>WOVY01014644.1:350000-460972 GCA_013436015.1 Rhipicephalus annulatus | reverse complement strand
ACTTACAACTACATCTTCGATTTTGCGCATCAAATCAATCATCATCATCATCATCATCATCATCATCATCCTGTCTACGTCCACTGCAGGACAAAGGCCTCTCCCATGTTCCGCCAGTTAACCCGGTCCTGTGCTTGCTGTTGCCAATTTATACCCGCAAACTTCTTAATCTCATCTGCCCACCTAACCTTCTGTCTCCCCCTACCCGCTTCCCTTCTCTGGGAATCCAGTTGGTGACCCTTAATGACCAGCGGTTATCCTGTCTACTACGTGCTACATGCCCGGCCCATGTCCATTTCCTCTTCTTTATTGCAGCTATGATATCCTTAACTCCCGTTTGTCCCCTAATCCACTCTGCTCTCTTCTTGTCTCTTAAGGTTACACCTACCATTTTTCTTTCCATTGCTCGCTGCGTCGTCCTCAATTTAAGTTGAACCCTCTTTGTGAGTCTCCAGGTTTCTGCTCCGTAGCTAAGTACCGGCAAGATACAGCTGTTATATACCTTCCTCTTGAGGGACAGTGGCAATCTACCTGTCATAATTTGAGAGTGCCTGCCGAATGTGCTCCACCCCATTCTTATTCTTCTAGTTACTTCAATCTCGTGGTTAGGCTCTGCGGTTATTACCTGCCCTAAGTAGACATAGTCTTTTACAACTTCAAGTGCACTATTACCTATCGCAAAGCGCTGCTCCTTTCCGAGGTTGTTGTACATTACTTTCGTTTTCTGCAGATTAATTTTAAGACCCACCTTTCTGCTCTCCTTGTCTAACTCCGTAATCATGAGTTGCAATTCGTCCCCTGAGTTACTCAGCAATGCAATGTCATCGGCGAAGCGCAGGTTACTGAGGTACTCTCCATTAACTCTTATCCCTAACTGTTCCCATTCTAGGCTTCTGAAAACGTCCTGTAAGCACGCAGTGAATAGCATTGGGGAGATTGTGTCCCCCTGCCTTACACCCTTCTTTATTGGTATTCTGTTGCTTTTTTTATGAAGCACTATGGTAGCAGTTGATCCCCTGTAGATTTCTTCCAGAATGTTTATATATATTTCATCTACGCCCTGATTCCGCAGTGTCTGCATGACGGCTGATATTTCTACTGAATCAAACGCCTTCTCGTAATCTATGAAGGCTATGTATAGTGGTTGGTTATACTCTGAGCATTTCTCTATTACCTGATTGATAGTATGAATGTGGTCAATTGTTGAGTAGCCTGTTCTAAATCCTGCTTGTTCCTTTGGTTGATTGAATTCTAATGTTTTCTTTACTCTGCTAGCAATTACCTTTGTAAATAGCTTGTATACTACAGAGAGCAAGCTGATCGGCCTGTAATTCTTCAAGTCCTTGTCATCTCCTTTCTTATGTATTAAGATGATGTTAGCGTTCTTCCAAGACTCTGGTACTTTTCCCGTCAGGAGACACCTCGTAAATAGAGTGGCTAGTTTTTCTAACACAATCTGTCCTCCATCTTTCAGCAGATCTGATGTTACTTGATCCTCACCAGCAGCTTTGCCTCTGTGCATGCTCTCCAAAGCTTTTCTGACTTCTTCTATCATTACCGGTGGGGTGTCGTCTGGGTTACTGCTAGTTCTTATAGTATTAAGGTCGTGGTTGTCTCGGCTACTGTACAGATCTCTGTAAAACTCCTCCGCTATTTTAACTATCCTATCCATATTGGTAGTTAATTTGCCTTCTTTGTCCCTTAGTGCATACATCCGCCTTTTGCCTATCCCAAGTTTCCTCTTCACTGCTTTGACGCTTCCTCCGTTTTTCAGAGCGTGCTCAATTCTCTCCATGTTATACCTTCTTACATCGCATACTTTACGTCTATTAATCAGCTTCGAAAGCTCTGCCAGTTCTATTTTGTCTGTTGTACTTGACACTTTCATGATTTGACGCTTCTTAATTAGGTTCTTCGTTTCCTGGGAAAGCTTGCCGGTGTCCTGTCTAGCTACCCTGCCTCCAACTTCCACTGCACACTCCGTGATGATACTCGTCAGATTATCATTCATTGTATCTACGCTAAGGTTGGTTTCCTCGCTAAGAGCAGAGTACCTGTTCTGCAGTGACACTCTGAATTCCTGAGTACCTGTTCTGCAGTGACACAGTGACACTCTGAATTTGCGCAATCGCCTAGAAAAGACATACCAGGTCACCCTGAAAAGCTGGAAAAAGCTCCTGCCAAATAGAAAACGTACTACGACAGGAAAGGTCACCCGAGGAAAATATGCGCGGGCGATCAGGTTCTAATTCTGCTTCCGCCTGACTCCAATACGCTCTTTATGCAATGAAAAGGGCCTTTTCATATTACCGAACGCAATAATGACGTTGACTATGCCATTGATGTGTCCGAAAAAAAACAAGAAGTTTCACATAAACATGCCAAAAAACTACAAAGAGCTTGAACCTACAAAAAAACCACAACAGGTGTCAGTCGTTGCAGAGATCAGCGAAAATGTTGCCGAAGAGGAGGATGAAGTATAGGTAATGTCAATGTTTAGCTTGCATCACGCACAGTTCAGCTCGGATGCCAAGCTATCTCCGCACCTCACCGCTGATCAAGTTCGGAGTGTGCAGGCACTTTTCGAGGAGTATGCGTATATTTTTTTCTGGTTTACCAGGAAAAACGGCGCTGTTGGAGGGTTAGCTACGTCTGACCTCAAAAGAGCCCATTCACGTTCTACAATAGCCCAGTCCCCTTGCAGTGAGAGCAAACCCTTGAAGAAATAGGTGCAAAGAGCTGCTGAACTTGGTATTATTGGGCGGTATAAGTCACCCGTACCACGCTCTAATTGTAAGAGATGCTGAAAATCGGTATTATTGGCGGTTTAAGGACACCGTACACGCTCCATATTGTCGTCGTTAAAGCCCGGACAACATGATTCGCTTGTGCACAGACTTTCGGGAAATTAAACAAGATTCTGGTTTTTGACTGTGAGCCATACCACGCATCATTGTAGTTCTTGCACTCGTAGAACAAATGCAGTTTTTCTGTAATTGATTTCAAGAAAGGGTACTGACAACCACCAATAAATCCTAAATGTAGGGGAAAAAACTCATTTCTCCAGTATTTCTGGCATGTACTACTTCATCTATATGCCGTTTGGCATCAAAACGGTGCCGGTGGTACTCGCATGCCTTATATAAGATCTGTAGTCGGTGGTGTCGAGGACGTTCATCCTTATTTAGATGATGTCGTCATTGCGACCGACACGTGTCAAGAACACATCGACACCCTCAAAGAAGTTTCTCGCCGAATCAAGAAAGCGCACTTCACCATAAAACCAAGTAAATGTGAAATTGAAGAGCGCATCATACCATTCTCATGACATCAAATCGTGCAGGCTACAGTTGAGCCGCTTCTCGAAACCGTTGACAAGATACACGCTGCAAACCACCCACCTATATACGAACAAAAAAGCAGTACAGTCGTTCCTTGGTGTTACTGACTATTACACCAAAGTTTATACCCCACTACGCCGAACTGACAAAGCCCCTAACGGACCTCACGAGGAAGGGACAGATGCACACTGTTTCATGGGGAACAGCTCAAGAGAAACCGTTTAGGGCACTCAAGAAGAAGCTCAGTGATGCTTCCAACCATCCTGGCTCCCGACCTCTCCAAAGAGCTTGTTCTTCGCAGGAATGCCTCCAACGTAAACCTTGGCGCTGTATTTCTCTGGATGGGGAAGAACCAAGTGCTCCATCCAGTTGCCTACGCAAGTAGTAATTCATTGCCCCAGGAAACTTGTTATTCAAGAATCGAACGGGAATGTCTTGCACTTGTTTAGCGCAGTGCAAAAACTTTACATTTACCTGTACGGAAAACCTTTTGTCATTCCATCAGACCACCAGCCACTCCAGTATTTGAACTCCCCCAAACACGTTAACAACCGAGTGTTGCGTTGGAGTCTCCTTCTGCAGCAGTGTTCTTTTTCCGTTCATGCGTAAAGGGTTGCGACAACAATGGAGGTGACTACTTGAGTCGCGCTTAACTGTCGTTTGACTGGCCATGGAGTTTCTCGAACCACTGACACCGTTTTGATTTAGTTAGCTTTGCCTCACTTGTTATATTCTTCCGTAACTTAACATATTACAATGCGATAAGTTGGTACTGAGGGCCAGTGTCCAGACGAACACTGTGGACAACGCACCGTGACCCCACAGTATAGCGACTTGTTTTCTTCCCCCACGCAATTCTGCTACAGTAGTTGTTTGTAAACTACTTTCTCAAAAAAAGGAAGTGATGTGATAAATTGTGGTGCGCGGGAGAAAAACCGATATTGAAAGTGTCATGCAGTGGAACAGCGCGTTTCTGACTGCGCGTATGTGCCGTGTGGCGCGAACGAATAAGACAGCGACTGCTTGCGAAGCATGGCCTCGTGAGAGAGAAACCTGTGGCTTCAGTGGTACTTGACGGTCGAGTTCATGGTTAACCAGTGGTCGTGGTCGAGCAGGAGTCCGGCTGGGTGACTGGCCCAGGGAGCAGGGGAGCGGCTGGCACGACGTCAGGGTGCTGTAGGGACAAGACGAGGTGGCTGAGTGCTGCTGCCGCTGCCGCACCAGAGGACCTGCTCAATGGGAGAATCACCCCACGTTTAGCACGGCAAAGGAGCCGAGCAGCGCACCGTCTCCAAGCTACTGGCGCTCTCGTCACTTGCATTGCGAGTGAACTTTTCGCTTAAAGACAATTGCTTCGTTAGCTCGCAAACTTTGTTTAAATGCATGTTTGTACATGAGTGGTACATGAAATGGTAAAAGAAATGTGAACGTGTTTTTGTGCACTGGTGTATTGTGAAATCTCTTCTGGAGTGGTCTGGCATCATTATTAACATCACAGGGACACGCGATCACAATCAGTTGTTATCCCTACACGCTACCACGGCTAATAACCATTCGCATGCCCCAACGAACACAAGACTCGAGAAAGTATACCGCGTCTTGTACAAGCCCTTACGCGCTCTAACAATGCCTTCGTCTTCCTATATACTGCGATGACTCTAGAGGTTGCAATTCCGCAATTATTTGCTTCGACAAGCGTAATCGATCAAATCAACTTATCAAAACCGCGAACAACAATATCGGTGCATTGTAGTGGGGACATTCACATAGAGCGTGTACAAGATATAACGCATCATATTATTCACAATTTTGCTGTCAGAAAAAAAAAACGACGCCATATAAGTCACTCCTATTTATTGCCAGCAAAGCAATGGGCCTCACGATGGCTTATTGTAGTCGGAGTTTTACCCAGACAGGACAACATATCCTGTGTGTGATTTGTGGAATACGACGTCAATTGTGGTATGGACACCACTTTGATGCTTTAATAAAGAGCTCACCGAGCAGCGCTATTGGCATACTTGTTATAATATGTCCAATCAGCCTGCACCTTGTTTGAGAAAACGTTGTAGCATAGCACCATTCTTGTCAGTACGGATCAAGAAATGACAGTAGATACGAATGCTTGCGTAACTTGAGGACAAAGGCACGAATACTCAGCGTTGCTTGTATACCCAACGCAGGCTCCTTGAACAGTGCAGCACACCGGAACGGCGACACAGATTAAGCCTGCCATAATGCCAACAAAAAGGTAGCAACTTACCTTAAAAGAGCCCTTAAACAGTTTTTCAAGTAAGCATAGAAATACTTCAGCAGAGGAGCTTTTTGTCTCACAAATTCAACGCCACAAAATGTTTAAGAATCCGTGCTGTGCGAGTGGAGTTACAAAGGTTTGTCGCATGCTGCAATTGAATTCTCTCTTCTATCGTCCCGACGAAAGCGCTGGAAGCTAAACAGGGAAGGATGGCAGGGCCACAGAAAAACGTCTCGTGAGCTTCGCGACATTGACAATTTTTTTTCTTCGAATGCACCACATTCTCAGTGTGATTGCGCGCGCATGAGTGGACAAGTAGCGGCCTGCCATGGATATCTCTGTAGCGAGTTAACACGTCTTTTTCAAATCAGCCAATGGCTGATTGATGGGTCGTTTACGGGTGATTTTTGGGCGTATAACGTGATTTGTCTAGAGAAGAGAAAGCAGCTTTTAGGGCCACTTTAAGCTTTCACAAAGATTACTATTTGAGCACGGAAACCATAAAACACAACTACAAAAGAAAAAAACTGCGTGGCAGAACCAGGCGCTGATTTGCTGTTTTATTGCAAGTTTTTGACGAAATATTTATTAGTCATTGTGCTGTTGTTTCAGTGAAACTTTATGCTTAGTTAGCACAAGCAAAATCCCTGTGAAATCTGGGGAGCTGTTTGTACACGACACGAAACATTCCTTAACACTGCATGTCGATCGTGAACACTCCAGGCTCTGGGTGCCCATTACACAAGAAGTAGAAATCTTATATAGTATGTAAAGAAAAATAGTTTAATATATATTCCCTTGCAACAATGTCTGCAGAGGCGAGGAGTTTCATATTATGCATCATAGAACATGCGGTATCAGTGCACCATTCTTCCATTTCCTTTCGAAATAAATCTTCTTACGGTAAAGCAAGTATGTAAGTGAAGCACTTATGTGTTGCTGAGAACACTTTCATGGTGAAAAATATTATTTGTGTCAAACGCAAAGTTTGTCTGCAGTGCGGACGCCATGCGATCCCATTGGCTACAGCTTGTAAACTGCGTAATGAACAGTAAGCCATCTTTTCAACACATACCTAGTTATTGTTTTTAACGATTCCATTATAAAATAAACTTTTTGTATGAGGTAATGTCCAAAATTATGAGTAATCGGGTCCATCAATCACAGTTTTGTCAAATGACGAAGGCAAAATTTTAAGAACTCGATCTAACAACGTAAAAGCATCGAGTGTAATCAATGTTCAAATTGTGTAACTCAATTCTACATTTTGAAGAAGATGACTCTAACAATATTAGTTGCACTGAAAATAAAACTACGGATTTGAAAATTTAACAATGTTTTGAATATTCCCTTTCATAGTCGTTTTTTATCGAATATTTTGCAGCTGTAGAGTAAAGCTTGCTTTAGTTAACTTGGGTCGAAAGTATTGAAACGAAAATCTATGCCACTTGCGCACAAACTAGTGAACTCTTATTCAGATCTCTGCGGAACAGGCCAAGTTGTGTTTTAACGTAATAGTTTTAGTCGTTTCGCAGAAACTTTGAGGTCGGCGTGGTTGGTTGTGGTAAAAAAATTACCGTTGTACATCAGCGAAAACTCAACGTAAAGAAATAAAAAGAATATTCAGTGTGAGTGCGAATGAAACCCAGGACGTTTGTGCGGCAAGCAGCCGTTTTACCACAAAGTCCATACTTCGCTTGAAATCGCTTCGAAAAAAAAAACTGCGATGAATGTTGTCTAGGGTGGGGAACGTCATTAACACGTGTAATAGTGCATGGCGGAAGCGTAGAGTCCCACCTGGTGTCAATTGAACAAGGAGTGGTTTAGGCACAACGATAATCAAGCACACAGCTATACCTAACTACCGTAATTATCATTGTCAACAGAAACAACGTCTAAAGCTGCGCACGTCGCGCGTCCTCACGGAGGCGTAGCGGGTACCTCGCCAACTCGCAAAAAGAATTGTGTTGCTGTGGGTCCTTCACATTTGCACTAGCAGTATAGGTATTTTGGAATAGTTTTAATGGGCTAATTTACAGGCGCATAGACGGTCCACCCTTTGCGGCATGGTTTGGGTGTCCACCGAGAATCGAAGCCGGTCTAGTGATGAGAAGACGATGCGAACAGGCTTTGATTACGCTATTGTGCTCTAATCTTGAAGGCAAAGCTAGGAGTCCACTCGCTTTTTTTACTGTGTCGAGCTAGTTATTTAAAATAAAATGAGTAAAATGAGCTAGTATTCGATGACAGATTTCGACAACGGTGGCGTTGGCACTACTCGCGTCAACAAAACCAGTGCCGGCGATTGTGCAAAACTGCAGGTGTACAGGAATAGGTCCTGTAAGGTGCACAAGACACATGCGTATTTGAATTCGATGCTTTTTGATGATTGATATGTGGGGTTTAACGTCCCGAAACCACGATATGATTATGAAAGACGCCGTAGTGGAGGGCTCCGGTAACTTCGAATCACCTTAGGTTCTTTAACGTGCACCGAAATCTGAGCACACGGACCTACAACGTTTCCGCCTCCATCGAAAATGTTGCCGCAGCAAGTGGGATTCGATCCCGGGACCTGTGGTTCAAAAGCCGAGTACCTTATCCACTATGCTATAAAGAGTAGCTTTCATGCGCGTGCTCATGAAAGCTACTCTTCGCAAAACAGCAGCGCTGAGCAACCTGTACTACGGCTCGCCGGTGATGTTCATTCCGTGCCTCCTTCCACATCGCACTCGAGGACTAAGATCACCGTAACGTATTAGCGTCCGCCTGTTTTTCGTTCTTTTTTCTATTTCTTGTTGTTTTTCTTGAATATCCTGCTCTTCAAGGCTAATCGAATAGAACAGATGGGTCTTGTAGGCAACAAACTTACACAAATTGCCTACAGGGTTAGTACAGCTCCCTTTAGCATCCGAAGGTTCCTAGTGGAATGATAAGTGGCATGCATACGCTGTTATAGCGTAGACTGAGACATTGGTTCATTCTATGGTCACGTGCCAAATCAATAACGATAGTGCAGATTCTCTTGCCGTTTTTTATCATTTACCCTAAAAGCTGGGAACACAAATTAAGAATTCTACAAAGTAATTATGGAACGTCTTTTTATCACTACAAAAAAATTCTATACTTTTCATTTGTTTTTTACAGATTTTGAAAAATCTAGCTGCTCAAATAATAACGTAAGAATAATTACGAACAAAGCGGCTTCTGCATAAGAAAAACACAGCGCGAGACACCGGACCTCCTACCTGCTGCTGTTATCCAGAAACAGCCATCTTGAAGAAGAAGAAAATGAGTAGGTTGCACTTGGATTTAGAGAGGAAGGTGGCTGCTCCAATTTAGCGGGATATGAGTGTGTCGACATTTCTCTTATGTCCTGAGGCTCTGCGTGGAGAGGCGGGTCGAGTGCTGCCACTATCGAAGCCGAATCTCATGGGGCCGATGCGGGCAGCGTGGTCGTGCCACCAGGCAAAGTGCAATCGTCATTGTGTGATTGAAGAGGACGCAGCAAAAATCGCTGGCATTCGGGTAAATTGAATGTCGCGGGAAAAGCTTCACATCGGCAATGGCAGCACTAAACGTAGAAAGCGTAATACTAAAAATTGATTGGCGAAATAGCCTGGTCACGGCTGGGTTATTACTGGTGTGATTGAATTCTGGCTCTCTACGAGACTGCATTTTTTACGTACCTCTAACTTCTTTTTTGCAGTGTTCGCGGTTCAAGGTAATCTGTCTGGCCCCAGTGGGGACACAGACTTCATGGCATGCTATTAACGATTAGCCGGACAGAAAAGATCTCCCTCTAATGGAAGAAATTGCCTCTGGCATCCAGTGGAGGCGTCGTTGCACATTTAAAGGTGAAGAGAAAAGCCAGCTTTTTCGACAAAAATGCTATTGAAGAACCTTCATGCAATCGAGGTTATAATATTATCAGGGTAATATAGAAGTGAAATCGAGCCACTTTATTCAAGTGCCGCTCTAGATTTAACGTTCTTCAGAAAGTTCTCCACGAAAGTTTGTTTATAACGTTAAATAAAGCAATTTATAAAGAAATACGTAGGGCTGTATTAATGAATGGGAAGCTGATAGTGGGAGAGAGCATACTAATAAATTTCAGATGTGCTAATTAAGATTTCCAGCAGAGTTATCTTACCTACGCCCACATATTATTTAAAAAGTGTCTTTTATTATGATATGCAAATATTCGAAAATGTCAAATAACAACATAGGTAACAACATATTCGATTTGCTACTCAAATGTAATGGCACATATTCGAAATACTGAATATTTTTCGAGTAGTTTTCAGGGAGTTTTGAATAATCAGCCTCGACGGAAGAACCGCTGAACAATACTTTGGAGTAACTGAAAGTCATTTTTCTTTTAATCACTAAAGTACCTATGTGCATGCAGCCTGAGCTTTCACTGAAACTTCCAATGCTATTTATTGCCAGATAAAAGTGTTTCATCAATAGGGCCTCCTTTAATTCAGATCTTGCCATGCTGTACCGTACTGAGCAATTGCTGTTTCCATCTTGTAATAATTTAACCTGGCTAATACGACTTCATTCAGCTTAATTCACAACAACAGAAGCAAGTGTTGTCCCGGGTTCTTTAGGTTAATCTTGCAAAAAAAGCATTCAAGACTGAGATTCAAATTATTTCGGTCCTGAGGTTTTTGTTATGACAAGTTTATCCATTTGATTGCGTCTTTCGCTGTATTCGTGTTGTTCAGCTCAAAATTGCATTGTTTCAAAAGTTAAAAACTGCGCTAAGATTGGAGGAAAAAAGGCACGATCCTGTGACATTTCTTGTACCATCTTTTAGCGCTGTTTTTCACTCTAATCACGAATTAAAAAATGATAGTGCGTATCTTACAAGTTTTTGTATTGTTTTTCTTTAAACTCAGGTGATACTTAACCTCTTGAATCACCGTTATATCCCACGCTACCTTAATTATCATGATTCAAGTTTGTTCAGTTTATTAAAATTAACGGTAATATTCTTTGGTATTCGCTCGTAGTTTTTTTTTCAGATGAAAGGTTGTGAAGCTTTGAAAATACATTGCAAAAGATCGCTTCACCATTCGAAAACTAATGGATTAGTATTCGGTTTCTATTGGTACTTGATTCAGTGTCATCACTATTCAAATCGTATTCGATTCGATTGCAAAATTCAATATTCGTTTATTCACAGTATTGCACTGAAGTACCTTTAGGGATGTTTACTTAACCCGTATCCCTTCAATGCCTATGTAGGAGAAAGAACAGCCACTTTGAGGATGTTTGTTGAGTTTTGCTTGGTCTCACGCAAAAAACCAGCATCATTCCAAGTGCTAATTGTAACTTTCAGTGCCTCCATTAAGAGCAAATGAAATGGAAAAGTAAGGGCGGGGGGGGGGGGCGGAAGCCTGCGTTGTTTTTCAGGCATCGAACGCTATTGCCTTTCCGTGGAGCCTAAAGAGCGAGTAATGAATGGAACTTGGCAGAATGAATTATATTTTTTGTAAATAATTATGCAAAATTACGATACTCATACGTACATAGTATTCCTCATGATGGGAGGGGGTGCAAATTTTACTCCCTGAAGAGGCATGGGTCACAAAGTGTGCACCATACTTTAATCTATGGGGAAGGGGGCATTGCGATGAAGCTTCGCCACCCCTGAAGGGGAACCCTTTACACAGTTATGCATAAATATACACCACGAGAAAAACAAATATACTATTACGCGGCGTAAGTGGCGGATGAGGAAAAAGGAGGAAGTAGCGAGAAGAGTAAACAGAGGAAGCTGTTTTTTGCAGCCTGGTCCTGTGAGACTCGTCATCCTAACTTTGTACCTATAAACACGAACGCCTACTGTGGACGTAACAATCCGTCATTTGCTTTCCCAAAACGAAATAGTTCACGCAAAACTTTTTTTTTTCCAGAAATGCTATTATCAGTTATCAGCTGTCACAAGCTACCACATTACTTGTTTATTTGAAAAGTGCTTATATAAATGTGCGGAAATCTCTGTGTTTGATATTCTGCAGGTTCATCGTCAAAATATTAGAGCGTAATGATAAATGCGTCCAAATGACTGCCAAATGGTTAACAAAATTGTCTGTGAAGAATTTACACGCTATTTACTGCTGGTGTAAACGTGGTGTGAGCAGGTCAAGTTACGAAAATATACATGATTCAGCTCAACTGCTCAACTACTGAAAGCATACGTAATAAAACACACAAATATGTGTTCTTCAAAGTTTTTCAATTAGCATAAAAGAACCCAATCTGTTTTAATAACAATATCTGAGGTGACATGTATACGATGGTTATGAGGCGCGCTGTGGGACTTCGGAAATTTTGATCCACTGCTGTTCTTAAATGTACACTGACAACACACTGCACACGAGCCTCTAGAATTCCTTCTCTTTTGAAATGTGACGCCGCTGCCGGCACGGAACTCAAGACGTTCGGGTCAGCAGCCAATTACCATAATCATAAGACTACAGTGGTGGGTGTCCGCGAACACTTCAAAGGCGGCAACGTTATGGGCTCGTTCATGTGCACAGATGTCGGTGATAAATTGAAAAATGGTACTTCAACCTTCATTTTTTTCTTTTATAACGAAGCTTACCGTGAAATAAGCGACAATGAAGTTCTCAGAGATATTTTATTTGTAGGGACAGATAGAATCTCTTAAAAGGGGTCGTGAAACAAAAATTGCCGGATATTTAAGTTTCGCCTTTATGAATTCAAAGCAATAGCTATATCCTGTCCCTAGTGCGTACTTCAAACACTTAGTGCGTAAATTTTTTTCGAATTTGCTGTGCTCCCAGTAAGTGGCCTTAAAACAATAGGCGCAGTAACGTGTGTACCTTTTGTACTGTGTGATCACTTTAAACCATGAATTCGTTCTTATACCAGGCAATATCACTGCAATATTTTACGTTGTGAGGGGAAAAATGAATACAAGACGTGTGAGCTTGTAAAGCATTAAAGGTACTTTCACTTTATTTTCAACCAGAGGAAGTTACTTTCATTGTAACCAGAAGCAGACGCGTAGTTGTGTGGTAGAGAAGACCCACGTGCCAAGTAAACGTCTCAGACTCGATACCCACTCAGAGCCAGGAGGAGGAGAAATGAACTTTATTATTAAAAAAACAAGCAAGTTTTGTAGGCTAGACCTAGGCCTCCCAAGGGCTTGCCTCGATGCCGCATCACGGGCGTGCTGGGTCACCCATGTTTTGTCATTCCGGGCGGAGCTCCACAGAGCTTCACGCAGCCTCTACGAGTGGGTCGTGGTGTTATTGTTTGTGTACTGTGCCGGGCACTCCAACAGCATATGCGGAAGCGTAGTTGGGTGAATGCCACGAAACCGGCAGTTAGGAGTAGTGTAAACGTCCGAGAATACGAGGTGGAGGCGAGCAGTTGAGGGAAACGAGTGGGTTTGCAGTAGTCGAAAAGTGGTGGCCTGCGCCCGGCAGATCTACCGGTGAGCCGGCGGGAAGGCTCGGCGTCCAGAAAGAAAAACCTTAACGATGCAATTGTATTTAGACTCTCTCAGGTGTCCAACTAGTCTCCAGTTTCTCTGGCGTGGTTGACGAGGCGTCGCGCGATGCAGTGGGCGACCTCATGGAGGTTGGCGAGGTGTGGGTGGACAGGGCCCGCATGCGCGAGAATCCGTGTCAAGAGAGCATGCGGACTTTAATGTGTGGTGCGTGGCAGAGGATGCGAAGCGCTCGTGGGGAGATGAGGCCTTTGCTGAAGTTTGTAACAGCAGAACGAGGATCACTCACGATTGCATGAGAGGTGGTTTTTAGAGCGGCCAGGGCAATGGTCATTCCTTCAGCCGTCCCAGGAGTGGCAGCAGAGACCCCGGTTGCGTGGTGGATGATTCTATTGCGTGTAGTAACAGCCACAAAACTTGTGCCATGAGAGTATAAGATTCATGAAGGCTGAGCTAAGAGAGGTGTTACGGATTTTTGTCAAGCATACAATCTAGTAAAGGATACCTTACGAAGCTTTAGCGTACAGACCACTGATCATTTCTCGCGGAAACAAATTTGGCACCATGTACGTGAGAAAAGATTTAATTACAGCTGCAGCCTGAGCTTTGCGCCGGGACCTAGAAATTTTAATTATATATTTGTTTGCATCTTTCCCAATTTGTCGGTCACACACGAGATCATTTTTCTCTCACAACAAAAGACATTCACACCGACGCCGGAATTCCTGCGAAAAGAACTTCTTAAAGTAACACGTGAAAAATGAAGACGAAATCCCACTTGCACAATTTCATACTTCCATAATGATTATACATGCCAACTCCGAATGATTTTGGCGCAATGCCCGGTCTTCGATTATTAATGCCCGTTTGAAATCCCTGTTTTCTCCGGCTCCTAAACGACCAGGTGTGCCTGGCGACCCCCGTATGCACTAACACGTGACATCAGTGAAACGTCATAGTATGAGAAGTCACAAATACAAACAGAGCGTTCGCTTTTTGTTTCCTCCAACATAATAAACCTATATTAGCCTAGGAAAAAAGATAAGGCAGCCGTTTCAAATGCGAAGCATTTTTAGTGAACTTCAGAGATTTTGAGTGCATCTGCATCTATATCTATCTATCTATCTATCTATCTATCTATCTATCTATCTATCTATCTATCTATCTATCTATCTTTCTATCTGTCTATCATGTATCCATCTATCTATCTATGTAGCCGCCTATGACATTTAGCTCTCCTGGACGTTTCGATAGTGGTATCAATACCAAAATTATATGGCATAACATGACTGTATGACAAGCATAAGTGCCTAGTCATAACATGAAAATCGTGAAATATATGGTATGTGTGTCATGACTTACATATCATGGTCTGGGTGCTTTAGCGGTGGTTTCATTCAAATGGCATGTTGCAAAACTGATATGATATGACATGACTGAGAGGCGAACTTAAGTGACAGACCCTAAACTGGAACTCATGACATGCATATCGTTAAAACAATGACCACGTGCGATGCTCACAGTGTGCTCACGATCGTTTTGCTAGATAGAAATATACAAAATTTGGTATTACGGGTCGTGAATAGATGACGGAGGTATATGACTGGTGCAAACATTATAATCATGAGATGTGGGTCAGGTAAGATCATAAACACATTCCACGCTCATGATGCTCTCGCGGCCCTTTCGCTATCTTCACATGAACCAAATTTGGTATTACGTGATGTGAACGGACTACGAAGGTACATGACATGTCCAAACATGATCATGACATGCTTGTCATGTAAAATATTACTACATTCTACGGTCATCATGTGCGAGCAGTTGTTTCGCTAGCTTCACATATACCAAAATTGGTGTTACGTGACGTGAAACGATGACTTAGGTAGTTGAAAGGTGCAAAAGTGATAATAATGACATGCGTATCATGTGTGATAATGACTACATGTTACGCTCATGAAGCGCTCGTGCCCGCTTCGTTAGCTTCCCATATACTAAATTTGGTATTACGTGGCGTGAATAGACAAATGAAGGTAGCTGACATGTCCAAACTTGACTGATTGATTGATTGACTGGCTGATTGATTGATTGATTGATATGTGAGGTTTAACGTCCCAAAACCACCATATCATTATGAGAGACGCCGTAGTGGAGAGCTCTGAAAATTTCGACCACCTGGGATTCTTTAACGCGCATCCAAATCTGAGCACACGAGCCTACAACATTTCCGCCTTCATCGTAAATGCAGCCGCCGCAGCCGCGATTCAATTCCGCGACTTGCGGGTCAGCCGCCGAGTACAATGCTTTGATTTCTGCCTTACATTACTTAGATTGTTTACGGTAACGTTCCAAATCAGTATCGAAATCTCACTGTTTTGCTTTCGAGAAAGATCTTTTTTATTTGTGACGCGTTTAACATGTAAGTTGAACCATGCACTCTGGTTGACGTTGTCACTTCAATTTTAGCAATATACATTTTTAGTTCAGTTAGCCGCGTCTGAACGAGTTCCCAGTTTTCATTAGTTGTGCGCAGCGACAAGGTGCACGAAAATTCCGATGAAAGAGATGACAGCTGAATCATAATCACATCAACCTTTGCCCACGTGTAGTTGTGGAGTGTTTTCCTCGGCTTTTCTGGCTATTTTTCCTCGAAAGTATATTCTTAATGAAACCCATTGTGATCACTGATATTGTATAAATTTTTGACTAGTACATGTTCAGTGACCATCGAGTCAAACCATTTGTGTCACATTGAACGAGGCTAGCACATCGCGATATTCCTGATAGTCCTTTTTGTACCACCTTTGCATGTACACAACCACCTGTTTATGCCTGGGTCATTAAAATTAGCTGCCAAAAATATAAGGGACCGCGGAGATTAGTGAAGTGGACGAAGCTGAGCGAATTATTCAGTTTTTCGTCAAAGTCGGCTGGTGAGTTTGGCGGAGGGTAACATACATCTACAGAACAGGTTAGAAGTGACGATAACTGTAGCGTGACCCACAAAATTTTAATGTTAGCTTCTCTTCGAGTTATGTGAACGTGGAAGCTCTTTTTTTACAGCAACGAAAACACTACCGCCCCGAGAGGCCGTCATATATTTCCCAAAGACTAGAAAATTGTTTAACAGCGATAGTGCAAATTGAACCGCATCCGGAGACAGCCATGTCTATTTACCAAGCACGGTGTCGGCAGAGCAGCCCTGGAAAAATGAACATAATTGGTCCTGTTTATGGAAAAGGCTTCTGAAGTTTGACAAAAACAAAGATAACGTTCTACTTACACAATGCTGTTTGGGTAACTTACTTGAAGCAGGCGTGTCCCGCTTCGAAAGTGGAACTTTCTTATCATTCGAATATTATAGGTATAAACTGTTTATCAAGAAGAGTTTATCAAACCGCAATCTATATTTTTCATTAGGTTTACGTTCTACACGTGCGAAGTCCCGAAGCCTTTTTCTTATAGGTAGCAATCGTGGGGCGAAATCTGATGATGATATCTAGGGTTTAATGTCCCGAAACCACCATATGATTATGAGAGACGCCGTAGTGGAGGGCTCCACAGGTTTCGACCCCCTTGGGCTCTTTAACGTGCACCCAAATCTGAGGACATGGGCCTACAACATTTCCGCTTCCATTGGAAATACAGCCGCCGCAGCCTGGATTCGAACCCGTGACCTGCGAGTCAACAGCCGAGTACTTCAGCCACTATATCACCGCAGCAGGGTGGTGAGAATTGATTGATTTGTGGGGTTTAACGTCCCAACAGGGTGGTGAGAAGTCTTCTTCTATAGAAACGGGTGGAGATGCAAGATTCTAAAGTTCTGACGCATTTTGCAAAAGGTTGCTCTTGTCCTTGATCTTCAAGCATTTCCTAATGATTCAGCAATTTTTATTAGGCGTTTTTATATCTATAAGCGGCTTTCAGCTTGAACATATAATTCTTTACGTTACCGTGTTACTGAATACCGAATAGAACCTGCACATGCGCGAGTCGTCATGAATTGTGAACCTTTAAGTAACCTAAACTACCCGCCGAACAGGCTTTACGTTTTTCACCCTATCTTCCAAATCCACCTTCGTTCCTAAGAACTTGCAGTATCCGCACTGGGGAGACTCGAGCCATCGAGTGAAAATAAGTCGAAGTGAGAGCGTCAATAGCAGTTGCATCGTTTCAGCCTGATTACCAAAGCTAAAATGGCCTCGAACATGAACGCCGCAAAAGCACAAGCCCTCGACAAGCTCCATAGGTGGCGCAATCTAGCGGGGCCACAGTAAACCAGGTAATCGCATAATGGTATTCGCAGAAAGATCGTGCATTGTACGTCTAGTGCGAAAACCACCCAGTTGCGTGATTACAAATGAGTTAGGTTTTTGATAACTTTGACCACAAAAACATTACGCATATGTCAACATTTTCATGACTGTGGTTGCACGAAGTGTTAAAAGATGTGAATACCATCGTTGCAGTAACCTTGTATTTTTGACCCCTTTTGCGCTTACGAGGATACTGTACATGATAAAAAACGTTTAGTGATGTTGCCGCATCGGCAATTCAATACTTTGTAAATTGAGTGCGGTTTAAATGCAGTTAGCGTCCCCATTCATAGTTTTCGAAAACTTTAAGGTATACACGTTTTCGTACGTACATAAACTTTATGTATGTGAGGTTGAAACGTTGAAAGACATGCGTTCCGGTAAGACGGTAAACGCAAACCAGTATCCGGTAGCACGTTAACGTAAAGGAGTATAACTACAAGCTAAAAGTCATTATTCTCCGTAGACGTTCGATTTCATGAATGCTAGGGCCAAGGTTACGCAAAATGAACTCACTTTGAAGTTTTTCTCTACAGTGCGATATTCAGCTTCTTTGTTTTGCCACTTTTTGAATATCATTATTTTGTCTCAGCCGGTTGGTTAGATCGCCAACTACAATACTGGCTTGTTCAAACTGTTTTGAGCCGGTATATAAAAGATAAGTTTTCAATTCTTCAAATACAGGTCTAGGTGTCGGCACGTCGGAGTTCTGGAGGTAAGTGTTTACATCATTAGAACAGGAACACCTTCTCTAAGCATGTCTATGTCTTTGGGTATTTTTTCTAGACTGGATATGCGTCTTTTTACATCTTTGATGCCTGCTTGCATATCCTTCAGCTAACCTGTCACATTACTTTGAAATGTTTTGTTTGAAGACACCAACTGATTTGCGAACATTAGTAGCTGATCGGCTTTATTTGGCCATGAATTAGTCTAAACATCTTCAGCGCGAACAATAAGACACTACAGACAGAACAAGACAACAAGAACACTCGTACCACACTCAAAAAACGGCAGATTGTTTCCGGCTGGAACCAAACAGGTGATTGTGTTCGAGCATATCATCTGAACCCTACGAAACAACCGATTGGAACAAGATATGTGTATAAATCAATACCCATGTCTAGTTACACAGGATGCACTTGGTGGCATTTGTGACTAAAAAGCATAATGTTAAGTCAGTTACAACTCAAACGCACCTAAAAGAAGCGAGCAGACTTCGTTAGCATCAGCTGCCTGGCCGCGAATCTCACTGGCTGGTAGTTAACGCGGCTCGTAAATAACGCGGAATCTGATGGAATCTTGCCCATTTGATTTATTGGTAACAACTTTGATTGATATATGATGTTAACGTCCTAAAACCACCGTATGGTTATGTGAGACGCCGTAGTAAGAGGCTCCGGAAATTTCGACTGCTTCAAGATTTTTAACGCACACCCGAACCTGAGCATACGAGTATACAGCATCTTAGCCTGCATCGAAATGCAATCACCACTTGGTAACAACATTATAGATATTTTATTCTTATTGCTTTATTTTTGCATGAGTCTGCACAAAGACTGCACGGTTGCCACTGGGTATGCAAATAAATTATTGTATATTTGGGTATATTTCTTAATAATAATAGTAATAATTTATTGTTGGTATACGATTTTATTATCTTGTATAACGTTTATTAGGACAAATGATGCCGTTTCGAAAGTTTCAACTGTTGGTGTTTACGCGAGCCTATACTGCCGACAGAATAATTCACCTGCAACGCTTTATACATACATATATATATATATATATATATATATATATATATATATATATATATATTCACATTTGTGTCACATTTTTTTTTTCTGCAGAAACTATCGCTTGGCATTTTTTGCTACCTGCAGGATCCACTCACGGCTGCAAACTTAAGTGTGCCAAAAAGGCAATAGAATTTGTCCTCATTTCGAGTATTGAACCGTCGCGTTTACGAGTGAATTCAAGTGGCCTTCGGTCAACAATGAAATGGGGTATCGTGAATAGCGAACAAATGTTGGTGGCATGACCTCTCAATGCTACCAGTATGATGTGCCTCGCGTTTTCTGCAATACCGTGAGATAATGATATCTACGTGGTACATGCACAGTACACTAGTCTGCAACAGAGGCATTTTATGAAGACCCGGGCAACTTGAGCAAAAACAGATGCAGCGTAAGCAGTTCTCCGAAGGCGAAGTGCTGATCAAGTGAACTTCATGCCGCTGCACATTTACGTTCACATTGCGTTTTTTTGCCTCATCTACTCCTTTCTTTACAGAGAGCCTTCCGCATCAGTGGGGCTGTGGCGGCCACCTTTGACAAATGCACGGTGTTCGGTGAACGCTTCTGGCATAAGTAGCTTTCCAAAGCAGACGTTGTGCATGGCACAAAAAAAAAAATAAGCCGAAGCGCTCGATACGGCGCTCCCAGTGCCTTTGCATCAAGACGCCTAAAGCTCCATAGGCGAAGTCGGAGCTACCGAATAGCAAGGAAGTGCAATCAGTCTTTGACAGCTAGCAAGGTGCACGTTTCCCACTTCAGCAGACGTAAATCAACAGTGCATCGAAGAAAAGATAAAGAAAAAACAAAGAACGGTCTTTAATTTTCGAAAGCGTCCTCGACTTCAAATTCAAGTTGAGTACAGGAGCAAGTAAAATTCACCCGTTGCGCCATCTCTCCAACATTTTTTTTCTCTCTCTCTGTCTTGCCTGGCCTACGTTTTTCTTCATACTCCCCAACATCCAGCCTTTCCATGCCCGAAAAGAGAAGCAAGCACTATGCTAAAGCTCAAATTTTTTCACTCATGCTTTGACTTATAAACACCCCTAGGACTCCTTACGCAGACAGCGCCTTTCGTCAACTTTTTTCTTTGTAAAAGTGCGGAAATATCTGTTCCTAGCTAATACTTCTTTCCACATATTACGCCCGTTTGCTCGTTCAAAGTTGTTCATTCCATCTGAATTTAGGTGCTGTTGAAAAGCGTGTCAGTAAACATTAGCAAAATAGTTGACTGCCGCTGTCCTTTTTTTGCTTTTCTTTTTGCGGATCCCAGAACTGAAGCCGTATCTGTGCACTGTCTGTGAGCATTGTTTGTGCAGCCTACACCTCCCCCCCCCCTCGTCCAGCTGATAAAAAAAATGACGCGTGAATGTAGGAAAACATTACCGAACGTCTGACGCGTTATTTCAACGAGCAATTAAGCCAGTCGCTTTGAATGCACGTCTTCAGTGATGCACTCATGCTATCGTTGTTGATATCACTCATCTCGCGCCTCTTGTGCCCTCCTCACCCCATTTTTTTTTTCTTCTCCGTGTACAGTTTCTGCCATAATAAACAAGCAGAGCAAATTATTTTCACTGTACTGAGGATACATTCCGCCGTCGATTCGCGTTGCCTTATTAGGTTCCCCATTTCATTGCTGAACGCACTAACTTAGGCAATCAATTATACATGTTGTCCTTCGAGTAGAGCAGATGCTCATTAACTACTTCTTAACATGTGAGTCATTGCAATGCGTTAGCACAAGTTTGCTTAAAGACTAATTCACAGCAGAACGCAAAAGCAAGAAGCCTATAAGTGACTGCTTTTGATATGGGTCCTCTACATGATAAGCGGTTAAGTCGATATCTTTTTTTCTTTTGACCAAATGACAGCTTGAGCATCGTAACCTAGGTTAAGAACAACTTGACAAATTATGTGTACGCCCGTGTTTTTGCCAAGGGAGACTTCAAAAAGGCTAGAGTTAGGGGATGATGCATGAGCGAAGCAGAGAAGGGCAACGCTGCGCAGTAGCGGCAATTTGTAATGTATCACCCATGCATTACTCGGCACGGCAAACTTGCTTTTGGGCGCCGCGCTTTGGTTCGGTTTCGTCAGAGAGGATAGTCGTCATTTATTCATGCCCCACGGCAACCGAAAGGGCGAAAGTGCAAACTTGTGAGCTAATCAAACTTCTGAACAGATTAGGGCCTTCTTATATTTACTTAGATGAGGCAACACTACTTCGTTTCGGCACAAATGCTCACTTGCCGTATTGCATATATATGTCCAAATATGATCATACAGCTAACATGCAGATCGTGAACTACAGTGACCAGATCGATCACGCGGAGTCAGTGGCACTTACTGCATGCGCTCTTCTTCTAAAATAGGTAGACATTCTTGGGATACTTCAAGGCGGAAATCTTGGTCTGGCTGTCTGTCTGTGTCTTTTGGTCTGTGTTTGCGACCATTCAGCCACGCGGCTGAAATGTAAATCTGTGCTCAACGCACACTCACATTGATCTGGTAGCGACATTATAACTTCGAACATTGTCAATCAAAAAGCAAGAATTACGCATACTTGAGGTGCTACGTCAATACGTAAATATTAGGCAGTGTGTTTATATATCACCAAAATGCATAGATGAGTAATTCTAGAGACCGGACCACATTGTATATTACGCTGCATGCTCTGTCAATACGTTGGCATGAACGAAAAAGAGTGTTGCCTACGATTAGCTAAAACCATAGAGTGACTGTATATTCTACCTTTAGGTAGCAGATTAGTGCATTTGTTTTGCAACGCCACTAGCAACCATGCACTGCGGAGAAGCTGGTCGACAGGCCACACCACCAAAAGCGTCGCCATCCACCTGGAATTTATCAAGGCCGCTATGTGCTTTGTAGCTCGTTAACTTCGAACTAGTGCTTTTATTTGATTCAGAATCATGTTCTCAAGCTTTGACAGCATTGTTTTTGCGTGGATTCGGTAGCATTGTTCAACAACATACGAAAATAATCAATGCTGAGGGCTTAGTGGGGCGCTCCTTCAATCTCGGGGGACCCATATATTGTAAAGAACGAGGACCCGTGGTCGAGGCTCAGAATGAAGATCTTTACTTCATCAGGGCTAGCTCCGAATTCCTGCTTCCTCCTTCTCTTTCTCTACGTCTGTCGCGCCTCCACCCAAGCCCTGCCCATCTTTTTTATTTTTAACACATATTGTGGGTGTGAGTTGTTGTTATCTTCTATAGCTGGCTCCACTTGATCATGCGGTAGTGGATGCGTATGTCATTCGGCACTACGCTACGTCTTTCCTTTGCGCTTTGCGTTACCGGACAGAATGAAAAATGCCTTTGAATTCCAATGGCACAGTACCTAAAGCAGGTGTTGCTTCTTTTTAGCCAGTCGTTTACGACATGCCTAGCGATCGGCAACAGGTTTAAGCAAGTCGCTTCAGCGCGCCTTCTCCGCGTAAGTATATGGTTGCTAAGCAGGCATGATTACTGTGAAGCACCCAGATACATCGCCCATTTTATTCGTAGAAATGATTATTGTTTGTGACGTTGAGTGATATGAAAAGCTGCTACGTCATCGTATTATTTACCGAGCGCAAGAGCCTAAATTTTTGAAAAGGTAGCATCAACACTCGTTTTAACAATGAAACTAGGCAATAATATGATATGAAGGTTGTGGGAACGTTATCTGTGATTTCACACACTAACCTCATCAGGCTCACGTACGCGACACCCCATGTTCCCATATAAACTTCTCTATGCACTTGACTGATGTACACACCAAAGCTTCAGCATGCTCTGAAAATGTAATATGAGAAATGTTCGATGATATATAAGGCCTTGATTTTGTTTAACATAATATTCGCGCATGTTTTTCATGTAATATATGTTCTCTATTCGCGCAGATTTCTTTCATTGAGGATACATTAAGGACAACGTCTACACCGAAGTGACGACAACGCCCGCAAGACTGAAGTCGAAATAACAGATGTGTGCCGTTCTATTACTCCCCGAATGCTACGAGCGGTTGCTTTCTGCAGGCACAGAGGAAAAAAAAAACTAGCAACGCTACTGTCTAGATTCTGCTTAAAACACGCCCCGCTTATGCGTAAATATATATATATATATATATATATATATATATATATATATATATAAGTCACCAGAAGAAGTGAACGAGCAAACGAAAAACGATGCTTTATTGCCAACGTTACGGGGCCGGGGACCGGCCTTCGTCAGGGCATATATATATATATATATATATATATATATATATATATATATATATATATATATTGTACGGAACTACTATGCGAACGACGATGAAGCAGCAAGAAACGGCAAGCCACAGCGTTGGTGCACGCACGCGACCCGAGCTTGCGTTTGTTTTGTATTTTCGGCCTGTTGGCGTTCCTCGCTCTTGTGGCGTTCCTCGGCCTTCCAGTAGGTCTGTACGTAAATAAACTGCGTAACATCTGGTGGAGGTGCTGGGTATCGATCCCAGTACCTCTCGCGTTTTTCATCTTGCGCAACTTTGTTCTTCGCCATGGTGCTCCCCGCGAACTTTTGAGCGACCGGGGGCGTGTTTTCTTGTCTGACGCCATTCAAGCGCTGCTCGCTCAGTGCAACATGGTTCATCGCATGACGACAGCATATCACCCGCAGACGAATGGCCTCACAGAACGATTTAATCGCACTCTCGGTGATATGTTGACGATGTACACAGCTTCAGACCAGACCAATTGGGACACTGTCCTTCCATTCGTCACTTATGCGTATAACACCACTACGCACGCGACAACAGGGTTCTCCCCTTTCTTTCTGTTGTACGGACGCGAACCATCGTGTACGCTGGACACTATCCTGCCATACACGCCCGACTCCTCTGAGTACACTGCGATTTCTGATGTTGCCAGGTACGCAGAAGATTGCAGACGATTGGCCCGTTCACTGACAACCGAGGACCAAGGCCACCAGAAGCTACGGCATGACACCGACCAACATCTCTCTACTTTCGCAACTGGTGCTCTCGTTTGGCTCTGGATTCCACCGAGCACTCCTAGACTTTCGTCGAAATTACTGGCACTATACCACGGGCCCTACCGCATTCTCGCCCGTACGTCACCAGTCAATTATGAGATTGAGCCTTTGACACAGTCTCATGACTTACGCCATCGTGGCCGAGAAATTGTGCATGTGAGTCGCCTGAAGCCGTATTACGACTCCGCTATAGTGACTGCGCCTCAAGTCGGAAGGTTGGCTACGCTATTCAACAAGGGCCAATGTAGGGAACTATGCGAACGACGATGAAGCAGCAAGAAACGGCAAGCCACAGCGTTGGTGCACGCGCGCGACCCCAGCTTGCGTTTGTTTTGTATTTTCGGCCTGTTGACGTTCCTCGCTCTTGTGGCGTTCCTCGGCCTTCCAGTAGGTCTGTACGTAAATAAACTACGTGTGAATATATATATATATATTCTGGTCAGCCTGCAAATTAGCCAGCTGCTCGATCAGTGCACGCCTTTTTTGTCGTCGTCATCTTCTGCTAGCACCCAAGCCCATGCCAGCGGTTTATTATCTATTTGGCTGGACTAGTTAGGCCAGAACATGCTATGACAAATGTAATTAGGCGAAGTCGTGGTGAGGCCTAGGTAATTACGCCACATCCTAATAAGACCACGGTAATGTAGCCATGTAAAGCCACAACTGTGCTAACTGAACCATCAAAGTTGACGCACTAACAGAACCGTGATATTACCGTGATCACATTGAATAAAGCCATGCTAATTAGACCTTACTGCTGTGATGGCTTTAGGGTCGTGCTAATAGAAATACGTTAAATAGCTCTACACAATTGATGGCGTTGCTAATTGCACCCAACATAATTATTACCGTTTTATTGAAGCATTCTTAATGAAGATGAAGCTGCTCAGTGTTAGGTTCATTACGCCTGGGATAAACAGAATATTCAAAATTGAAACAGAGCTGGTGTGGTCTTCACTTTAAAGAAGAATAACTATATGAGTAGACGACCAAATCGAAACGCTGGAAGAGGCTATGTTATCACGGGCTCTTCTAGGGCTCCAGTCTTGCACAAGTACAAGATGACAAAATTATTTCACACGCAAAACTGCTAGTTAGCCTACGCCGCATGAAACTCTTCACAGTCATGCATGCCACTTTGACAGTCTCGAGTTGAACTGGGGCCTTCTCATAATCGACGAATTTGTATTCGAGTTCACGCGGCAATCAGTTTGATTCACAGACGCCCGCGGCGAAGATCAGATCCGCCCATCACTTTTGCTCCTGCCGACGAGCAGTGCTCACGCCGCAACGCCAGTGAACGTCACGATTATTCTATCAGCTTTATCGCACAGACTAGACCCGTAGGGCACGGGTTCGAATCCCGGCTGTGGCGGCTGCATTTCCGATGGAGGCGGAAATGTTGTAGGCCCGTGTGCTCAGACTTGGGTGCACGTTAAAGAACCCCATGTGGTCGAAATTTCCGGAGCCCTCCACTACGGTGTCTCTCATAATCATATCGTGGTTACGGGACGTTAAACCCCACAAATCAATCAAATCATATCGCACAGACTATGCACACAAGCACGTTTAAATAAAAGTTATATGATCATGTGAGTGCTGTGTATCGCAATCAATTTCACCGTGCTCACGACATATCCACAGGCGAGCGCGCCTCGTGACAACCTGTCCTTACTCATCCGCAATATTTGATAGAAGTGAAACTACCAGCACGAGAGTGCTGCGTCTGCAGCCTTGCTCCCGTTGGGGGTGGAAATTGGTAAGCTACAGGTCGAACGAAAGAACTTCCCGAAAGAGGACAAGCACCCGCGAACACGCCTGTGGGAGGCGCGAGTTAAGTTGGCTAAAGTGATAGCTCAAAAAACTTACGGTGCTGCACAGCTGAAACATTGAATGAGTGGCGCCGCTGACGTTTACACGTGCGGTGTTTCTTTGATCACCAGCGCCAATGCCCAACATGTGTTTCTGACGCCACGCGCATTCATTCATGTAGCCATTTTTATAAGTGCTGCTATCACGCGTCCCGCACTGCCTTGGTGCCGTGACCGCCATAGAGCGAGCACGGAGCTAGCTCGTCTACCCGAGAAACCCGGACAACCCTGAGTAGCACAACCCATTGGCACTTCCTCGCAACACATTCTGTCCTCATAGAACGTTCTAACGGCTCTTCGACTCGCCTTGCTTTCCATACTGAGAATACGAACTCGCCTGAAAGCCGCTCAGGCTGCATGGATTTCATTGACCTCATGCATAAATCTATCACGCACGTCGGCTTGTTCTCCACAACAACATGTTTAGTCGTGTCTATCATCTAGAGACCTTAGTATGCTTCTTATTGCCTGAATAAGAAATGAACAGTTCTGCGTTATTGTAGCGGTAGATGTTTTCATTTATGCTTGCAAAGCTCTCTTTTAAAATGCAAGAGCGCCTAACTTTCAGCTCTTATATTGCAGCCTCTCACCACATCACCCCTCCCTCCAAAAAATAAATGTGCTGAGTTTGGTTATTTGGCGTCATTGCACTATACTTGTGGTACTAATAGAGAACATGACTTTTTGTGGAAAGCTTACACGCCTATCGCACTTCAGCTAGTCACCTTCCCTATGAAGATTGGCATAGAATTACAAATGTCAGATAGGCATTGCGCAATCCGACATTTGCGTGTGCCTTTTGAGTGTGCCATTTGAGTGTGCCTTTTAAGAAGCTTTTTTTTTCGCCTTGGTTTCTTGTTCATCAAAAAAATAATCTATAACGTTAACTGATTGCAAAATGGTGGTGTGTTCATTTCAAATGTTTCAACGTAGCTGTGTGATCGGCTCAATAGACGTCATACTCTTCCCAGGCGGCGCTGCAAAAAACACCTCCATCAGCGCCCCCATCGACGCGCCGGCCATAAATGGGTAGTGCAAGTTAGCCATCCGCAAGAGAACGTGCATAGGATCTCCTCTTTCGTTGGCCTTGATGCGCCCTTTCCTGAAAATCAAGGACTTGGCAAGCTTTTTACTTCAATTCAACCTCGCTTCAGAAAAGTAGGAAGCTCATCAAAACAATCTGTGGGTACAATGCGAAAGATATTTCTGTTATTTCGGCGTACTGCAACTGACACTTTAAGTGCAAGCGAGAGCATCGCATGACATCTAGTTACAGGCAAGCACTCCGACGTTCGTTCTGTTACGCCTAAATGCGTTAAACTTGAAAATACACAAGATGCAGAAACGATGAAGTGCATACGCGAGCAATCTATCTCACGATCAGTGGAACGAAGTTCACTTTATTCGGCACAAACAGCCCCGTAGATTTTCGTGATTTTCGTCATTGCAGTTGCATTCTTCATAAATCACTCGCTTCCTGTGCGTTGAACTGCTTTACTACGCGTGATAGAATGTTCTGTTGACGGTTGTCATCCGTTTGTATATACTGCGAACGGGGATGTATGCGTGTCCACTTTCTCAGCGTATAACGAAATGCAACACCGAGGCCTCCGAGATAGCTCCGGCAATCGCGGAGACCAACGACAAAAAAAAAAAAGTTCTTGTGGTAACGATAATTTTGCGATTTACCCGTATGGCGTGCATGTTCGCATTTCATAGTTAAAGCCAGACCTTAGAGCCTTGAAAGCCCTCAGGCGTAATGCTATGAATCTGCCCCGCCGCGGTGGTCTATGTGGCTGAGGTGGCTAAGGTACTAGGCTAAGGTCTAGTGGCTAGGTACCCGCAGGTCGCGGGATTGAATCCCGGCAGCGTCGACTGCATTTCCGATGGAGGCAGAAACGTTGTACGACCGTGTGCTCAGATTTGGGTGCACGTTAAAGAACCCCAGGTGGTCGAAATTTCCAGAGCCCTCCACTACGGCGTCTCTCATAATTATATGGTGGTTTTGGGACGTTAAACCCCTCATATCAATCAATTCTGTGGAGCTTCAGGTTATTGGCAGTCGCGGCGTGTGCGATGTTTATCGTGCGCGTCACTTGTCTACTGCTGCACGGTGCGCCCCATGGTCAGATGCTCTGTTAAGCTTCAAATTCAAAGTTACTACGGTTCCGGTCGATATCAAAGCTACTCAAATAAATAGCAGGAGACCAGCATGTTCACACTTTCTCACGCTAACGGCTGTAGACAACGCGAGTGATTCGCTTGCCCAACACAACGGCCCAAGTCCAGTGCCCTCGCCGTTCTGCTTCGCAAGAACTGCAGAAAACAGTAATAAAACGAAGTTTTTAACGTCCATAGCCATTCACAACGCAACTGAAGCGTCGGCTGGGGTCTTTTTTTCGTAGAGCACGAAGCTCTTGCGTCTGCTTTTGTATTCGCCGTCGTTCTGGCGAGTGACCCAGCAAGCACTTCACGGCGGTTTGGTGACGCATCTATAGCGGAGAAAAACTCGTAGCTCTTTTTCTAAGAGTTCATTGCTCAAGTACACCCATTATTTAGCTCATTCGCTGTTTTTTTGCGCTGTAGTTGCACCTGGTTGCGTAGCAAACTGTGCAAGGGAGTCGGGCTTTGCACTACTCAAAACTGCGTCGACACGTGGCGCTGCGTGTCCGCAAAACTCCAGAGTCGGACGTCTATGGGGAAGACAAGCTCAAGTTTGTGCGGCATCGCTCGCTGCCCTATAGCGAAAACAGGGCAAAGCTTCAATGCGAAAAACGAACGAGAAAGGTGAATTTGTTACTTTAAATCAGCGCTACGTCACGAGGCTGAGGTATATTATGCCGTACATGACTTCCATGACATGATACTCGTGTTTGGACGTGTCATTTACCTTAGTCATCTATTCACGTCACCTGATACCAAATTTGGTGTATGTGGAGCTAGCGAAAAGGCTGCGAGCGGGCTGTGAGCGTAGCAAGTATTGAAGTTTTACATGACAAGCATGCCATGAATATCATGTTTGAACATGTTATTCAACTTCGTCCTCTATTCACGTCCCGTAATACCAACTTTAGTATATGTTGAGCTAGCAAAATGGCTGTGAGCGCGCTATGGGCGTAGCAAGTAGGCATGTTTTACATGACACGAGCATCATAATTAGCAAGTTTGGACCACTCATTTTTATTCTTCGTCCAATCACGTCACGTAATACCAAATTCGGTACACGTGGAACTAGTGAAACCGCCGCGAGCAGACTTTGAGCATCGCATGTAGTCATGTTCTTAAATGACACTCGTGTCATGATTATCATGTTTGCACCAGCCATAAACCTTCCCCATCCATTGACGCAACCTAACACCAAATTTCGTGTTACGTGACGTGAAACGGCCGCGAGCGCATGGATGGACACAATATAGTTTGACGTAACGTTGACCCGCGCACATGCTGGGTGCAGCGACGCTAGCAAAATGCAAGCACTCTATTGGCCTCCCAAACTCGGCCAGAAGGCACTGCGCCGTACGCGTTTCGCCACCTTTCTAGCAAAACGAAGTCGTTCGGCGCTCCCGCCTTCTTCCGGCGCTATCTCAGTACATTCACGCCCTTTGTACGTACTGGTATCTGGTCGCCCTACACGTACAGCGTCACATGTGACTTGCTTCGAAGGTTTAAAAAAATTATACAAACGCTTTCATTGTGAGAACCTTGCCAGAATCGAGAGCCATTGATAGACAACTTTTGCGGAACCAAGCAAGTCAAACACGATGTATTTGAGTGAGTGCTATGTGAATGTCGATCGTGACCAGCTGCCTTTCTATAACATTAAAGTACAGGTGATGACGCGAATTCTATATGTATATTACTGACAAAATGCGGCCCCGCCACGGTGGTCTAGTGGTTAAGGTACTCGGCTGCTGACCCGCAGGTCACGGGATGGAATCCCGGCTGTGGCGGCTGCATTTCCACTGGAGGCGGAAATGTTAAAGGCACGTGTACTCAGATTTGAGTGCACGTTAAATAACGCCAGGTGGTCTAAATTTCCGGAGCCCACCACTACGGCGTCTCTCATAATCATATAGTGGTTTTGGGACGTTGAACTCCGCAAATCAATCAAATAACCAATAAATTGTGCATTTGCTGCGACAGTCGTGTCTTCTTGAAACTGTCGGCAAACTACCACTACACTTTCGCGTGCATTTGTAAAAAGCGTTCGGATATCTATTCTTTGAATGTCAAGTTTGTCACGCGGCTTTCAATTTAGTATAAGGTCAGTGTGAAGAAACTGTTCAGTCTCTGGCACTATTTTAAACGGTGTGTTCAGTTTCATAAAGTTTTCATTTTTGCCGAGGTTTTCATCAAATGTTAACAAGGCCGTATCATACGTTCATTGACACTTTTGAATTTTGCAGCTCCTTTGAAAGTATAATGATGCGCACAAGAAAAAAGTATTTTATGTCCACTTCGACCATGCATGTCTCTTGCAGCGAATATTTTATTTCGGATAATATCAACGCCTGACCACGCAGCGTGTTCACTGATCCGAATGCCGATTAGGTTGTTTTGACCGCTCGCTCGGTCGTCGTCATATCCCACAATACCCACTAAGATCGAACATGTTTTTAGTTACACTGAGATTTGTTCTGATAACCACGTTAAATTTTGCAAAATTTCCAAAAATTTACGTATGCCTTGGTTCTCTTTCAACTCTTGTTCATAGTGGCTCTCTTTACCGCGAGCGGCTTGGGCGCATGCAAGGGCATAATATTTTATGTGACAAAACTATCACATAATTAGCCGGCATGCCATGGATCATGACTCCAGACTTATTGCTGCCACTTGAGGTTTTTTTTTCTTTAACGTGCCCTAAATCTATTTGAAGTGTATAAGGCATGACGACCATGGACGGAAGGTGCACAAACAACGAGCGTAATTTCTGTTTACATTGAGAGTCATACTACCGTACTTTTGAAATATGCAACGCCAACAAGCCCTGCCTTTCATTCTTGCACCAAAATCTGAGTGCACTGTTTCGGCTTTTTGCTTCCGTGGAAACGCAGCTGGCGTATTCGGGAATCGAACTCATGACTTCAATCCTAGCATCACAACACCTCATCATGCTAACTGATCGATGGGTGTTGCTTGCAAGACCTGCACGTATAAACACTCAGCGTGAACCAGCAGCACAAATCTGTTTACACTGAGCGGCGACGAGAAGTCTACAACCAACAGCTGAATAAACACTTGCAGGACTCACTGTACGCTATTTAAAGCGTATTAGGCTAGCAAGCTCCACCACTTTCGTACTACCCATGGTTGTCTCAGAAAGCCAGAGACCAATCGCAAAATGTACAGTGGTTGTCCATTTGTTGTAGTTTGAGTTTACAAACGTGCTTTCTTTTAATATGGGTCCGGCCATCGCGTTTCTTTCAGTTAATTTATAGCTTGTAGTGCTGTGCACGACAAAAAAAATTCAAAGTAACGAGACCGTGGAGTATCGGCAAACTGCCATAATCAACCCTTGACGCTTTTGTGTCTCATACTGCTTGCACTGGAAACGGTAGAACTTGACAGGCAGTTTTCAGGTCTCGAGCAAAGAAGATGCTGAGCTGCTTGCCCAATCATGGCATTTATGTTGACTGCAAGGAAGGTTATGTCAACAAACAAAGAATGGAAAGTGTTTTATGTGAAAATAATGAACATATACAAACTATACCATATAGCATCTGCTTTTGATCTGCAGCTCACGAGGTTGTGTTAGCGGACGCAGGCTCTATCAAAAAGAAAATAGATCAAAAAAGAGAAGCGAAATTTCTCAGCTTCCTTTGTGTGGCCACAGAAGCAAGTGAAAGCCTCTCGAAAGTAGTGGTTTAATTGAAACTATAGGCCGCGAATGCGTTATACTATATACCGAACCGCAAAAAAAAGAAAGGTAAGCTCTGCAACTACGTGTCTACCGTTCTTTTTTGTTGCGCAATTTGCAAAGAGGACAATGTGCATGAGTACCAAGTCATGCGCATTTGATTCAGTGCATAACGCAAACGATCCACTATATACGACGCGGACTGTCACCTTCGAAATCTTCAAAAGGGAGTGTGAGTCAGCCACCAGCATGTCACTTTGTCTCGAAGAGTTACATTTCGTATTGATTGGCCTAAGAAGAATGGAACGGTCGCTTCTTTGTATTTGCTGTTGCGAAGTAGCAGACGACTCATTGTTTCCGTTCTCTGATTTATGAATGCGTCACTTCCGTCTCGCTTTCAGAGCTCCCTCAGTATATAGGGTGTTCTGTAACATAGCAACAAATAATAAATTGATTCAGGCTCCCAAGGTGGGCGCTCGCGTCTTTGCATTCGACTTGGCAGTTCATTGGTGCAAGCACGTGTACCAGAGAAGCCTCTGCATTCAGATAGGCCTATTTTGAATTTTGCATGGCGACTCTGCCCTACAATCAGTGTGAATAACGTGAAGGAGCGTAATGCACAAATAATAAATGTTTTCATGGGTGAAACTTGGCGAAAACCTGTCGATTTCACTACAATTATCTATATTGCGTAAATGCAGACTGAAAAAAAGCCAGGTGATTTACTTCACAGCCTTCCGGTTGCATAAAGACCACAGCCTGCTTTATCGGAGTTTACCAAAAAGACGTGACGACCTTAGTTACAAAAATTTTTTTAGTGTAGCAATACCACAAAGAAAAGTATAAATATACGTGCAGATTTGCGCACTATCGGACGGTCCGTTCATTGCATAAACCGAGTGTATCAAGAGGCGGCAATATTTTGATTTTTGTAGAAAATTCAAGCTTTTATGCTGAAACCGTTATTTCTTATTGGTTCGTTTTATTGTCACCTTTCTTGACGTCTTCTTTGTGTTTCTTTTTGCGTGAACTTACTATTTTGTTTTATTAGTTCATTTTTGAAGCGTATATAAACACAACACTATAAACACACAGTTAGGAAGGTAGACAGTCTGGCTAAGACAGGCTGTGGTTGCTGCAGGCAGTTCACTGGCGGTGGTTGTACTGCGGCTGGATGGCTATAGCAAGCTGGCTGTTCGTTGATTGAGGAAATAATGATCAGAATACCGGTTTTCACCCCTCTCGTTATGAGCCCTTCATTTATGGTGGCAAAAGGTGATGTAAACATTAGTGATCTTGAGGTCCTGTTTCCTGCCAAGTCGCAAATGGCTATGCAGCCTCTTTAATCCGCTGAGAATTAGCTTCACTGCCCCCTTTTCTTCTTCCTCGTACGTTCATTCAAAACGCCGCGATCTCTTCACTGCTAGAAAGCTATCCTCGAGCAGAATAAACGTGATCTCATCTCCGCCGCCTGTGCTGCTACCTTCCACAGCTCTGCTTTTCATTTTACTGAAATATCTCCCAGGAGACATCAGGCACCTTTGCACGTTCAAGAACCTGATGCGACAGAAACTGCTGGCGCCCCACACTACGGCGTCTATCATAATCATACAGTGGGTTTGGAATGTTAGACACTAACAATGTTTATTATGTCCCTTAACGATTGAAAGTTTTTAGCTGGCTGCATTAACATTAAAAAGCTGCCAGGCTTGCGTAGAACGCGCAGCACAGTCACAGCAAAGCTAAAAAAAGGCCCTTAAGAGCCTTTTTACACATAAGAGCCTTTTAAGAGCCTTTATTAAGAGCCCTTAAGAGCTTTTTTACACATTTTGGGTAACTTCTACAAGCACACTTGCAGGGTACCCACTACGCAATGCCGACCAGATGCCAGACAATGCCAGCCAGATCCGCTTAATCTAGCCTTTCACTAGCCTCTTCTATATTCCTCAGTTCCTGCTTTCTTCTATCTCCTAAACATCGCATGTACTTTCTGGTCATGAGGGAGAGAGCCCACCACGCCAGTGCCTCATGACGGAAATTATATGAAATAATTTTTCTTCAGTTGTGTAGAGATCCGTAGTGCGGTTGTTGATTCAAAGGTTGTGGGTTCAATCAAGGCCACGGCCGTCGCACTTCGAAGGAGGTGAAATGGTAGAGGCGTGTGTACTGTGCAATATCAGTAAACGGTAAAGAACGCCAGGTGGTCAAAAGTTCCGGAGCCCTCCACTACGGCGTGTCTCATATTCAAATCTTGGTTTAGGGACGTAAACTTCGAATAATAATAATAATAATAATAATAATAATATCTTCCCTATTCCCTAGAACCGGGCTCAAATTTACTGGAATTTCGTTTCGTAGGTTACATCGCAACATTTTTGTTTAACGCTTCCCTATGCGCCCATGCTCGACAACTGACGCATCATGTATGAACTACGTAAATATTTTTACACGAGAGCCTTATTTCACGTGAAACAGTACTTGAGGATTTTATGTAAGATCTGGCTTGCTTCTGGCACCTGGCAGCTTCTTGTCTATGTGGCTAATGTGTGCACTCAAGTCCAGCTCCCTCGTGTGCCGCCCAGAAGGTAACAACCGCCCGTTATCGACATATATATTTCATGAAATCGTGCGGTAACTTCTGGACAAGTATGGAAGAATGCACACACTTGAGATCACAACTGAATTAAACTGTAGCACATTACTTTGCATTTTCGCTTGTTACAACATCATACTCTGCAGTCAATCGTGAAGACAATCTGCCTCTCATTCGCGAAGACACTGTGGCTCTCTTTAGGAGTTGAGGCTCCTGCCGGGGCCTCAACCCTAAAAGCAGCTGTGGGCCTTCTTCTAACAGCATGTATTCAGTACTAACTGTGAAAAACAGTTTCATTTTGCCACAAGAATATGTTCAACTTTTCAGCTTGAAAACCTTTAAACTCAGTTTTGTTTAGAAAAGATCTTATCATGTATGTGTACGGCCTGGCGACATGTACAATGGGCTTTCACTTTAATATTAAGAGTGCTCTGAACCCACTGTCACCAAATATCTGATGTGTGAAATATTCGTCGCAGAGAAGCACATATTTAACGCCAGTAACCAAGCGACCATTTGCCTCAAAACTGTTGTATAAACATCGCCCATTCAAAGTGTCCTGTTCCACAGCTGAAGCTGCCGTAAGACAAGTTTATTGAATAGCATCATGTAATCAGTGTCAAAGATGCAATGTGTGTCGGAGCCCCGCCGCGGTGGTCTAGTGGCTAAGGCACTCGGCTGCTGACCCGCAGGGCGCGGGTTCGAATCCTGGCTGCGGCGGCTGCATTTCCGATGGAGGCGGAAATGTTGTAGGCCCGTGTGCTCAGATTTGGGTGCACGTTAAAGAACCCCAGGTGGTCTAAATTTCCGGAGCCCTCCACTACGGCGTCTCTCATAATCATAGAGTGGTTTTGGGACGTTAAACCCCACATATCAATCAATCAATGTGTGTCGGAGACGTGCATTGAATAGAGGCATACGCGCAAAGGCACGTACCCAGTCATTGAGCGGCCAAAAGGATGCAACAGAGGTCAGTTCAAGAAAGCAACACAAAAGCGTGACGATGAGCTAAGTTTCGCCGATGGTTGAGATTGAATCCTCACCCTCATAACAGCACCTCAATACATTAAGCCACACATTTTAATCGCCAAAGTTAGTGGAAAAGTGCTGAAAGACGAAGATGCGCAGGCAGACACTGACAGCTGAGTAGGGCATTTCAATACTGTTATTCGCTTTTAAAGTAGGCTGTTGTGTATACTGTGAAACATCATAGCGGCCAAAACGGTCGCCCTATTTCATTGCCTTCACGACAAGCATGACACATATAAACTATAAGAACAGAGACGATATGAAGCATGAGGCTTTTAATAAGAAAACCTGAACACAGAGCCATAAGTGCTCAAGTGATGAACTGTAAGAAGGGCTGAATCATGTCTTTTTGTACAGCTGTACGTATGCACATTTCTTCTGCCTTTGCCTTAGGGAATCGAACCACATACTGGGAACACATTTATACATTTCGCTATTGACTAAACAAGAAAACTTATTATAACTTCCCATACGCCACGAACACACCTTCAATAAATGATGTCTTCATAAACTTCCAGCAATGAAACTAAATACCGAGAAAAGTTGTTATCCGCATGCCGTTTGCACCTTAAAAGTTATTAGCTCACGTGCCCTAGTTGTTTATCCTTAACCATGAAAGAACACCTGAAATAGACTACTGCAGGTTGCGGTACATTAGAGGAAGGAGGGGGCAAATTTTACGATAATGGCCTAAATGCATAGTTAACAAAGATTTGCAGTACTTGAGGGCGCAGACTCACGAGCACTCACGCACATGCCGCTCAAACGTCTCCTTCGGGAATACAGAAACAGAGATGACGAAAAAGTTGTTCAATGCCTTTGGGAGATGGTGATAGAGTGGCCGGAAGGACTTAATAGTTAGGCTCCTCATCCAGACGTATAAACGCAACAAAAAACTCGACAAAAGACAAAATTGCTCAGCACACGGAAGCTGAATCCACGAACATTATTATACGGGGTGATTTCCCATAGTGCAGCGTCTACGTGAGCGGGCGTCCTCTTGCTTGCTGCACATGCACTAGGTAAACAGAAGTCTTGCGTGAGGGAAAGAAAAACAGAAATGAAAAATCGCAAGACACGTGTTCACCGTCTGCCTTAGCTAGATCTCCACCGCCTCTTCTTCCGCAACGGGATCGATGGCAGACAGGCAGCCTGCCCAGCAGTACTGGTCGGTAAACTCAAGGAGGGGGAAGGCGCCGCAGAGGCGGTGGTGTGCTCAAAAGCAGAAAAAGGTGGCTGGTTCATTACTTACGCCTCTATGGTGAGGGAGTGTCGTGACGAGCCGATGGCGAATTAAGGCAGCCGTGCGTGACGCCCGCCTCAAAAACTTCAGCTTGCGCAGCAAGGACTTTCGAAGGGCGCAAACAGCCACCTCCCCCCACCTTCCCTGATTTTTTTTAGATGGGTCCAGCGCAGCGGTCTTGAGGAAGCAGTTCGGTATACTAGACTGATGATAGCACGTCGGCCACTCACTCACACAGCGTGCATTCTCAGCTCATTTCTGAACTCGTTGATCCCTCGACGGGCAGTGATGAAGAACATCGCGTACATATGCGTTTAAAGGGTGCTATGAAGATCGTAGTATTACTGATCGCGGTGGATTAGTTTATTTTATGACTAGAAGTTATTAAAAGAAATTGAGCAGAAGTGGAAAAGCTCGAATGCGTGAGGATACATAGGATCGATAGCATAACTTTTTTTTTTCATAAACCTGTATACGTTTACATAATACGTTCACAATCGACGGCTGAATGGGGCCAGCTTATATTTGTCGAGTTTTATTCGCGACAACACAACTGAGACCAAGAACACAGAGCAAAAATTACGCTGCAGGATTTAGCGTTGCCTTTATCAACATTATTTAAAATAGTTGTTTTCACAAAAAGTGCAGGTCGTTTTGTCAACACTTGTGACTGCTCGCCATGAGATAAAATTACTCAGAATATTTGTAAGCCATCTGCATGATCCTTTTCCTTCCTTACTTTACCCGCGATGGTGGTGCAGTGGTTACCGTGCTCGACTGCTGACCAAGCGGTCATGAAATTGAACGACAGCCATGGCGGCTGCATTTTCTGTGGAGGCGAAAGTGCTTGAGGCCCGCCTAGGTTGAAGAATTCTAGGCGGTCCAATTTTATGGAGCCCTCCACAGTGGTGTCACTCATATTCATATGATGGTTGTGGGACGTTAAACAACAACATAAATATTTAGCATGTATATGACCTGACTAAAACAGCACATAATTCGGCTGTCGTTCGAAGTGGCCAAACTTACCAGATCGTTACACGCAGCGTTTTGTAATAGAAGCTGCGAAGGCAATACAAGACTACAGCTCAACAGAGTCATATGATGAGGCACTGCATATTCCATTGTCTTCCTGGTTTGCAAATGTCCAGTTTTAATAAACCATTTCTGCTGAATACAAGTATAACCAGTTCATAATTTCATAAATAATTTCTATGCATCAAGAGAGTAATGTTAATAATATAGACTATTAATAATAATGTGTGTACATACATACAACATAGAACTATGACTATGAGGTTGGATGGTAAGTCTTATCCTTTTAGACCCCGTGTGTAGCATAGCAGAGGTGACACATACTTCATTACTCCTTGCCTAAAACGTGGACTGCTTTCACTTGTCAGAGCTCATTTGTTTTTGACAACGTGCTTAAGATATGTTTGAAGCTCTACTATATACACTTTAAATTCGAAGCATTTGTTAGCAATTTGAGGCCAGTTGAACCGTAACTATCTATCTATCTATCTATCTATCTATCTATCTATCTATCTAGCTATCTATCTATCTATCTATCTATCTATCTATCTATCTATCTATCTATCTATCTCAAGGCCCAATCAGTGCCGGTATGTGCCGGTAGTGCCGGTAGGTGACTCGCAGTTTATATTTAGCCAGAAGCGGCGACAACATGCTTTCTACATCTAAACACCTAGGCGTTAAGGGGTTTGGGTCGCAGCAGATGCCGTGCCGGTATCGGCACCCTTCTCAAGTAGACAAGTTTCTGAAGGACGGACAGAATGAAAATCACGGTTATAGTTGGAATCAAACCCAGGCATTCTGCGTGACAGTAAGTATTCTACAACAGAAGGCCGGTGCATGAAATTGCATATGAAAAAGATCCTATGAAGACGTAATCTTGCGACAACACCAGTGAACTGCACATCATCCCACCGTAGCATGCAGTTCATTTTGATAAAACTGACATTTGATAACACGAGCACCGACGTTACGTCCGACCGTAGGATACCTGGTGCGAATCGTGTACTTAACAGCGAAGTTTCCGATCAGGCCCGTAGCCGGGAAAAAGGGGGAGGCACCACCTTGAGCTCAAAACTGATGCTCCATCGAATAGGTACCTTTCTGAAAATACGTGCTTCTCCTCGAATAGTCAAGGCATTCAGCGAGTGTACCCATCCCTGAAAAAAAATTTCTTCCTACGAGTCGGACCATGGTATTACCTGAACTACCAGAAATGCCCAAAGAGATGCACTATGCTCGCAACGCTTCACTCAAACCGAAAAAAGTTTTTTTGAGACGTGGAAGTAAATGTCGAGGTGATACAGCATTACGTTATCTGGGAGGCCGAAAACGTGTGATAGCGGCAAGTGATGTCGTACGGCTAGAAAACGTGTAAAGTGGCCTTAATAAACCATACATGGTCGATGAAGCGAAAATTATTCTGTTTTATTGGCCCCTTGCTTGAGCGCTTTCTCACGTCGAATACTATATATGTCATTGGTGGCGTGAGATGGACATAATCCATAGTTTCAACAACAATTATTGCACAAACGTTAATTATCGCAGTACAAGCCCTTTAGAAATAATTGGTGACTAGACGTGAAGAAGTGAGCACTTCTGGAATACAATGACAGGGGCACAGGGGTGAAAAAGTGAGTGTGACGCCCTTCAGTGTATACGTTTCGAGCTGGGCTACCTCTTCACTGCATGCCGTGCGTGTGACTGTGTCCCAGTGTTCTGTACCGATAAATTAGGCATCCCCCAATTGATTACTGAGAAAAACGTTGTTGTTGAGTTTCTTTTTTTTTCGCCTTTTCTGTTGTTGCAAAAATGTGGAAACTGCTGATATATAGGCTAAGGATATCTGTAACACCTAAGACGTCTGCTAATACAACTTTCATGGCCTGAAAAAAAAAACCTGTCTAAATCTACGAGAACTGCGTTAATGTAGACTAGTTATTTCATCAGAAAGAAGACGCGATTGATATCTTAGAGAGGTGCGTCAATTTTCCGTCCTATGCTTGTTGGCGAGTCTGTATGCTGCAAAGAGCAATTATACGTGTTAGCCCTCTAAAGTAAACGCAGGCAACCCACCCCCGAGCATACTCTAGACACAAATAAAATCTGATAATACATTATTACTGTGGGGCAAGCCGGCAGAGAAAGGTCTTGCTGCTGCAATTAGTTAAAAATGTAAATTGCAAGCTGCAATGCAAGTGGATAACCACTGAAGCTGCTAAATGGTGTAGCGAGGGCCATTTTAGCCCTTTATATCTCGTGGACAGAGAAAATGATACACATATATTAGTGAAACAGTGTTTTTACTTGCATAAGAGCATTTCGATAAAAAATTTTGTCAAAATTGAGGCTGCGTTTTTTTATATAGAGCTTTCCTGAAAAAAAATTGTTTTTTAACAGTTTCTGTGGCAAACAATCTTTGGGAGAAATGTTGCAAATGCCTTTTTCTCTATTTGACACTGTTTTGGAGTTTCTTGGTGAAATATGAAGCAAACCAAGGGTGCTTCAATATAAGCACACTTTCTTTACTTGGGTTGAGTTTTGAATTTTGTCACGTATTTTTTGCCGTTTGAGGACATCATAAAAATATTTTGACATAGCTCACAGTAACACTTACTAAGGCCAGAAAGAAAAAAACTTGGCACAACGTTTACAGTTTAAGGTAAATCTATCGGTGAAATCCATAAATATTGAAAGGCGCAAGAACAAGACGCTACGCCACCTGCTTGAAAAATTTTTGGGCACTCTGGTAGTGTTTTCCGGAAATAAAGTTACCCTTTTCGTAGACTTTCATTGTGTCTACATAGTATATGAAACTCCTCAACGAATATATTCATCGGACCTGCACATACGATATCTCGTGAAATCACCCAGCTATAAGCTATAGCAATTGAGAAGGCAAAGCTCTAGCGTCTTCCAACTTTGCTTTTATTTTTATTTTTCGGGATTCGTTGGGTGATTCATTGGGGTTAGCCAAAAGAAAGTGGAACCGTGTTTATGTCGATAATTTTATTTCCCAGTGTGTGCTTGATGCGACGTCAGCACATGGACGTATGTTTCCCAATTTTCTAATGATGTTTCTTGTAGTACATCTCTTTTATATAGCGTTCACAATTATGTAGGTCTGCAAGCGAGACACAGAAAAAAGGAAGTTTCTCATGAGCAGTTCTTTCCTCTCCTACATTTTCCCTTCTCTCATTCAGGCGCATTTATACATAGCTTCACCTTTTTCTACTATTATTTTCGGTCTGTCTTACCACGCTCACTTCCCAGCTGGTAAAGTGCCTCTTTTGCGTCAGGCTGCCTAGCCGATTATGACTACATGCGGGCAGACATTTCGCACACACGCCTCTGCTTACACGGGTTGCATGACGCTGCCTGTCATCGTACCTAATGCGCCTAGGGCTTTCACCGCGTTGTCGTGCTCGTCGGAACTAATTAATCGGTCTGACACAGGCTTGCTGCCCTTTATGGCAAGCTTTTCCTATTGCAACACAGCCACACGCATTTGCGCAAGGCTAGGTTCCACACAACTAGCTAAGCCTACTTCGCCTGAAAACAAAATCCTGGCATTGCAGTCTCAATGGGGAAAGGGGGGTGCTTCTTCTTATTGCCCTTCATGGGTCTTGCCGCAAGTTACAAATCACCGCATCAGAACTGCTAGAAAAAAGCGACCATCAGATTTACCCGACCGAAGGAAAGGACCCTGCATTCTTCCTCCTCAGGTCACTTATCTTTTTTTTTCGTCAGCCGTATTCACAGTAATTTATCTTCCTTTCTTATACATACAGAGCATCCCCGTTAAGTTTATTCATGGTGTAGCTATGGTACAGTATGAGAAAAAAATAAAAAACATCTGAGCACGCAGCTTGCTACTCTATACAGAAAGAAAGTAGTTAGGCGAGGAAAGCAAGCACAAAAAAAGAATGGTGGAAGCAGGTTGGAGCTAGCCAACACTAATATTGTTATGCACAATAACGCTATCAGTTGGTTGCTGAGGCATGTCTACGTGCAAATCAGTAGAAAAATGGCTGCGTTGGTTTCTGAACCTGCTCCACATAAAAAAAAGGGATCGATAGCCTTTTATTTCAGAAAAAAGAATGAGGCTCAAGCTGCATCATTACCACCCGAAGAATGTCACGCTTCTCTCACACCCCTCGCACATTAGTGCTCTTACTAATCCTCTAAGGATCAGAACAAATTATCGGTGCGACTATAATAAAGAAGATTGACACACTATACAAGTTAGAAAGAAACCCGAGTTTATCCAAACTTGCATCTGTTTTTTTTGTTACCTGTTATTAGAAGCTGAATATTGAAAAAAAAAGAATAAATGTGCGCAGGCTCAGTCTGCAATAGAAGACAAGGAAGTTGAAGATGCGAAGAGCATCCTCAACATCTACAAAAATGACAGATTATCAGCACCTCGAATTTCCGTGGAAACCTCAGGGAAGTCCATGAAAAAACTTGAACTTATTAACTCCAGACTCCAGTGCCGTGTCCCCCCATTAATTTTTTATTTACACGGAGCTGGCCTGACACTCTTCTCCGAATAATTGGAAACTATTACGAACTGCGAAGAATTGGAAGCTATTGAGCATTATTTTTTCTCATGCCGTAACTACGCAGTAATAAGAAAAATACTTTAAGCTATTCCGATTGTGAAGCTAGGTTTAAGTTTAACCACAGAAACTGTTCTAAGTTTTGGTGCCTCCATTTCGGCGAATTGCCACAGAGATGTATTTGATGCGGTGTGAAATTTCATCGTATTTAAACATAATGCCCACTTTAAGATATACTCAAGAAAGAAAAGGACTCGGGTAGTAATTTTTGAAATGTGAATAAATATGAGACATACATCCAAAATAATTGGGTTTGGCTAACTCAGCTGTAAAAAGTATATTGGACATACAGGTCGTTACCTTAATGATAGATTAAGCGAACATTGTAATAACGTGAAAAATGGCAAAGGGATTTCAGTGGCCATTGTAACTTCTGTGGCTGCTCAAAGATATTCAATGCAGGTACAGTTATCAAGTGAATGTTTGACAAGCTTACTAGATAGATTATTGAGGCTGAGGCTATCGCATCACTGGCACCTAAGTGCTTGAGCACTCCCTCGCTTATGCTAAGTGATAAGTAATTGTATTTTTAAAAAAATTAATGTTATTGTGCTCATAATATATGTCCTGTGGCATTCTTCTGGTGATATAGGTGAGTGGGCAGTGGTAATAAACACTATGTTGGAAGTTAGCGCCGGTGTCGTGTGTCCTCCTCTTGTTTCTCCGTTTTCAGCGCTATTTTCAGTCGTCAGATTAAGAAAGAAAGTATTTTTGCAAAGACTTGAAGTATTGAAGTAAATGAGAAACAGGGAGGCTGCAAACTGAAGAGGCACGCCAAGGCAACCACCAGGTGCATCCATCAGCACAGCAGCAACATCTTGATGTGGGTGAAACGCAAGAGCAGCTGCCTACTTCATTTTTTTATTTATTTACAAATACTTTAGGCCCTATTTTGGCCCAGGAAGGAGTGAGTGCAGATATGTCAGTGAGAATAAAAAAATCAATAGAGGTTACGAAAAAACCAAACATTGCAATATGAATGAAGAATGTTAAAAATATGTAGCAACACAAAAATACAACAATTTGCAGCACCAATGAGCTTTATGTGCATGTTAATGAACATTGGAACCATCGAATTTATTAAGTTTTAACAGTAGAAAGCAAGGGGCCTAACCGAATTGAATATTCATACTGTTGATATTCATTCATGCCATTATTCAGCCATGCTTATGTTCATTTGCTTATTTGCTTTTTGTTACAGAATGCCTAAACCTGAAAGGCAAAGAGCTCCGAAATGCAGTGGAGCTCGCCACAGAGTTTGAATACTTGTCAGTGGAGGTCCTCGATGTCATTGCTGGTGTGACAGCCCTTGTGCAGATTTATTAGCATTTGATGTGCAATATGCACCGCACAAGCAAAACACATTTGCTGTGCTGGAATACTTCTGCGGGCTAAGATGTGCAGCAACATCGCAACAAGTGAAGCGGTTAATCGAAGCTATAGAAAAAGAACATATCGAATGACTGAGGTGCCCGAAAGAGTCGCTTTTTAATGAATGTTTCATTCAAAGTCTGTATTTTTGTTTTGAATGCCTTGCTAAGCATTTCTGAATACTTATTCGGTATGAGATGAATTGCCACTGATATTTTTTGTCCAGCCCATATTTCTGTGAGTTAAGCTGATGCATTGTTACGTATACAGTATCATGCAGTTTTTTTATTTTATTAAACTATTTGGCAACAATATAGTTCATGAATTTGTGTAATGTTGCCAAGTGTTGTAGTTTGCATCGCTACTCAGCAAATAGTAAAAGCTTACTGCGGAAGTTTGTTTACATATTCTACCTTCCTGAATGTATAGTAGCCCAGTGACCTTCTTGGTAGTAAACGTAGTAGCTTAGCTTACTACTTTCCATTAAGCAGTAACAAACTAGTTACCATCTTAGTAGTAATGTTACTAGCTTAGTTTACTATATTTCACTAAGTAGTAACAGGAGTTAGTATTATAGTAAAACTTTTACTAACTTTATGTTACTACCTTCTGGTAGGTAGTAACTACAACTAGTAAATGACATGATAGTAACTTTACTACGTTGTCATTCACTATCTACAGTTACATTAGGTAGTGAATTTTGTGACAGCAATTTACTACCTCAATGTTAGTAAGTAACACCCTCTTTTTTCAAGAGTGTACGACACTTCAGTCCTACCGCGCCAATGAAGATCCACACAGATACGAGCGGTGAAGGTCTTGGTGCTGTGTTGGTTCAACGCTCGGGTAACAGAGAACACGTCATCGCCTACGCAAGTCGGCCTTTAGGTAAACGCGAGCGTAACTACATGTTAGCTGAACAAGAATGCGTCGCGGTTATTTTCGCTGTTCAGTGGTTTCGGTCATACCGGTACGAGTGTCAGCTTACGATCGTCACAATCATAACTCTTCGTGCTGGCTTGTCAATCTCCAGTTTTGATTTCATCTGTCAGGACGCCCTGCACGATGGGCTCTGCGTCTGCAAGAGTACATTTTCACCATCCCATACAAGAATGGATGACAACATGCTGACGCTGATCATCTTTCTAGGCTGTCCCTCCTTACCACGGGATGTGACGCTGATAGCTTCGACCAGGAAATCGCAACCATAGTACAAGATTTCCCAGACGCCGCCACCTTCGTGAGACAGAAGCGTCATGATCCAACTCTAGAACCACTCTTCTCCGCTGCGAAAGACTCATCAAACAGCTGTTTTTATATACAGTATAAACTGCTGTTTAATAATATGTTCACTGCCACGGGTGCACACTAAATTCTGGTGGTGGCAGAAGCCGCTCACTTTTCGGTTTCACGCGTCTAGCATGATCATCCAGCTGCCAGTCATTTAGAATCTTCGCAAACACGCTATCGCGCAAACGAATGATTTTACTGGCCCCAAATGAGCAAGACAACGGACACCTACGTAGCCAGTTGCACAGAGTGCCAAAGTCATAAAAGGCCTACGAATGCCCTCTCCAGTTGTCTAATGCCTGTAGCACCTCCCTGCCTACCTTTCGAAGAAGTTGACATTGACCTAATAGAGCCGTTTCCGCGTTCATCCAAAGTCAAGCGCTACACCCTAAGGCAAAGGGGTGTTAAAAGGGTGTGTGGCTCGTCATTTTGGGGAATAATGGTGCTGCCATACCCATTATTGTTTTATAAACTAACGGCACCGGTTCTAACAGTTAGTCCCCACAGACAAGCTCAAGGGACTAACAAATATTCCTTAAATATAAACTTTAGCAAATAACCTCAAAGGACTAACATTAAGTCCTCACAGTTAGACTTTATCAGGCAACCGTTAGTACCCACACTTACACCTTGCCGGGCCACCGTTAGTCCTCACAGATGCACCTCGCCGGACGAACGGTTGGCCCACTCAACTACTCCAATCGGATGAACTTTTTATACCCAGTTCAAATTTTGTACCGGGTCACCACCCACTACTCTGTACATAGATATATAAAAATTTTCTCTCTTACGCAAGACAATGGTCTTGTGTCTGAAGAGAGTGAACAAACCGTTTATTTTATGTTCGAAGCAAGAAAATTGGTGAATGGTATTCTGTAGGGGCTGCGTTAGAGTGCGTCGAGCGGGCAGCGGAGGCGAACGAGCCCATCAAGTCACGTCACACGGAAGACATGAACGCTATCTGGCAGTTAATTTGGAAAACGAAGCGTGCGGCGTGCGCGCCCGTCTCGGAGGCGATAAGGTGTAAAACGCAAGGCGACGGGTAGGTGGCACCACCGTGTCGTCTTAGCAAAGCGTTGGAAACACGTGTCTTTTCGTGCAAGCGGTGCATGGTCAGCGCAGCGTGATAAACGGTATGGTCGTTAGAATTACTTATGTATGCCTTTTCTAGTAAAAGACACATACAGAATATTGACGCGTTGTTATGGTGCCTCATATATGCACAATTTTGCTTTTAATTGACAATCACACAAGTTGGAACGCTGCATTTTGAGCAATTTTGGTGGGCACTGACTGCGGGTGGGGTCGACCGTTTGTAGTGTTGTCTGGTGCGTTTTAGAATACCGTTAAAGACAGACAGACAGACAGACATACAGACAGACAGACCAACATTTTTCAGCGAAGGTCCCCCAAAAAGAATACCGTCTTTCATAGTTGAACGACGTGACGTTGTAGACGCCCTGCGTGAAAACGTCACGAGTGTGGATGAAGTTGTATTTCCCCAGTTATAAAGTCTTGACACAAAACAGACTGAGCAAGCAGATTTATACTGCTCGACGATCTAAATAACAGAATGCGAAAGAGTAACTTAGTTTTCATTGATTTTTCAGAGCAGCCAGCTGAAAAATTATATACCACAGAAAAAAATTTGGCAGATCCCACGTACAGTGGGAATCGATGATATGCGAAGCAAGAATGAGGAAGGTTGATATGTCCCTTTAAAATCGGCAAAACTTTAGGTGGCGCACATCAGTTCAGCCGTACATTACTTCCATATCGTGATTATCACGTTTGGACGTGTCATTTTCCTTCGCTGTCTATTCATGTCAATTTACACCAAAGTTAATATATGCGAAGCTAGCGAAAAGGCCGCGAGCGTATCATGAGCGTGGGATGCTGTCATGTGTTTATATGACAGGCGTATCATGATTATCATGTTTGGATGTGTTAGTTACCTTGTCGTGCGTTCACTCACCTAATACATAAATTGGTATATGTGAAGCTGGCAAAATAGACGCGAGTGCATCGTGAACGTGGCATGTAGTCATGTTGTTACTTGACACGCATCTCGTTATTATCATGTTTGCACCAGTCACACACCTTCGCCTATCATTCACGTTCATTATTACGAAATTTTGTATATGCGAAGCTAGCGAAATGGCCGAAAGCGCATCTTGTGTGCGGCATGCAGTCATGTTTTTACATGACACGTATGCCATGATTAATATGTTTGCACGTGTCATTTACCTTCGTCGTTCGTTCGTGCCACGTAATAGCAAATTTGGCATATGTGAAGCTAGCGAAACAGCCACGAGCGCATCATCATCGTGGCTATTATTCATGCTGTTACAGGACATGCATCACATGGTGATAATGTCTCCACCATTCACATACCTTCGTTATTCATTCACGTCCCGTAATACCACATTTTGCATATGTGAAGCTAGCGAAATGGCTGTGAGCGCATCATGAGCGTGGCATGTACTCAAGTTGTTGCATGACATGCATGCCATATATTTCCACGTTAAGGACTGCCACTTGTGTTCACCACGCAGTCGTGCCATTCCATACCAGGTATCCGACACGTCATACTTGTGACGAGACCATCGCAAGAGCAGGACGACCATTAAATGTAAATCATGGCATTCATAACATACGTATTATGATTTTCATGTAACGGCTAAGCTGCGCTTTGTTAAGGTTATCCTTAGTGATATATTTCACAGTTGTAATATACCTTGTAAAGCACAATTGTTGACATACCAAGACACGAACCTAGTGTGAACAATACATGATGCCGGAATTGTGGCGGGCATACATTACCTCTTTTTGTATTGAATTTTCGCAGCCTCTATAACAAAAAGGAACAGTGGTGTTATGTAGGATGGCCCAAGCTTGTCGAGCTCCCAAATTCCTCAGATCCCGTCCCACGTGCTCGAGACAGGGACACAGCGCAGAGAGTGAGAGAGTAGCGTTGAGTAGTGCTGGCACAAAAAGGCGTGTGGTGCCCCAACCTCGCGTGCGACATTTGAGACGGTTTACTGAAAAACAGCGCGTGCGAAAGCGCCTTCGCCACCACTCAGCAAACACATATTCACCGCAACAACGAAAGCGTGGGTGTCACAGTATCTCCTTTGCAACTGAATGTCGCTACTCCCAGGTGTGCTCACGGGAGTTTATCCTCTTTCGGACAAGCTCTTTCGTTCGTCCGACGGCGTGGACATTTTCACTCTCAAAGGGAACACCAGTGCACACGCAGCCGTCTCGTGGAGCTTTTTAGGTAACGTGTTTCTCAGCTCGCGGCTGCATCTGCGCAGAGCTGATAGACGTAGTGGGCAACGTGACGGTGAGTTAAGGCAACATTTATGTAAAGCATAAACAGAGGCGTTACATATTCGGAACTAGGGCTCACAGATTAATGAGTTCGCACTGAGGTGCGACGATGAGCCGGGGTTTCTTCGGACGCTCTGTCTCTCTTTGCGCTGCTTGGTTCTTGTATAGGCCCCTGGGGATGCCCTGCATGAGCCAGTAGTTCGAAAACTCAAATCAGTAACAACCGCTGGTCGCTAGATGTAATTGGACCCGTGGGTCAGGGGGCTTGCGGCGCATCCTACGCAATGCGCCGTTGATTTATGCGGTTCAGCGTTTTGTCGTTTTTCTGTTGTTTTTATATTATTTTCTTTTATGTTCTGAATAGTTACCTTTTATTCACTGTATAACGATATGTTTTGTTTCGCATACACCTACGTATAAGATATTGCTATACATTTATGTATGTATGTATATATATATATATATATATATATATATATATATATATATATATATATATACTGCATAGTCTCTAGTTTTGTTTACACATTGCATGATTTGTCTTGTTCAGTATACACCTATATATAGTATTGTACACAGATTTAATTAACATCATTTGTTATAGGAACCCTTTCCACAACTCGTGCTGAGTTCTGGGGTCCTAACTGTATGAATATTACCATTTTATTCTATTTTTCTTACGGAAAATAATAATAAATTGATTGAAACTAATTGAAACTGATTGGTTGATTGCATGCATAAGCCTGGCTCGCTCGCTCGTTATGACGCTGATTGCATTAGCTAGAGTACTTTGCAGGAGCAATAAAGTTCGGTTTAGTTTCCCAGGCGTAGCAAGCTTTTTTCGCTTCTATCGAATATAACAAATAAATAAATAAACAAGGTCCTCTTGCTTCCACTTAACCTTTGCATATTTTGTTGCAGTAACGAAACGATGCTTCCACAAACAAGGAAGTATTAAGAGTTCTTGCAGTAAGTGCCACAAGGCACGTTTGTTTCATTGTGGCGAGTGGTAAGTCGTGACCGCGGTAAAACTGAATGCTAGATATAAAAGCCACGTGATGATGATATAAACTTTCGTTCTTTGTGCGTGTGTGCATAGACCATACGATTAAGCTCATAAGTAAATCGCGCCACTAGCTTGCCTTGTGGCATGAGCACTCCTCCTCGTCTAGAGCAAACGTGATGGGAGGACCCGATCTTCACCGCGGTTGTCTGCTAAACAAACCTATTGATGCGAAAGTGAAACACGTATTTTCTCATGAGTGTTACGCTCATGTCTCTTATGATTTCAACTGAGCTCCAAAGTTCAACGTTGCTTGCTGCAGTACGGCTTGTTTCTATAGTTCAGAAAAACAAATATTCAACCTCACGAAATCCTAAAGTGGTTTCAGATGTGCAAGCGATAATTTCGACAAGTAGGTGTTTTTTCTTATGTCTTGCTGATTTTGAACTGTAACATTAAAGACTTGCGGAACACTGTCCAGCAGATGTTGTATCGCCTGCAGTAACACTTACCGATATCAATTCAGCGTGGCCGAGCAGCACATTCTCACAGCCGCTTTATTGTGTTAGCAATCGCATTGACACTCTCGGCTGGTTTTACCATCGCCGTCATGTCCTGGATATACGTATGTATGCATATATAATAAAATTCTTAAAGAAAGTAGATAACAAAACACACAACACGCCAAGGAATGCCGAAGTGCGACACCAGTATTCGATCAGACAACTCCACCCCGCCTCTGCGCGCAGCGTTGGCCACGCGCCACGCGCCCCGTAGCATATTAACTGCAAGATATTTATATACACCACTAACCGCTAGTGATAAGAAGAGCTCGGAGGTGCTCACCGTGCATGATATCACCCGCGAGATTGCATGAAGAGCGCGCTTTTTAGAAGCACTCCTAGATTTTCCTTCACTTCGGAAAACTTCCCCCGAGACGAACTCCAAAAAGTGGTACATCTCTGTATGCAGTCGTGATGTCGAACTCAGCGTACGCAACTTTTCAAAAGCCTTCGCACTGCGGGAGACGCGAAGAGGTCCCACCACGCGGCTCAGTTGTCAAGAAAAAAAAAATATCTAAGATCGCTGAATTGTAGCGGCTGCTCAAAATCAAATAAGTTAAAAATGTTTTAGTCGTTAGTTCACGCTCACCTTATTTAGGTATACACCTGCTTGTTGTTTTCGAGTCTGTTCTTTGTTAGAGCAGTGCTCTGGAAGTGCTCAACTGTGACCATTTTTAGTTCGCGCTCGAAAAGCGTGAATAGTTTTTGTGCATCCTATGCATAGCGGTGCCAGTATTGAGCTGTTTGCCACCATTCGTGTGACATTTGTTGCTATCGTATTCATGGCTGTGGTTTTCCTGAAAAAGTTATTTTTCGTCGATGCGTAATTTCGGCTCGTGCCACTTAAACCATGTTTTATTTTGCTCTGTTGATATGTTACTGTAAAACGTTGTATGGAAAACAGCATAACATCATAGGTATTTTTTTGTTTTACATGCACGGTACTTGGTGTATCAGGGTAAATTAACATCCTGTACTTCAAGTGGCGTAAGTTGACTGCTATCCTCAGTAAACACTGGTTTCTGAAACTGTCACTGCCGTGTTGATATACACAAAATATTACATCATATTCGTTATTCAACAGAAACTATGTTTTCGCTGTTAGGCCAATGTGCCCCTAATCAATTCGCCTAGAAATTTGCTAGCATGCTGAATCTGCTACAAAGCTCTGACACTTCGTAATAAAAAAGCCCTTTCTAGAACAAAGCATGGAGTCGATAATAACTACCTAGAGAATTAGGAAATACACACTTTGCGAAAAGTTTATGCCAAACTCACCAAACACCAGACACGTTTTGTACGTCTCTGGAAGTGAGTCTGTGGAGACCTACTAACATGATAACGAATGCTAAAGACAAAACGAAAAAAAAACATGTGCGTCTTCCACCTCACAAAAAAGTTGCAGAGAAAGCCGCAAAACATAGCGTATTGTGGACGCCATTTAGGAACGAAGGTGCTGTATCAGCTCTTTTGTACCTTTGAAAATTACTTAAATTTAAATTCAAGAGCTTTGCTCTCATTCTTCGCCACGTAGCAGGAGCAAAATGGGGCCCATCAGAATCATCGCTGCTTCTATTGTACAATGCTCTATTTGTGGGATACATTCGTTACAGCATGCCGGTGCTCTCCAATGTGAGACCTAGTTGCGTGAAGACACTAGAGACTGTTCAAGCTCAATGCTTACGAAGATGCTTGGGTCTACCGCGCTGTACTTCAACAAATGGGACAATCGCAGAGACTCGGGCTTGTCCCATCAGTGTATACATGCTCTGCGAGCCACTTAGAGTTCACCTCCGATTAGTGAGCAGACAGACAGCACCCACTGTCAGTACTACCCGCCACTCACACAGATTGCAGTTTCTCAAGAGTAATATCGTGGCATGAAAATATTATACCATCAAGGTTTTCTCCGCCAAATGCCCCTGCAGTTCCTCCATGGGTCCTGCTGAAACCACATGTCTTTTTTACGATACCTAGAATTACGAAGAAGTCGCTCATTTCTTCTGTTGGCCTCAGACAATTGATCCTATATCACATTTATACAACGTACAGTGATTCTCTGCACGTGTACACCGACAGATCCACCACGCTAAAGACCTCTGCCGCAGCCTTTGTCATCCCAGACATGGATATCTCTCGATGATTCAAAGTGAACCATAAAACCACATCAACTGCCGCAGAGCTCGTCGCTATCCGGGAGGCAATAAGGTTTATTTCCGGAGATCAACCTAGAGCCTGGACTATTTTCTGTGATGCCAAACCCGCTTTGCAAACCATTAATTGCATCATGAAGCAAGGTCCTTATTACAGCTTGGCAACAGAAATCACAGAACTTATTCAGGTTGCTTCAACAAATGGTCATCTTATAACTTTCCAGTGGATTCCCGCTCATTGCGGCGTGATGGGAAACGAAGAGGCAGACGCTGAAGCTAAAAATGCCTTAAGCAGTGCCCCTGAAGTACGCATTGCGTTTTCATGAGCTGACACGAACGCCCTGCTTCGCTGCGTGATGCGCCGCTACACGCTTCAGCACTGGACCAAACCGGAACGGCGACACCAGCGACTTCAAAAATGGGACCCGGAAATGAGGTTCCGCGTGCCTCCTAAAGTGAAACGGCAACTCACAAGTATGATCCACCGCATTCGTCTTGGTGTAGCGTACACCATACGTTACGCACATATAATTGGTCGCAGTGACACTGGTCCTAATTGTGAACACTGTGATGTGCCAGAAACACTTGAGCACATATTTTGTTTCTGCCCAGCATACGCACGTGAAAGACAAACACTGATTTTTTCTACTGATCTATATCGCAGTAGGTCATTACCTGATGAGACCATGTTGGGCCCTTGGCCAGACACCAAAAGTGCAACTGCGGTCACAAGAGCAGTTATTACCTTTTTAGAAACAGCTGAACTATGTGCGCGGTTATAAAATGTGTCTCAGCTAGAAAGAACACTACATACTCACCTCTCTATTTCACCATCGTCATCCATTATTCTTTCTTTTCCCCTTTCCCTTCCCCCAGTGTAGAGTAGCAGGCTAGAGCAAGCTATCGCTCAGGCCGACCTCTCTGCCTTTGTGTAAATAAACTTACCACCTCCTTCTGAAACATTTTTGAACATGAAATATCTGTTCAGTAAAACTAAAAACAAGAGTGAAATAACGGGAAGGGGACATACAAAAAACAACGCCCTTTTCTGTAATGCAAAACGGGCCCCGCCACAGTGGTCTAGTCGCTAAGGTACTCGGCTGCTGACCCGCAGGTGGCGGGATAGAATCCCGGATGTGGCGGCTGAATTTCTGATGGAGGCGGAAATGTAGGCCTGTGTACTCAGATTTGGGTGCACCGTAAAGAACCCCAGGCGGTCGAAATTTTCGGAACCCTCCACTACGGCGTCTTTCATAATCATATAGTGGTTTTCGGACGTTAAAACCCAAATAATAATCAAGTAAAGGGACAATAGTGTTTATGCACGCTTTTCTGTAAAATGAAATTAACAAAATTCAGTTGAAAGAAAAACTTGAAAAAAAGGAATAGCTTTACAGAATTTTGTAGCAAGAGAGCTGCCACAGAACGTCTGGTTCTTTCCTAATTTTTTTTTGTACCGTGAAAAACATGGGTAGCGTAGGTAACGAAGATTGAAGTTCATCTCTCATCTCATGGCAAAGACGCAGAACTAGGAAAAACAATAACGCATGAAATCTGCACGCTAGTCAAAATCATGAGCAAAGAAAGCTCTGCGGCCCAGTCCAGCAAATGGAAGCCTCACGAATTACACAGTACCCCTGAAAGCCGACATTCACTTCTAAACTAGTTTCTTCGCTGAGGACGTTCTAGCTTTCTTTCCACTTTGAGATTGGCACTGATAAACAAAAAAAAAGGCTGCACATGTCACAATTTGAAAGAAGTCTCCATGATGAAACTTCCGTATAGACGGACTTAACTGACACAATCCGGTCCCGTGCCGTTAATGAAAAAAAAAAAAACTAGACGGTTCGGTTGTTGTAAGTGCACACAGAAGGGCACCTACTGGAGGGCTACTATAATTGCTTTGAGAGCCGGAGTTTTTTCACCAGGCTTTGGCGTTTCTGCGCCACGTCTGAACCAGGAGTGGAGTTGACTACACTTCTAGTGCACAATGCCCAACAGGCGAAATTCTTCGTTAAGGTTGTCTCGCACAATCATTCAGAATCGGGAGACGTCGCCTTTACATGTGCCCCCTCCCCATTCCACTAACACTTACGGGTTATGCAACGCAGTACATGCGCATCAGCAGTTTCCTCCATAAAGCTCACTCCTTTGAACGTGCTTTGAAATAATCGCAATACCTATACTATCCAGACTCACACAGAGTACCCCGCGTTATTGATTAGCCAGGCATTTTATTCTATGTGCCACTTCATTTGTCCCAAAAGATCAGTGATCATTCTTGCGTAAGCTCATTTAGCATAATTCTACGCTCTTTAGTTTTCTGCGAACAATGCAACGATAAGCGGATAGAGAGCCATGGCGTTAGTGACATGAAAGTACATGAAGCCTTTTACTCTCTGTGTAGCTTCTTTTGTCCAAAAACAAGTGTTCATTCTTGCGTAAGCTCGTTTGCATAATTCTACATTCTTTATTTTCTTGTCAGGGCTGCAATGATAAGCGGATATAGCGCCATGACGTTAGCGACATGAATGTACCGGATAGGCAGGTTTAAGAAGTGTTTGATATTTTTGGCTGGTTTGTTGATTTGTTGCTTCATGTGCACAAATAACGTCCCAAATTCACTCAGACTATGAAAAGAGGTACCGTTGTTAAGAGCTCCAGATAATTTTAACCACCTTGTGTTCGCCCGCGTGCTTCGACATCACACAATGCAGAGTAATTTAGTTGACAAATACACTGAAATGCGCAGTTTTGTTTACAAGACTAGCATTAGTGCGGCGAAATAATTGGTGCGATGAAAAAACATTCACCCTTAAGCCTGGCTTGCAAAACAGAGGTTTGCTATGAAACTTCTATGCACTTACCTAGATAGTAACGGTCAGCTCGTCAAACTTAACTTGCACCTTCAATGCGCACAATTTACTCACGTCTATGCGAAAGAGAAACAAAGAATCTATATTTTTATATATTGTTTATTCTATTTAACCCTTTTATAATTTATTGTTTTACGGAACCCACATAGGCCAACTTGGTCCAAGACATTGGTAGTGATCGTAATTTGTCACGGACACCTGCGACAATATGAAGGATTCACCTACGAGTTGGGTGGACGATACTACGCAAATTGCCGGCCATAAACTGGGAAGAATTTCGTAAAATCAGAAATGAAAGAAAAATTGAAAGAGTGAATCTGGTGCGATAGACTTTGTAGCGAAGGGAGGACGTTGGCGTCGCTAATAAAGAAACACTAAGTGATATCCCGTTTGAAATGATGAACAGCTGACAAGCACATCTCACAGACGCTAAACTATTCATAAGTGATGAAATGGCCAGAGACTAATCCGTAGGCTGCGCAGAAAAATTGCTGACATATCAAGTGATATAAGAGTATTAAAAAATACTCTCCAAGCAACAGTGAGATGAGGTTTGCAACTCCATAGATAACCAATGGAAAAAAAGGAGGTGCATAGAATATACTCAAACGCTCATTAGACGAGACCAATGCGAAATTAAATCAGCGCAACACGTTAAGCAAGATTCTTCATGTGGAACAGAACAACTAATCGAAGTCAGAAGTAACTGCGCAGTTAGTGGATATGTACCTATCCATCGTATACACACAGCTTCTACTTCTTGATTCCGCCACACGGGTCCAAGCAACACCATTTAAAAAGCTGGATTTACATTAGGAGGTGTGAGGATGGCTTCATACGACCTCAACGGACGATTGTCTTTCGGTCTCGACAAGGTAAGAAACAATAAGCTCTGTTTTTAGAGGGGGTACAGTAGAATACTTAACAAATTAAATATAGAAAATGTAGGAGTCAAATGTTTCCTGAATGGAATACTGCTATAACACCATTTTAATCTTAAAAACAGGCAGCCTCTCGGCCTCAAGAATTTACGACCAATTTCACACACATAGTGAATGGGAAAGGTTGCCGAAGAGATTCTGAATAGATTATCCTGGCACTTGAATTGGGCCGTAGTCAGAAATGTTTTTTTTGGGGGGGGGGAATTAATATCGACCCAACCGGGGGAGGGAGGGGGGAACACAAGCATCAGCTTTCCTCTACGACGTGCCTACCGGCAGTCGTGTGAGCACATTGTGTACATGTAAATCGAAGTTGTGAGACTCCCCCCTCCCTTTTACCATACGTATGCTTGTGAAGAGTGTAACTAAAAGTAAAGTAATCGCAGTAAAGTGCAGTAAACGAAAGGCACAGTGATCGTTTGGAGCAAGGGCCTCTAGTCACACCACTGAATGAACTCGTCTTCGAAAACGCATTCTTGCGATGACCTGCCCGATCTGAGAAGACATCGTTATTCGTTAATCTCTGTTAAACGTAGATGGCATTGTTGTCATTGTGGCAAAGTGCGTTTGACAAGTCAAGAACACCTCCGCTTCCAACGATGAATAAGAGGTATACGCAGCACGTTTTTGCACATTCAGAGTTGCACTTCGGTTTTGCTTACTTAGCTGAGTGAATAATTTCTTAGATAGCTATGTGTGGTTGACGTCCCCAAACCATCATATGATTATTAGAGACGCCGTAGTGGAGGACTCCGGAAATTTTGACCACCTGGGGTTCTTTAACGTGCGAGTAAATAATTTCTTACTGTCAATGTTTGTTAGTGCATGCCTATAAGAATGAATTTTATCTTAAGCTCTGTATATCAAGCCGCCCTGACGCAGTGAGTGCTTTTAGTCTACATTTTTTTTCACTTATTTGCACGTATCCAAGCATACTTGCGATACGCAATCAGCAATTTTTTGTAAGTTATGCTGCACGTTGGCAACACAATATCACACTTGTTATTTTTTGGCAGACTCTCGCAACCGTGGCTGACATTAGAGTTGGACTGCGACTATTGATAGCAATAAAGTACTCCAATTTATCGTGCAATCTGCAAGAGTCAGATATCCACTGTTGAAAAGTGTTCAGTTGGTGTCAATCGAAAATGCACCTGGGACCATAAAATACCTACTCAAACTGGAATAGCTTGTTCGGTGCGTATATGCGCTATAAAACGTAAATACACACAGAACGCTTATAGGTATTGTTTTTTTTCTCGTACGTTTTGTCCTTCTGCTCTCTGAAACGATACCGTTTCGGCAAGGTGTTTCCCGTTGTTTGCAAGCATGCAACTGTCATTTCCTTTTACGTCAAAAAGATTCAGAACTGCGCAGAATATTTCACCGCGCAGCATTGCTATGCCACGTATGCACGGTTCTAACTATTACGTGCATTCATGTTTGCAGCCCTTACGCCGGCGCGAGCAGGAGTAGCCTCGCACCACACAAACTTTCGAGTAATTGGTTCACTAGCAATGAAGGAATGGAGTCCGGTCTTCTTTAGAGCATAGTGCACCATAATCAATTTCGAAAGCGTGTGGACTCCGACGAGAACTGCCAGTGCATGCAACACGAGTTTACCTGCGCTGTACTGTGCACCATCTGTGCCTGTCGGTTGTCCGTTTCGGACAAACTGAAGCGAGTCGCTGGAACTTCACTGTTAGAATCAACACATTCCCGTTTATTCACGTTTGCGGTATGACGTCACAACGCAACAAAACCTACCAGGCTTCTGTAGGGGCGCAATTACAAACGCGAGATGTTTCGCACGCAGAGTAAAATACCTGGCAAGCGTGACCTTACCAGCACGTGAAAGGAAGTGGAGGAAATGTATACCCGCAAATATTTCCGCCAGGAGCGAAAAGAGGACTAGTGTTTACGGTGGAACATTGCGAGCCGACATGTATTGGCAACTTCAGGAAACGTTACGTGTGCTGGCAACACTGGTCGAGAAAATAAATATGGCTGTGCCTAACATGGTCAACGTGTCATTTGCGCTTGGTGCTGTGCTGAACCTTTTTGATTTTGCAGTTGAATCGCCTTGGTTCGCTTGGTAGCTGGCCGCAGACCACCTCATTCTCATCGGCATAAAGGATTATACTCACCAAACAGCAAAAATAGGGCCGCTGTGTGCGCAAACATCGAGCCTCGTTGGTGAAGTGCATAACACTCATTTCAAGTTGAAGAACCTGCCTAGCAAGCCCGAAGTTAAAGAAGGCAACTGCTCATGTATAGCGGGTCTCTCCGCAAGGTGCTTGCACTTTTGTGCTGCGTTGCTACAATGTTATAGGCAAGGTTTCAGTAGTTTTCGAGGTAACTATACGCTGCCACTCTTGATACCGATTGCATGTATCCCATTGAGTTCCGTTATCCTGTTAAAAGCTGACTACGCATGTCGTTCACTTGATTACAAAATAGACCTATGCCTGGGCCAATGTATATTGAGATAAGGCAAATGGTATTATCGATTGTAATATGAGTACTCTTTTTTTGTTGCGATCTGTGTTTTTAAGTTTCTGATGAATAAGGTCGTGTGCTTCCGAACACTTACTCGTTTTTATGGCAGTAGCTGATATTAAAAGCATGCACACTATGAACGCTACGAAAGCACGAACACTGAATATATATGCACTAGCATACATGTATGCATGCTACGCATGAGCGACCCCCGCACGGACTTTTTTCAGCGTTTCGAAATAAAAAAATATTCGGAGGAAAGGATTACAGCAGCTTGATTTCAGCATGGGTAGCACTATGACATGCGCAGAAAACAAGCACTTGTGAAAATTACAGTCACATATGTAACGCAACGAATTTCCTAAAGCACTTGCTTATTTAAACAAAACTATACTCCGTGCTTAGAGAAGCCTGATCGAATATTGATAAGAATTCACGCATGATCGATTTGTGGGGTTTAACGTCCCAAAACCACCATATGATTATGAGAGACACCGTAGTGAAGGGCTCCGGAAATTTTGACCTCCTGGGGTTCTTTAACGTGCACCCAAATCTGAGCACACGGGCCTACGACATTACCGCCTCCATCGGAAATGCAGCCGCCGCAGCCGGGATTTGAACCCGCAACCTGCTGGTCAGCAGCCGAGTACCTTGGCCACTTGACCATCGCGGCGGGGCAAGAATGCACGCAGGGTAAACTATTGTGTACTCAACTCGAAGAATTAGGTCGTCTTGAACGAATTAATTAGAACAAACTACCTTAGTGTTCATCACCTTGTTTTCAAAGCATAAGTTTCTTAATTTGCGTCGTTTTCAGTCAAGCATCACCTGCATCGTTCGGGAAGTGATAGAACGATACACTGCCATTTCTAAACCGTGAGGCCACACATTGCGGCACACTGCAATGATCATTGGACACCACTTTCTCCTTTTTCAGGCTCGCGCAGGTGACACGGCGAACAATCTATGCGCCGGCGTCTCAACTCAACCTACGTGGTTACATACAAGGTCGACCTCGTTAGGGCTGTTTCCAGGAGCGGCCGATAGTTGGCGAGCACTTAGTTGGAGTCGAGAATTATCGCTAAAGTTCTCGTTTATCGCATTCAGTGTCAGTGCCCGAACTTTGCTGAGCGCGTCGCTTCATAGCAATGTGAATTCACCCCCTTGAAGTTCGCTGCTTACACGTGTTCGTGGGTGCCCCGCCGCAGTGGTCTAGTGGCTAAGGTACTCGGCTGCTGACCCACAGGTCGCGGGTTCGATTCCCGGCTGCGGCGGCTGCATTTCCGATGGAGGCGGAAATGTTGTAGGCCCGTGTGCTCAGATTTGGGTGCACGTTAAAGAACCCCAGGTGGTCGAAATCTCCGGAGCCCTCCACTACGGCGTCTCTCATAATCATATGGTGGTTTTGGGACGTTAAACCCCACAAATCAATCAATCAATCACGTGTTCGTGGGTACTCTGTGTTCTGTGTGCATTCCGCGCCCTTTTATGAGACTCGATAAACGCCCCGAAAGGCCCTAAGATAAGGCTTGGTGATTATTTCTCTAAAGGTGACGCTTGCCCCAGTGCACGCTCGACAACTGGCAAAAAAGCTTCAGCAGCCGAAAAAAACGGTTCCCAGCTGTAGTTCTGCACTGCCTGAATACCATAGTGCGCCGAAAGAATTCCTGAAAACCGATCGAAGCATGATGCATGCACGGAAACCACAAATACTGACAACGACATTGGTCTTCACGTGTTTAACGGGCCAAGACGCCAGGAGCTGCAGGACGACGAGACTAGATGACGTTTGCTAATGACGCCATAAATACTAGGTGCTAATCACTACATCTTTCCCTCATTAGTAAGCGTTAGCAGAAGTGCAAACATCTCTGGCTAGAAATATTTGCCTGGCTATTGTATTTTAAATATAAGGAGGGAGTTCTCGGCTAGACAGGTGCGCTTTTTGGAAAAGAGAGCTCAAGCAATTGAGGGGGACTAACCTGGTGCCTTGATATTCATTGCGTTCACGCGTTGGAAGAAAGCGTTCGAAAATTTAACGAGCCACAACGAGTGCGGCTACCACAAGACCACTGCTTTATACGCATGACAATCTTCGCATCAGTTGAAGAAAATAATCAACACCGTATTCCGGTATGTCATGTGTTTCTTTGCTGCTTGAAACATTGCACAGACTTCATTTCATTACTTGTAAAAAAATACGTTCACTATGTATATTATTCTTAAATTTACATGATAACATATGTGCACCCATGTTTCTTCATTCTGCGCATTTCTTGTTTTGCGTCATGTGGCTAGTTACATAAATCGCTTGGTGTGCCTTCTTAGCATATGAAACCAATTTAAAAGAACAAACAGATGTGTTCAATATATATATATATATATATATATATATATATATATATATATATATATATATATATATATATATATATATATATATTTCTGTGTATGTATGTGTGTTGTTTACTTTCTGAGCTTTATGTTTCTTATTCTAGTTCTGTTTGCCACACTCCTAAACAATAAAACATGTGCTCAGTACACCTGCCACATTCCAGTTTTTATTAGGCTGATTTAGGTTAATGACAACCAGGTCGCAAGAGGAAATCCCGGCTGCATCGGCTGCATTTGCAATGGAGGCTAAATTGCTGTAGGCACGTTCGCTCAGATTTGGGTGCACGTTAAAGAACCCCAGGTGGTCAAAATTTCAGGGTCTCTTCACTACAGCGTCTCTCAGAATCATATAGTGGTTTTGGGACATTAAACTCCTTATTTAAATCAAACAGTCTCGTTTATGACCACCATCTTTTTTATTTATTTTCTTCAGTTACTTGTTGAGTGTGTTAATGGGCCTTTCTAAGCTTATGATTGGCCTGCACGTTTGCATGTGTTGCACTTTCGTCATTGGACACTTGTATCAATATACTGTACACTCGCATAGAAGCGAAGTTCTGTGGATGAGCCAATTATTCTTTCACGGGCATGTGTACATGTTTGTGTTTTCGTGTGTGTTTGTGTGTGCGTGTGTGTGTGTGTTTAGATTTTAGCAGAATGCGCGAAGTTTCAATATAAATATTACTCTCTGGCTTGAGATTATATTAGCACTCAAATGAAAAGTCACATAAGTCACACTGTAAAATGCTTGAGCGTGGCCTATCAGACGTTGGAACTGTGTTTGGCTTTTACCATTAAAAATAAATCTCTGCCTAGTGAAAATTATTGTAGTGTCGACTCCGGCGAGATCTGTTCCGGCGGCAACACGTATTACAACAGCTGCAGCTTTAACCCGTCACCGAGCCTTCTTACAATGCTCGGGGCCGAGATCTCTGCACATAATTTCACAAACACAGCGACACGTTTTCCCTTGTGTAATTATTATTTACTGTCAAAGTGCCCAGAAATGCTAATGTGATAGTAGCACAGCTCAGTTTTCTAAATAAAATCAGAGCAAGTGGTGAGAGGGGGGGTTCACGCGTTGAATTTTGGAGGATATGAAATAACACCCCCCCCCCCCCGCCACTCCTTGGCTACGCCAGTGTATATGGAAGAGTACGAGGTTTACGTTGACACATTGATAGGCTTCAGACATAGTATTTTTAAGCAATATGACATGCTCATGTTCAGGAACCAAATAATCAGTCATAAGACAAAGGACAAGAGAGCAATACTGGGACTTGGATAATATCCATCATACCTTCATACTTCAGGCTATTTTGAACCTTGGTAGTCACCTAGGTAGTCAACTGCCAGACCACTAATAAGTGATATCAAGAGCAATGGTTTTGATTAGGATTATTTGCAATGTTGTAGGTGATTCAACCCTACTTTGTCAGTGTTATCTGGGGCTAAACTTACAATGCGTTTTGTTCACACGGCATTGCGGTGACTAATGGTCGTTTTCTGTGACACGTCTGCTGTGAAGCCGTTAAATATATGCTGTAGACTGGCGTCCATACCTTCAGCTATGTTTACTTCTGTACTAGATGTGACTTTTGTATTCTAATGACTAATGGTTTATGTATGCTTTCAATATTTGCCACACCTTCACCGACCGGGTTAGTTCAACACGTCCGGTGTTGTGGCAATAAACCTTGAGAGAACGGGTTCGATTCCCAATCACGAAGGCCTAATCAAGACCTGAAAAAACAGCTACGGTCCCACAGTTATGTTCACGTCAAGTCGGCATGCCTAATAAGTTATCTTTTTAACTCGTAAAACACCAGAAAAAATATGAACGATCCCTCAGGAATAGGAATCTGTAAAACACAAAAGTGAATTTTTTCTTCAGAGAAGCAGCTGAATATTTATTGAACAATAATATAGAACCTAGAGTTTTCACAATGTATCTTGATGTTTAACAGCTAGAGCATCGTTTACCGTGAACGCACCCAAGTTGACGCTTAGTGACACATCTCCATTTCGACAAGTAACGTGCATGATCAATGATTAAACGCACCATCGTAGTCGTAAGTGCCTGCGGGAAGTGTAGTAAACGCTGAGAGCGGAATGAGAGAAATCAGTGGAAAGAGAGGAAAAATTGCCAGGATAACCGTCGCTGAATGGAGCTCAACTTGGAGTAAGGTCTCCTACTCGTGGCAGTATTGAACGCCACTGCCTTACTAGAGAGTAACACAATTCGTGTCCTTTCCACGCTGTTCGCAGGTCGGGATTTTTCGCCGGTGGAACAAATGTCAAGAAGCATAGTTACAGCAAAGTGACGTAGACGTTTGTTTCGTATATATGAATGGAGGTTATGAGTGATCGGAACGCTAGTGGCAATATCGCAACCTAACGTTGTGTTAATAAATTGGCAATATTGCAGCAGTACTGAAAACACGCCAAATTGGACGGACACCTAGAAACGATGCATATAAAAGTTGATCTTGGATGGCACGGTGATCCTGTATTCCTTCATTTTACCAAGAAGACTTTGAAAGCACAGTAATATGTATTCGCAATCCACACGACCAATAGGTGGCACGCCGTGCAATCCAAGACGGCTGCAGAAGGACGAGCAATCCGTGAACTCGCATAAGAAAATATAGAACGCACGGACTCAAGACCCGCACCGCTTTCACTGGATGGATATTTTGATCGTCAAATGAACGTATATTGGACCAAAGTACTTTCTAAATAATAGGAACTGCTAATTGTTTGCTACCTCATTTTTCTTGGCAGTGCGAAAGGTAGTGCTGCAGTTGATTGACTGTGTAGATTTCGACGATGCCTTGCGTAATCCTGTGTGTGCTACGGAATACCGCATGAACTAGAATTGACGTATATGGTCTAGACAGCATTCTGAGGTGCATATCAAGCCAGCCTGACAATTTACCGCGGTAATCGGCAGCTAGCTAATAACGCCATGGCATAAGTTCAAAGCAGCGCATGTTTGCGTTACGGTAGTTTTAAAGGATGTACTGTCTGTCATCGAAAATTGGATGGTCGGGAGTGCCGAGTCGATTCTTAACAAAATGCCAGCCTATTATTGTGGCGGTAAACTTTCAAAAGCCATTTGTGCTTATGCCGAAAACGAACGCCACGACCCTTAATCTATGCTTCATTCTTCCTAGCATGGAACATTACTATCAAAGTTGTGTGTCCCAATCTATACCTGAGTGAAGGCGACCAAATTGATTCGTATTATCTCATCAAGGCACAGCGACTGTTCTTGATCACAATCAAAACAGGTTCCGATGAGGTTAAATTTCAGTTAAAAGGGCTCCGTGTGAATATTGCTTTGCATTTGTTGTGGCAATGCGGCACTGACTTTTTCTTCATCTTAAGAAGCAACGTATATTTCAGTTGTGAAGCATGATTTTAGGAGTAAACATTTCGAGTGCCATTTTCTTTGTATAGGTAAGAAAATTTGCTACTATTTCTCAAAATAAAGAGGCTTTTAAACAGGCTTATATTTCTTTCCTCAGTGAGGCCGAAGCAAAAGGAAGGGGCGCCCCAGTTCTGTTTTAACAGCCTAAATTTTCATATTTTTACTAAGCATCTGTGTAGAACAAAGTTTCCTCAAACCAAACTAAGCATATGTGTATCCCTGTGGCCCCATAGCGCACCTTATTACTGCACAACTAAGTGATGGAAGTTGACAGTCCATTCAAAAGCATTCTTTTAGTTAAGAACTCTGTGATTATTCACAAAATTAGGCTACTGGGAAAAGCATTGACCCCGATACGCGCCTTCTACTTGGTCGCAGTTTCACAGTAGCCGTGCCCCGCCGCGGTAGTCTTGTGGCTAAGGTACTCAGCTGCTGACGCGCAGGTTGCGGGATCGAATCCCAGCTTTGGCGGCTGCATTTCCGATCGAGGTGGAAATGCTGTAGGCCCGTGAGCTCAGATTTGTGTGCACGTCAAAGAACCCCAGGTGGTCGAAATTTTCGGAGCCCTACCTTATGGCGTCACTCATGATCATATGGTGGTTTTGGGACGTTAAACCCCCCAAATCAATCGATAATTCACAATAGCCGTGTAGCAAACGCAGCCCCAAATAAACTGGATGCTGACTTACACGCTTAATAAAAGCTCTTTTTCGAAGACCAAAGATAAGCCTTTTATTTTAAAGTAGCACCAATATTTCAAGAAGGTCAGCACGTTCCGTTCATGCATGCCGGCTCATGCGACATTCTGCGTAAATTTTATGTGTTTCATGCATTACAAGCGACACTGACGGGTCGTGAACACACAAAAGGCAGCCCGAATGTTAACAGACAAGATCAGAGAATAAGACTGCCCTTACCTACATTGCTTCAGAAGACCTCACGCAAGTCTGATTTGTTATCTGTGGGCCAGCATTGGCAGCGTAGTTTGGCGAAGGTGCTTCGATCACAAAATGTTTTTACGAAAACATCTCGTCTTGCGAAGTAGAATCATGATGAAGTTTTCACGGAGGGGACCAGCTTGTTCACCGATGCACAAACCAAGCAAAGTCGTAGTATTTATTTCTCCTTAACGCATTAACCGTGAGACAAACACAGCTGAACACGGGAGTGCATAGCCATGATGTCATCTATCACGAATCATCCTTGAGAGGACGCTCCTGCATTCCGCGAGATGGCGTAACAGTCCATGAATATTGCAAATAAAAGGCGCAATCGTAAATCTCCCAGAGCATGAGGCTGTGGCGTAATAGGTAGCACGCCCAGCCTCTGTTGTCGCAGTCTGAAAGGTCGTGGATTCGATTCTCATTCGCAGAACGTTCCGCTTTGCTTTCTGATTGTGCGCATTTTTTGGATGTCCGTTCCGTGACAAAAATACGTCACTAAAGTCTGCGTGGACACCAGCATAACATTTGTTCAAATTGGAAATTATTCTGTGTCACGCAAGCCTAAAAAAACTAATTGTTACACGAAAAAGCAAACGAGGAAATGAAGTGAATACCCTGTGTGAAAAATGTAGGCAACAGCGTCACGAGGGCAAAACCAATGCATAACTCTTGTCAAGGGAGAAGGGGTAGGACCAGTACAGTACAGAAAATTACTGCCCTGATCTACCTACGTGTATTATCTGTAGTCTGTGTCACACTCAAAAATACACACGCTGGAGAATCGGCCAAGAAATGGCACATGTAAATGGCATATGCCTTGAGGCAGAATGGAATAGTATTGTACAATGCACAAATACGTGGAATGTAACTATAATGTCACATTGCATAGCATGTGTGTGGCAGATATAATACATGTAGGTTGTAAACTTATGTGCAAAATCATTTCACCACACAATGAAATAAGTGAGGAACGCTTGTACCAAGATTTTGGTTTACTGTAGCCGCAACGCAAGCGGTGGCAGCAGTGGCAGCAGATGCAAATTACAGCAGGAAGTATAAAGCAGGCAGCGCAAAACTTGTCCGCAGCAGGCATGGCGATCGCCTGGTTGCTTCGCAAAGAAAGTTTTTGTTTAAATAAAGAACGGTGAAATGTGGCTAACTCATCGGCGACACCACACATAGGATGTACGTGATTGAGTTGCATCGCAGAATGTGTGGTCGTTGTTTATAAATGCAGGCTTTTTAAACGTCGGCCATTTTTAAGGTGTAGTTGAGAGACTACGTTATTGTAATCACTTTCTTCCACCTTGTCATCGCCGAAACATTTGAAATAGCACACTGGCTTCCTGCTCTCTTTTCAGCGGCCTGTCAGTTTAAATAAAAAATAACTTTCTTTCCGCAGGCACTTGTGATTTGTGTGTTATCACTTGCCACTTTTGCCCCGAGCGCAATATCACAAGCAATGTTGACTGTAGTCCTTTGATATAAAACATTCCTGGAGGACTGGAGAACAAACTTTAAATGAAGTCTGTCTCAGGGCATTACATCTTGCCGGAAAATCCCTCATAGCGCTGCCCACTCGGCAAAGGTCAAACTACCCACAGACGCGTTGCTGTCCTCATCAGCAAAGTTGCGATCATTGGCATGCCAGGTATAGCTCCAACCTAATCATTCATAGGCTCCTGGGAACTGACCTCTTTCCTGGAAAAGAAATACCAACCCAATAACCCCGCAATGCATGAGTCGAAGTTATAACACAAGCTCGTATGTCTTTTGGGGTGACCGCGGCTTTAGGGTATCGAATGGTTAATCCACATAAAATGTTATTACGACCACTTTCTTGAAAACCTGCACAATGCGTCGGATTCATCAAATTGCATCTCCGCAAGCTTCACCTAGGGTATTTATTTGGCACCGGCCAGCATTGGACTCCGTTTATTTTATTTTTTGGTGTCGCTTTGAGGGCTTCCAGTGTCCTTGAGCATCGTTGCTCTCGTCGAAAAGGTGAAAGCCATGTATTCTTCTATTATGAGACAAGCGGTATTTGGGGGCTAGTTTCTTGTTTAAATGGTGTGAACCATCTGTATATGGGTCATCGAAGGATGAAGCACCACAAGTAATCAAGATAAAATTGAAAAATTATCTATCGAGAAACCCATGATGAACAATTCCATAAATGTATATCACAAACTTTTCAAACCTATGAAAGTCAAATATTGATGTAATTAACGCAGACCCTAGAATGAGAATACCAAATTAGGAAAAAAAACTTGATCTGGCATCGCGAATTATCGTGCGTTCTTCACTGAGTCGTGGCGACTAAGAAAAAATATTTCTAAACTTTACTCGTGGACCATCATCTGAGGCTAGGATCTGCAGCAACAAATACATTTATGACTATATATTCGTGGCCTAAAAGAACAATTATGCACAACAAATTAGATTTAATAACTTCTTGTAAAGGCATTTTGTTGTAGGTCTGTAAACAATTGATAAGCTCTTTTTTTTTACTCAGTAACGCTCAATTTTACTACGAACATAGTTTAATGGGCAGCGAACTACACGTAGCTAGCTAGTAAGACGCTGAGGATGGTGCCGATTTGAGCTATATAATCAGGTGCAAACTAGAGTTGAACATTCGAGATATACAGTGCACTTGTCCGAGATTGTGCCGTGCAGCGGCCTTCTGGGAGCATACATTTGTGCCGTAGTTCTTGCAGATATTTTCAAATATTGATCCTACGAATTATAGCTGAACCAGCACTTCTAAACAGCGATGCACACTTGGTACTGAGGTTAATGCGAGCGAATTGTCTACGTATACATTTTTTAGCTTTTTGAACACCTTCGCAGGCTTTAATGGAGAGCTGCGTTTTATACCGGACAGAGACAGCGGCTCCATCACGCTGTGGCGTACCAACTCCTTCACAAAGGGGGAGGGCGAACCTACCTCTACCTCACTCGTCAGTCGAAATATATATATATATATATATATATATATATATATATATATATATATATATATATATATATATATATATATATTTGTGTGTGTGTGTGTGTGTGTGTGTGTGTGAGAGATTTATTAGACAATAATGCCAACAAAAGTACAGGGGAAGGTATTTGTTACAAGCTGCCACTCTAGCGTCGCCAGCGCGAAGTTGGCGACGGGAAAGACAGCAGGTTGGTTCGTTCCGTACGCAAGCAGAGACAGTGAAGAGATCAGAGACGTGAGAAAACAAAACAAACTTTACTCTAGTGATATGGCAGCTACACGGGATCTAATACAACACTTCTATACAACTAACAAAATACAACCACACTTGATACAATAAAGAAATATATAACAGAAACAATAAATCAGCTTACGAGAGAGAACTATTACAACTACACAAACTAACAAGAATAGAACGACGGAGGAGAAATTTCGAAGATATAAACAGGTGAAGGCATACGTGTGATGACGCATACGTGTGATGACCGGCAGCGTTGTGTCCCCGACGATCGGATGCGAGAAGTCGAAGAGAGTTCTGGCACGACTGCGATGTCGGCTGTGTTGCAACGCTGGTGGCTCCGGGAGGCTAGTGCTTGCAGGTAGGTGACTTCGAGCAGGTTGAGTTAACTCGAGGCGAAGTCCCGATGTCTACGTTGCAGACGTTAATATCGCGTCACAGCTAGACGAACGGCTAAGTTTAGGTGGCCAGCCGATACAGAACCACACTAAAAACTTCTAGAAGAGATGCTTGTTGAACTGTTTCTACACCATCTTGGTCAGCGACTAGTCTGCCTAGCAGGGCAAATACCTGCGCTTAAATCCCCCTCGTGTCTCCTCGCTCTCTTCCTTGGGGACAAGAGACCTCTACCTGGGTCCAATCATGCGCGCTTAATTGAGGGGAAACTCCGCCCCAAAAATATTTTGACCCCACCCCTTTTTTAATTGGGAGAGGGCTCACAGCTAGCGAGAGTGACAACCTGTCGGGTTGTTGTCAAACGGCTTGGCCACCAGAGCGTTTCCCACGCTTTTCCCCGTGGGAACGGTCAAACGTTTGGCTCTCAGCACGTGCGTCTTGTAGTCTAATCCTTGTTCGGGGTATACCGCGGCCTTCTACGACCTTGCAGACGTCGCCACAGTTACAAAAGGATTAACTGTCGGTGGCGACGTTCTAAGGAGAGCACCCCATTTTGCACTTATCGGTTCCCTTTCATGTGCCGCCGTTTCTCACGGTCAGTCGGGGAGTACGGCGCCCGTTAATTGCCGTGACGCGGTGTCGCCGAAAATAGCCGTCCGTGACAGTATTGAACTAAATTTTTTAATGTAAATGTGTAGAAATAAAAGCTGGTGAGAAGATAATTTGCCGTGGGCAGAAACCGAACCTGCGACCTTCGAATAACGAAACCGTTATTCAAAGGTCGCAGGTTCGGTTCCTGCCCACGGCAAATTATCTTTTCGCCAACTTTTCTTGCGGGATCGAAACAAATATATATATATATATATATATATATATATATATATATATATATATATATATATATATATATATATATATAATACAGCGGCAATATTGGTTGAATTTTACTATGTTGTAAGATAGCCTGATAAGCATTTCAGTATCCCGTAAGAACATAAATGAGTGATTACTATTGGGATAGAAAACTGCGCCTTACTTGTTGGTCTTTCCATCGTGCAGCCAAGAGTGACCACTGCCGAAAATGGGGGGGGGGGGGGCTCAGGCCCCCAACTTTTCTCAGTGGTGGGACTCGAACCTCTCTTGCCCCCACTCCCGGTGGATACGCCTATGTCATCACGTTCAATAATCGCAGTATTATATTTGCGGTCTGCAAACTACCCTTTTGTTGATCCAACGGGCACACCTTGCCAGTATTTGTGCAGCACGTTGCTGTATTACCCAGAAATCAAGTAGTGAACAGTTTCGAAAACATCTGACGATAGTTCTTAGTGCACATAAAAAATTAGGAAGCGTTTGTAATAATTAATAGCTCATAACGCGGGAAGGGCGGTGGTGTACGGAGTGAGTAAGCATTAAGGACACTTTGATAGTATTGCGCAAGGTGAAGATAAGTTGGAAGTAACATATTCGCGTTATACTTGCTAATTGATTATTTAAATTATGCCAGTCTACTTTACCAATTCGTACTAATACTTTGAAGACAGGTAATTGATAATAATTATATTATTCTGCCACCTGTGGACGTCTGTTTAGGACACAAAAAAAATGTAATAATTGCAAACGTTTTGAGACGAAGGAAGATTATCTTTGCGGGGTATTTGTTGAAATTGGCATGATTCTACAGTGTTTGTCAGCCTTCAATGGTAATTCTCAGGCTACCTACATCGTGATAATTGTACACGAAGACTTTTCTTATCTTTGAAGTAGCTAGACGCCCATATTTATGCTTGTAGCATGGAAAATTTTTGTATAGTTGCAGAGCTGCAGCATGTTGATTGCAAGGCATGCGATGAAACTGTCACATAGCTAATGTCATATGAAAAAAAAATAAGTAACATGCTGATCTTTCAGTCTAGGAATAGGAATTGCAAGAAAGTGAAATGTGTTTTCATGGAGGAAGTTGAGCGTTTATTGTGAATGGTTTCGCTATAGTGGTGAAGGAATGAACCCTCCAGCAATGAATTGTAAGATCACGCGAAGGATACCAAGCAGCTAGAAATTGCAGCGGGTACCCCAACAAGAATGCACACACGAAATGGGTATACACAGGATCACCGTGGACTAACAACTGTCACAACCCGGCACATAAAGAGCACTGCTCAAACAGATAGAAAGTCACAAAGAACGAACGCACAAGTATATACAGGACGAGCACGAAGTGTCACAATTCTTACTTGTGGGTGTGTCAGCAGCACGCTTCTTTCGTAAACGTGGCGAAGTGACCTTCGTGCTCTCTTTGCCAACAGTAACTCTAAAGCAAACTTGCGGTAGAAGAACAAAAGGGACAAAGCGCCCGAAACACGAGATAAGCACGCGCGCACGGGTAACGCCCTGTGTCAGCCACGTGGAGGCACGCGCGCATCGCAACGAGCGGAACGACGACCTTTAGAGTTCCCCCTTTGCGTCATTTCACCACTGATGACAAAAACTCGCTAGGGTTGCTGAGCTCTGAGGACCACCAATGGTATATGCTATATATACGAGTAAGCAGCTCGCCGTTATAAACGTGTACAACATACGCACCATGGCCACGCACTATGACGGGAGAGGTACGTTTGACGCCCGGCTGTGAAGCAGTTTCTTCTGCTAGTACACATTTTAAAACGCCATATCTGTGATGGAAATACGTCAGGTGACCTGTGAAGGACTCCGACATAACACACTTTTATGTTTAACTAAAGATATTCAAAGGTTAACTTTCCCGTGGGGGCGAAAGTTCAGTGAAAGGACCCACTGCCTCTAGTCGCCAGTCCAATCTGGTCGAACAGCGATTGCTTGTCGCCGAGATAAAGTCTAGATATTGACACTTTCGGTTGCTGTGGCGTGCAAGTCGCAGCTAACCGCTGACGTACCACGGAGAGTTGAGGGAGAGGGGCCGTAGTTTTATAATTTTGCATGACCGGGAATACAGACAGACATACGAACGCACTCATGGACACTTTTTACGTGTGATTAGGCCCTCTCCGAAAACGATTTCTGGCTGAGATGCTGCTGCCGACTGCGTGTTTTTCGAGTGGAGGGACTGTCTTGAGCAGCCTGTAGTAAAGTGAAGGACTTCCTATGCGCCAGGGGCAGAAATTTTTCAGTTTATTTCCTCAGGCATAGTTTACTTTCATGGTTTTTCCTGAGATACCAACACTACTGATTTTCGTTTGGTTCTATAAGGACAGAGCAGCACCGAAACTAAAGGTAACGTCGACCCCATGGGCATATTTTTGTATTTCACCTTTTTCTTTAAAATCCTAACCATTCTTTGTTGGTTTAGCCACAACATAACATAAATTGTAGCTTCGAGTTCTAACTCGTGCCCCGCCACGGTGGTCTAGTGGCTAAGGTGCTCGGCTGCTGACCCGCAGGTCGCGGGATCAAATCCCGGCTGTGGCGGCTGCATTTCCGATGGAGGCGGAAATGTTGTACGCCCGTGTACTCAGATTTGGGTGCACGTTAAAGAACGCCAGGTGGTCGAAATTTCCGGAGCCCTCCACTACGGCGTCTCTCATAATCATATAGTGGTTTTGGTAAGGTAAACCCCACAAATCAATCAAATCAATCAATCGAGTTCTAACTCGTGCCTATGTAGGACTACCTGTGCTTGGTCATCAATATAGTTACGTATTCTACGCCTTTTTTTGCAACCTTCAGCTGTATCATATATACGACCTTGGGCTTTCATTTCTTTAACATAAAATGGTGAAGCCAAGGGGTTTAAATTTGGAGGTAAATGACTTTCAGGCAGCAGTTAGGCTGCAGCTACAAATGTACCCGAGGTCAGTACACAATAGTTGTCTGAATACACTCATTCATTTGCCCAATAGGTGACGAAAATAACTGCACCGAAAGAGTCGTATTGGATTCGTTTGTGACTCGTACAAAGGATTGCTTTTTTATGCACTGAGGAAACAGACAGCTCGCCTTTTATGCGTAAGCTTTACATAATGTGGTGAAAAAACTATTTAGTTTTACTCTTGAATCTTATACACAACCTATGCAGTTTACCATTTTGATAGCTCATCATAAATCAAACTTGAACTGGAAAGAAGCAGTTTGTGTGCTCATTGTGTATTTTGAATATGTTTCAATTTATACGATTTGACATAACGCGACAGTCAATTAGTGTTCTTGCGGAGTCCATATCAGTGGCTAAGTGCTAGCAACGTCATGAGACAGGTTAGTTTTACCCTACTGATGACCGGTTGTTGCGATAGTAATTCTGCTCAGTGCGAGAGGAACCGCAGATTCGGACACTTGGTTCACGTGCTTGGTCGAGAGTCCAGTGGTGCGAAGCTACCATCCATGGGATTACGACTGACGCCTCTAAGCCAGAATCCCATCTAAGCACTGCAACGATATCGTGTGCACTTGCGGCGAATGCGGGTAAGATTAGCGCCGGGTCGAGCGCGGCGGGCCGTCGCGCTTCCCAGCTCGATGACGCCAAATGAACCCAGAGGGCGCCACACTGGAGGCTGAGTATTGACGAGGCCACTGGTCGCTTTCCGGGACTATGGCTGGCCTGAATCGCTGCAGTGTCAAATTGTCTGAAGACGACTTAGGTACCTTATGTGCGAAAACTTATGACGACTTATGTGCGAAAACTTCGGTGGGAACTTTCCTACCGCAAATATTTATGCAGACCTTATTTCATGTGACAATACTTGTTTTTTGGAATTTTAAATCTAGTTGCGCAGCCCTACGAGCTAATACTGGAATATAAATATATTATGCATTGTGATTACAGGACTCTGGGTGAATTGTGGTCCGCTGAACTTCTTTAACAAGAAACCAAATGTAACTAGATGGGTGTTTCTCTTTTTTTGTACATTTGTGGCCAATGAGAGGTGGCTGTCATAGCCAGGAATCAATTTCGCGTGCTCTTCCTTTGTAATAGACATTTAGTTTTTCTCTGAGTGTAAAACCACTGGTGCCGCTGTTCCTGAGGGCACCACAACAGACGAGTTTTTTTTTCTTAGCGAATTTGTAATAACCGCAGGGTTAGACGCACCTATAATTAAACAATGGCGAACATTTTTGTACTCATTTTTTAATATAAGTGCTTGTGTCGACTACCGTCTTTGAAACGTTATACACCTTTACAGATTGCGAACCGACTCGCCCAAAAATTACTTTGTACGCTTTTCAGGTGCACTAAGATTTATCTTTCGCCGTTTTCAATTCTCATTTGTTCTCACTTTCTTGGGAACGCATCAGCACGCCACACGAAACACTAGCTCGACTGTGAACGTTGGAGAAAAGAAATTTTAAAATGACAACACGTTGCGCACAATGTTGTGGTTGCTGATTGTGACGATGTTCGCACCTCGATCCTCCACCTGCATGAGGTGTAGCAGTTCATTGTTAACCGAGCTTGAAGGTGACGTACTCGGTTGAGCGTAGAAAAGCTCAAGAAAAAAAAAGTGCGGTGGCGATTTCCTCACGTGAACCTATGTACGAAGCGGCTGTCGCGATCTAAACAAGATAGCCTGTCTGGCCGATATCTCCAGATGCGCTATTTGCGAATATCTGCAAAAACTACTGGATACTCGGGTTTGCCTGATCACAAGTCTGTTTCTACGAAACTGCAGCGGCACACTATATATATATATATATATATATATATATATATATATATATATATATATATATATATATATATTATATATGCCGCGTGCTCAACTCTAGCTACCACGTAATTGAATTGCATTAACCTGCATCGAAACCTTAGTGTTAATATTTTTTTTTGGTAGACACAGTGAGATTCTGCTTTGGACGAGTAGCATACTCCATTCTACATTATACAGCCTCCGATACCTTAGCCAAAACCTATCACGCCTCATGTGGCTTCCAGTTTTAAATTTCAGCGCAGTCTTAGCATCAGTAAGAAACGATTATTTCTCGAACGAAAGCTAGAGTGCGCATAACTTTCATGGAGTCCCCGAAGCAACCCATGACACTTGGCGAAAAAGGAGTCTCGCCATGACGCTAATCGTAGGAGGGTTCAACTGCTATTATTCACCGCTAAGAACAAAAAGACTCATAATCAGTAGCTCCAACGAGTAAAGTTGGCTCACTCATTGATTTCAAGATGAAGCCACATCAAGGTGTAAAAAAGTGCTAGAGTCAAGGCATCTTATTCATTAAAAACAACACGCTGTAATATTATGAAAGTGGACGAGCTTGAATTGTGTATATGAACCCACAACCTCATCAAAGCGGCTTTTCACTCACTATCGGCAGGGTAACATGCTTTTAAGTAAGAATAATGCTTTGTTAAAGTCTCGGAATAAATGTTTGTTACATAGCATGTGAAACCTTTGCTGGATTGCATTATTCCGATTTTGGTTGTGGCTGTCAAGACAATTTTTCAGAGGCCAATTTCTAATTATGTGAGAACTGAACAGTATTGCAGTGTCGTTCACTGGTATTTGTCCAAAACTCGGATGTATTAAAACAACAACCGATTTTTAAATAAGCTTCAATCATGGAGTAATCAATTATTAATTCATCTTCTTCTTATGCTGCTGCTAAATAAAATGACAGAACTCACTTGTGCCACCAGTTTTTACTCCCTGTCACTTGGAAGCTTTTCCTTTGCGTGGCCGGTGACTTCCCGCATGCCGGATGCGTAAATAAATGTTGTTTCTCTCTCTTTGCAAACTTACAAGGCAATAGCGGTGACGGACCCTTGTAGGAAAAACTCCGGTGTCGGCATCGGCGTCGTTAGCTGTGAGTGTAAAATTCAATGGATCAGAATAATCAAAATTATGAATCCAAGCCGTAATCAAAATAAGACACTCCACGTAGTTAGCAGGTGTCACAAAAGAGCCATGTCAGTGCTTGAAAAATTAAAATGCTGTAGAAAAAACAACAAATAACCTTTTAGCAACCGGATTACAAGCGTTATTTATTTATTTATTTATTTTTTTATCATTTATTTATTTACATAATACTGACAACCAAACATGAGGGTTATTTCAGGAGTGGAGAATAAAAACACTGTACAAGCAAGATAACGCAAAGACAAGATATCCAAAATTTGAACGCACACTATAGAAACATCTTTACGTCAGGTGTTGTGATCATGGTATCTGCCAATGTACATGACATACGAAAATAAATATATATTTCAATACATAGCATACACAACCAAAACATTAAAGAAAAAAAAAGACAGTGTGATATCTTTAACCCATACTCGCGTAGTTTAGCTAGAAGTTGGAGACACCATGTGATTTTCAATACTTTCTAGAAATTTTTGAAGTTTTGGCTGTGCTACAGTGACTTAATCCACCACATTCCATTCTTTTATTAAACAAGAAAAAAATAAAAAATTGGACCGTGTTGTTGTTACAAAGGTATTGTTTGTACATTTGAGTTTTTTTTTAATTTTTGGCGTGCAACCTTTTTTTAGCGGCGTAGACTGAAACAATAGTTTTAAAGTGGCCCTTCAACACTTGGAAAAAACTTCAGTCGGCCGATTTTCGCTCATTCGCGGAACGTCGGCAACTCCGTTCTGTGCGGAAGTTCGGAAGGGGAATCCGTTCGCCTAAAGCGGTTTAATAAGAGTCTTTCTGCCTTGCGCTGCATGTTATCGAGCATACTTATGTCACTGTTTGTCTTAGAAAAGAACACTCTATTCGCGTATTTTAACATCGGTCTTATAAAATTATTGTAACATAAGCGCTTCGTTTCAGTGGTAGCGTGACGTAATGTTCCCTTTAAAAAAACAACTTGTTCATTGCCTTTTTTATCACCTGTTGTACATGCGCTGTCCATTTAAGGTTAGATGAATTCAAAAGCCCTAAATATTCATACTGAGTTGCTGTGCGAAGGGTGACACCGTCGAGGGATTATGGAAATAATAGTTTTTCTCTTTGCTTATGTTCATCCCGATAGTTTTTACAAAATTAATAACCATCTGCCACTCTCAGCACCACTGGGCTACGTCTTTTAAAGAGTTGCTAAGGGCAACCTGATCGCCAATCTTTTTGATTTCACTGTAAATCATGCAGTCAACCTGAAAACAATCCAATTTCAACGTTTACTGTTCCAAAATGTCATCTATGAATATGAGGAACAAGAGCGGGGGGAGAGCAAATCTCTGCGGCACACCTGAAAGGGCCTTAAAGGTGTTAGAGTTATGCCCAATATAGTGCACACATTCTAAGTGATCTGAAAATTCACTGCTGACCTGCAGGTCGTGGTATCGAATTCCAGCTGCGGCGTCTGCATTTCCGATGGAGGCGGAAATGTTGCAGGCCCGTGTGCTAAGATTTGAGTGCACGTTGAAGAACCCCGGATTGTCGAAATATCTAGAGCCCTCCCCTACGGCGTCTCCCATAGTCATATGGTGGTTTTGGGACGTTAAATCTTACATATCAATCAACTAAGTGATCTAAAAGATAATCACTAATCCACTCAGCTATTGAACTGTTGTCTAGTTTTTCTTTGAGTTCAGTGATGAGATAAGAGTGATACACGTGGTCGAAGGCCTTAGAAAAGTCTAAAAAGATTACGTAATTTTTTATTGTTCGTTTATTGTCAGCCCAAAGTCATGTATTGCCTCTGTGAATTGAGTGGCTGTAGATATCCAACTTCAGAACCCATGTTGTGATAAAGGAATGATGTTGTTGTCTTCTACATACGTAGTTAATAATTTTAAGATAATGTGCCCGAGAATTTCACAACTAGTGCATCAAATTGGTCTTTAGTTTGAGCCCCACCATGGTGGTCTAGTGGCTAAGGTACTCGGATTCCGACCCGCAGGTCGCGGGATGGAATCCCGGCGGCGGCGGCTGCATTTCCTATGAAGGCGGAAATGTTGTAGGCCCATGTGATCAGATTTGGGTGCACGTTAAAGAACCCCAGGTGGTCAAAATTTCCGGAGCCTTCCACTGTGGCATCTCTCATAATCATATGAAGGTTTTGGGACGTTAAAACCTACATATCGAGCAGCAGGAGAGCCGGCCTTTGTCAGGGAATATAGGGCCCAGGCAAATACGCACTTCTTAATTACATGAGTATATATGGTGGGGGGCCCCAGCATATAACTAATATCTTCATAGATTATCCATATACTTCGTCACTGTAAATAAACATATGCACTTATGCAATATGATTATGGCTTCATGAAAAATGTTTTTGTGAGCATGACCTGTTTTCAACTAAAAAGTGGGGACTATGCTCAAGAACAGGCAAACTTGTGGACACGGAAACTCACGTACGAAAAGAATTCAACAAAAAAGGCGTTCAGCCAAAAAAAAATTTTTACACTGTCACTGCGGTGACTTTGCGCAGAGCAAGCTGCGCCAGGACTCGCCAAAAAGACTAACAGAAGTGCGTGTAAAAAAGAAAACAGTACTGCAAATGGGCTGGGGACGTGTACAACAAAAGAAGTCAGAAAACTTTTCGAAAGGATAACACGTACCAGTGTAATATAACAAAAAAAAATGTCACAGCGTATTCATGAAGTGAATTATGATGAGTGAGGCGAAGCACTGGCGGGTTTCATCGCTAAACTGTGAATTATCCGCGAATGTCGTCCACTACATCATCAAAGCCGTGACAAACACTGTAGATATTTTTCAAGAAATTTTATTATTCGTAACTGGTAGCTATACGTCGCTTCCGTTCCCCCTTCAATAGAACTGCTTTATGGTATGCGAAGTGGTGGACGGGGCGTAGTGGGATGTTTGCAAAAACGAAGTGGTGGGTAGTTTGCAAAGGCGGAACTATAGGCGGTCATGTACAAACAAGTTATGGACACAGTGGGACAACCTCTAGTTCTTCAAGGCGCACCTGTATACAAGTACACGACCATCTTGAACTTCATATTGGCTACTTCTCACCAGTATTTTCTTTATGGTCGGTGAAGTGATTGATTAGTGATGGGCTGTAGTGGGATGTTTGTAAGGACGAAGTAGTGGGAAATTGGCAAAGATGGAACTATAGGCAGTCACGTACATACATACAAGAGATGGACAGACCCGCGCCTTTAGGAGCTTTGTCCCTAAAACAAGAAGGTAAACAGCAACAGTGGTGAAAATTTGCAGTGAACGTGTATAACAATTGAAGTGTGCTAACAGCAACATGGGTAAGCCAACGAGGAAAATTATGGTCAAATGTAAAATATAAAAATGTCGAAAATGTGTAGTGAACGTGTATAACAATTGAAGTCTGTCAGCGGTAACAACAAACCAACAAGAAAATAAATGGTGGAGTATAAACTATCCAAATGAAAATATAAAAATGGTGACAGTGGTGAAAGAGAACTCAACAAGGTGTGCCACAAAAGCCGATGGGAAAACGTCTGAAATAGCAGAGAAAATGTGAAAATATGGTTATTTAGCAGACGTTATACAAGAATGGCTGATCCGTAACGTGGTGAGAAATGTCAGCATTGCAGCGCTTTCATTATTGCTCCATGATACGGCCCTAAGTTTACTGCAAGGCGAGAATTCGCGCACTTCTCTTTCGTAGTGTGATAGAAATCCAGATTACAATACCCTTATTGTTCGTCAAGCGAAGGCACTGGTATGCTGACGTGCTTCGAAAAGGGCAGGTTAGCATATGTGGTCACGTGTGCCTTGTGGTTATTGAAACGTGATCTAAATGGCATTTCAGTGTGATCTTTATATTGAATTTGCATGCTGAGTATTCCAGTGAATAGACGCATTTGCTGGTATCGAAGTCAAAGCTCCCTTGAATTTTCAATGTAAAACTGGACGCCGAACTTTTAACTGATACTGTTACTGAACTTATGACGAGAACGGCAACCATAATAAACGGGTGGAAGGGAGCGGGTTGTCTTAGATGACGTCAGTATGTCACGCAGGTTCCGTGATCGCCGGTATACTGCGTGTTGTTGTTAACGAAAATCCTTTTCACGCGACCACTCTGCATGAGAATGCTGTGATGCATTTTTAAAATGTAATATACGTTCGGTAATGATGCAGAATGAGTTAAAACTAGACTCACTGTGAAGCGCGCTCCTTCGAGATAAAAAGTTCGTGTTTGTCTCCTTCCGTGGCACAATTAGTGGCTTCGTCAATAAATTGAGGCCGGTACATTGGACTTGTAAGGGCTTTACGCAGCTTCTCGTAGTTATCACGAAAGTGCGATTGCACGGAGGACAACGTCTTAAATCTGAAATCCTGACTGTGTGAAAAGCTCGTCTTGTTATGTTTGACATGGCTACTTTTGAAATGCAGATAGCAGTGTTTGTCCATAATATTTCTGTAAAAAGTTGCCGTCAACCTATTATCAGACAAGAAAACGGTGATATCTGGAGAGTTGATTGCAGAATGTGTGTATGTGGGCGAGAACAAAAATGATGGGTGAACGTAAATAAAATTTGCAATGAAAGACAAAAGTTCAGCTTCTTCATGATGTCATATGAAGCGCTTTTAGTAGAATGGTTTTAGCGCACAAGGTTCGAAGATCCTCTTTTCTAGTTGATCCGTAAATATGTTAGCATAATTTGGTCCTGTCTTAGTGCTCATTGAGGTACCACTCATCTGAGCGGAGTGCATTTCATTAAATTCAAAGCTGTTCAGTTGCAGAATTAGCTTACGAAGACTGGCAAGAGTGGAGCAGTCAGCAGGTTTATCAAAGGCTGATTCTTCAAAAGCGTTTACTACTGACCGAATGCCGTCGCCGTGAGGACTGCTTGTGTTGAGGGAAGCCGCGTATAATGTGACGAGTACCGAATTGTTACCTACGTAGAGTTCAAGAATTTCTGGTGAAATATTGTTCTTATTCTTGAGATACGATGGAAAGAAACGAGGAATTTTTTTGGCGAGGATATCAAAATAACTAGACAGTGGTTAAATCACAGTGCCGATAGCAGACACTATAGGGAGACCAGGGTTGTTTGCCTTGTGTTCTGTTAGGACTGGGGTCTGACGGCATCCCACTTCTGCTGCCAGTCAATGCGGCTAAGATCCGGAGGGCTTGTCGTGTGTATACGCTGGCTACCGCCACCGGACCCGTTTAGCCCATCTTTCGTAAAGGAAAGCGCGTTCTCGAGAATTAATAACACAGGTGAAATGTTCGCCACATGACGAACATCCAGACAAAGATGTCGTACTACATCGTGGCGATTTCGTGGAAGGCTGTACATCAAAAAGGCATCAGCCACAAAAAAAAGCTCTTTAAGCTGCCCGTGAGTACTGATTATAAGCAATCTCGTTTTCTCGATGCGTGGATCACGGAAAGGGCACCGATTTACACTGTCCAAACCCAAGACATATACCACTTTTGACGACGCCATCCGCGTCTGCCAAAGTCAGTGTCCTTGACTGGGGGCGGAGTCACCACACTTTCCCCAAAGGGTCCACTACGGGTTACACAGACCACTGGGGTGATCGGTCTCACACCCACGACAGCATACATCAAAAGAGCCGCCGCAAAGAAGCTCAAAAGGGTCCACCGACCTGCTCGCTCAATTAGCGGGGAGATTTGCGGCTGCCGCCGCTGTCTCTTCCTAAGAAGATATTGCTACTTTGTTAACACTTGTCGTCGTCTGGCAACACATGGAATGGCGCCTCGCTTGGACATTACATGATGGACCTGAGCCACCAGCTGTTCGGTGACGTGTTTGAAGATCAGAATAATGCCGCTCCCTCGTGAGCTCAAGCACCGTACCTAACAGTACTTTAGGGAAGTAAATAAACCCTTCCTGCTACAAAACTGAGAGAAAATAATGACTGCCTAATCTTTTCACTCATGCAGCCATTTTGAAAAAGCTCCCCGAGTAAGTCTGCAACAATGCGTTTGAATTCACTTGTTGGCCCTTGCTCTAGACGTTTAGAGTATCTAGTGTCCCAGAACTGCTTCAAAGCTTCGTAGATGTTGTCCATCATCACAACAGCGCCCCCTTTGTCGGCGGGGTATCTGAACAAGTCCGCGATGTCTGAATAGCGTCTCTTTTGTCTGAAGACAAATCATGTCTGAAAGTAGTGCTCTGGCTCTAGGCAATAAAAATTTTGTGCCGCACAACTGAAATATACGTATCGAGATGGTTTTATCGCTGTACAGGGGACTTCAATGATGAAGAGAGGGCATGCTATTTGACGCGGATTGATCGTGAAAAAATAAGTGTAGTCGCATTTTGCGTGCAAAGTCATTCAGGTTTTTCACGAGTTGAAACTGACAAGCGCCAGACTGGGCAGAAGTTTAGTTCGCGAAAAAGAACGGACAATTATGGTTCAGACAGTTCCATAGTCAAGACATTAACAATATTACCAGGATTGTTTTCGTCATCGATAGTGTGACCAGAATAAGTGCAAATACTTGTTAGCGGTAGTGCTGATGCTGGTGCCGGTTGAATGTTATCGCGAATTAATAAGGCAGCAAGCTGGTTTCAATTTATCGTCGCCACCTTCCCAAATTTGTCTTTCCCTCCAACTGTGCATCTTCCTCAACTGCGTTTCTCATACCTTATCAACCAATGTGCTGCCGTTACTGTCTCCTGTTGTTTGTCCTGCACGTTACATATGGTCTATTTCTTTCTCTTTGTGTCAGCTACAATATCTGCCTCTCCTGTTTCTTTCCTGATCCATTCTACTGTCTTCTGACATCATAAGGTTACTCCTGTCGTCTCCTGTTTTATTGCATGCTGCGTGGCCCTTAACTGTACCTCTGTTTATTTTTGTTATCCTGGATATTTCACTTTGATATGCGAAAACTAGCAACATGCACTTATTCTACAATGTAAACGAAAAATATACTCAGCTGAAAGGAATCAGGGTATGATGCGCCAACTCAGCTCTGGTGGCCTTACTCAAGCCGGATTGTACCGGAGCAAATACATTCGTTTCCCACCGTTTTCTTCCAGTGGGCGCCGGAGGAAGGAAACTGGCAGAGATACTGTATATGCTACCTTTAGGTAGCAGAGTTGCACCACTGTTTTTTGGGCGCCACTCACCCGGGTTTTGACGTTTGGAGCAACGCTATTGGTCGCGCGCCATCATGTGGTCATAGGTGCTTCATATGCACTGCGGAAAAGCCAACACAACGCAGACGACGCTGATACTTCGCAGTGTTATGAGCGTGCTGGCACCCTTGATTGATTGATATGTGGGGTTTAACGTCCCAAAACCACTATATGATTATGAGAGACGCCGTAGTGGAGGGCTCCGGAAATTTAGACCACCTGGGGTTCTTTATCGTGCACCCAAATCTGAGTACACGGGCCTACAACATTTCCGCCTCCATCGGAAATGCAGCCGCCGCAGCCGGGATTCGAACCCGCGCCCTGCGGGTCAGCAGCCGAGTACCTTAGCCACTAGACCACCGCGGCGAGGCACCCTTCGCACAGACACCGAGTGCATCCGTCACGGACACTGGGTGCGTCCTTCACAGACACTGGGCGCGTCTCAGTGGCGGTACTGCTCCCTCCTCCTTCAGCATCTCGGCACCCGCAAAAGGCCTGCGCATCTAGCGTACAAGGCTTCCTAGTCCACGTTCTGTACATACGTTGTAAATATATTTTTTTTGTTTCCCTCTGGCTGCCTTTTGCCTTGCCACCACCTGGATGCTGCCTGCCTGGCATTGACCCTCGCGGCAAGCTACCCAAGAGACAGTTGGGACCTCTTCTCCTCGTAACAGCAGATTCCGGACAGATCAAGTGTGGTTGACATCGGCTGTTGTTGTTATTTTCGCCATGCTTCTTCGGTATTGTGCCCATGCCGCCTGTTGATCGCGAGAAATGTGGTAGCAGGTGCACTCTGTGTTGAAATGTACTACATACAGCCCATGTGATTAGACACGGGTTCAGCGGGTGTTGCTTTAGAAAGATTATTGTTCAGGGTGGAAGGAATAAACGCTCGGCCTAATTCTTTTTATCTATGCAAGGCACTGCAAAATTTGGTCTAGTTTTCTGACAAGTAAAACGCTCAAAAAAAGGGAGAATCGAGCTAATCTAGAACATTTTGAATCGACAAAGTGTGGCAAAGAGTAGCCAAGGCAATATAGACCTCAACTTCTCTACAGCAAACAGGTAGAACAGAACAGGCAAGGTGTTGCTGCTAGCGCGTGAATTTAATGCAGCTTTCACACTTTCGGCAAAAGGAACGTTTGACGTGACGGGACTGTTGAACAACGATTCACATCAGCTGTCGTGAGCCGCGATTGTGAAACGAGCGTAATACAATAGCCGCCTGTAACGCGGACATCGCACGGCCACTCTCGATCTCTATCAAGCTCGATTCAGTTGAAGACTACTAAGCTATAGCTGTATTCCTCACACAGTTGATCAGTGACCCAACACGAAAAAAAAAATTTTTTTTCCTAACTGGCCCGATTGCGATCAAAAGAGAAAAAAAATATTTTCATAACAGTAAATAAAAAACTGCAGAAAAGAAGACCTAGCTAATCTGTGACCAATATATCGCAAGTTCAACGAGTCTACGCACTTTGTTTTATTATTGTGTACCAACAAGGTAACCATAAAATCAAGGCTTCTAGGCATGATAGGAGGAACCAAGTTTTGCTGCTACCTGCAAAAAAAAATATAAAGAAAGCGAAAAAAAATAAAAAAGCAACATTAGTACTCTGAAGTGCGAGCGCTGCTTTTACGCAGGTGGTGAGTGGTTCTCCCGCAAGACATCTGAACCCAAGCTGATGTACCTTGGCGCAACTCTCTTATTAAAGGTAGCATATACAGTAACTCTAGAAACCAGAGAAAACGGGGCCCATCTTCTTATTATGGTCCTGTGGTTGCTCGTATTTGCCCTGGTGGACGCTCTGCAAATGCTCTGGCTCATCACTCAGCGGCATTTATTGGCTGTTCGAGGAATGACGTGGACAGCCTCACCACCGGGAGGCCATTCCAACCAACATGGCGTAGACCAAGTCGGTGCAGTGAGGATTGTGCGAAGCGTTCAGCCGCGTTCGAGAAAAGGAAATCGTTCTGTGGACCTTCTGGGTATCACAAGCGACTACAAGCCGTAACGAAGGTTATCATCGGCAGAAGGAAGATGTGCGAAGTGTTGATTTCTCCTGTATGCAGTGAGGCACGATTTATTTGCCTTTAATTTTGCTGTTTTGTATTCTATTTTTTACTGTAACCCCCCTACAACAATGCCCAATGGGCGATGTAGGTACTTGTAATAAATAAATAATAAAATAAATAAACATTAATCGTGTGACGGTTCCTTGCAGCGAACGACACATTGTGATCCCGCAAGTGGCAAAAAAAAGGGTGAGTGACCTCTTCTTGAATCACCTGTGCTGTTCTTGTCAGATAGCTCTAAGACTGGGAAATGTTAGTTTGAGACCCAGCAGTTTATCAATATTAGGCTAATTTCGCAGGACATAAGTGAATAGGTCAGCGGAAATCACAATAACGCGTTGTTTGGACCATGAATTTATTTTCTTTACATAGCTTTGGTGATATGAATAACACCACTGTAGTATTAGGAAGAGCTGCTTTGATATGCAATAGGGAAAAATATCATAGTTGTGGTTTGATTCTAGAAGAAGTTATTAACTGTTATAAATAAACCTTACTGGTTAAAAATTGTTTTTCGTCACGGTAATGTTTGTCCGCTTTTTCTATTATTAACAGCTACGTCGAGGTTTAACACTGCGTATAAATTATTTTGACCGATCATGTAAGTTGAACTAATGAAACGCGAGTAACAGAAATCATGGTTAATTCTTTGTAAATGTATTGAATTGAGCTAGGGCGTTATGTTTGGCCCAGACTTTTGAAACACATACACTCACTCATTTTTGTGAAAAAATAATTTTGCCTTTAAACGTTTTCGGTGATTGTCCTTCTTTCAGGACAAGAAAAAGGGGAAATGAGTGGTCTTGACCAGTGACAAGAAATGCGAAAAGAATGCGAACGGCTAAAACTGACGCTTGTCAGGACGGGTTTCGGAGCCCTCGACGTTTCCATGCGAAGGAGGTTAAGAACAAAAAAAAACATTTGACAGCATGGTTGAACGCTGTACGACGGAGGGGAAGAGAGAAAAATAGATGACTTTTTCGAGCAATTTGCCGCATTTTCTGTGTTTATCGTAGGAGGGAGTAGTGCCACGCTGCTGCATTTCTTTTTTTTTCTTTTTTCAGCCATGAGGGGAGGAAAAAAAACACGTCTAACTTTTTTTTTCTATCCACTGTTTTCTTGTATATATACCCGAATGCGCTGCGCTGTGCTTGCTACCAGGCTGCAGAAATTATGCGCCTTCTTCTTCTAACCACAACCACCACAACTAGTCCTGCTGCCGTGGGCGTGAATGTGGTCTTTTTCTTCTCTTGGATGAAAGGTGAAGACTGGAGTTAAGTTTTCCTTCTCAAGCAGGTAAAATGTAGAAGCGTTCGCCTTCACTTGCGCTATCCCTCTAATAAAACGCTTCTTTCTCTTTCTGAAGAACAGTGCTTGAATACGAGAATAGTTTTGACCTAGACAATGCAATAACGCTGGCGTGTCAACAGAACGGGAGAAAAGCTTGGAACGCTGGCACGCACGTCGTGACTCCTGCACTTGCATCACCTTCCGTCACCACCAGACGTTTGCACAGACGTGTACGTTGGGCAAACTGGTCGACATTCCCTTATATTTACCAGTATACGATGAAAATAAAGTTGCCATGGGTTGCGTGATGCTAGTACAATATATTGCTAGTTTATGTTTTACGTAGTGGTGAACTTTTCTTTATTTTATGTTTGATTTTCTTTGTTTGGAAGCAATACATAATCATGCAATAACTATACTTTCAAAAACGTTCACTACAACGAGTAGCAAAAGAGAGAGGGCATTACAAAAGACGAAAACAAAAACAGTGCCACTTGTCTCGAAGATTCTCTTGCAAAGAAAAATGAAGATACGCTTTTCATAGAAACAGGCCGCAGACTTACAAACTGTAAGTGTCTAATTTGCTTGAGATGTGAGAATGAGCACCAACTGAAATGTGTGTGTAATATCAGCAATATTATCTGATAAAATTAGGTAATAATCGGGAGAGTCATTCTGATGTTGTCTTTGAGAATACCGAAATTCGCTCATTTTAGTGAAAAGAATACGTTCGAATGTTTCGGCAAGGGTACGGCTTTCGATTTAGAAACGTATGGGAAACTTTTGTCCATTTTGAACTCTGTTCGCATCACGAAGGTGTGTTTTTATGGCGAATCGGTTGTCTCACAATGGAGTACAAGGAATCGACTTCCTAATTTGGAACGGTGATCCTGTTTTAGTGTGTGTGTGTGTGGTTGGTTTACGAGAATAGTTAGGCTCTTGTACTCGCAGACTACAGGACTTAACGAATACCCATGGCTAGAGTTTGCTCAGATTTCATGTATCTCGCATGACTTTCAGTTTTCTTGTGTAATTGTTTTTTTGCTAAATCATGCACGAAGCAATCAGCTGAAACCTTGTGTCATCAATGAAGCTGATGAATGGTCTATCGGGACGGTGAACAGTTGTTCTCGCTGGCCACGTTTTCTTAGTTTGTCATTCATCGTTTTGCAGCATTCTGGTCTGCATTTCGAAGCTTTGCGCTTCAAACTTGAGTGTTGTTGATTTCATGGGATCTCTCTTCTTGACTTTTAGTTTTGGTGGGTTTTTCCATGTTTGTTTTTTTCTAGTCTTTTTTTCCCAAATGGTGGGTGATCAGCCAGAAATGACAGCTTATTTTGAATAAATCAAACAATAAGACTCCAAGTTTTTTTAATTCCATCTTCTAGAGCTTTGTGGGAAAAAAATCAATCCAACTCTGCAGTGTTTGCATCAGAATTAAAAATTTCTTCATGTAATCGACGCGTGACACCATATGCATTGATTAAACAGAGTAGCAAACACTTCGAGAAAAAAAACTACTGGTACATACCACTGAAATTCCGTCCGGACGACGTAAGGACATTCGTCAAATACTCCAGAGGTTGCCCGCAAAAGCTCCGGCTAGCCGAAAAGAAAAACCCTCGAAAAATGCTCTGAAAATTCGACGTAATCACTCCAGGCTGGGGAGCGAAATGCTGGTTAAAACTTCTGCATTGGCGCCACAAATTTGCTACGGTCGGCCAGTGTGAAATAGCAGTGAGAAATGCTCCAGATGTGCCACGCAATCGCTCCAGTCAGCCGGAGTAAATACATTGCTCCGGACGTATGGAGCAAACATTATTCCGAATAGGAGGGTCGCTAGAGAACAACCGTTTTACTCCGACCTCGGAGTAATTTTTTTAAAACTGTGCACTTTTCGTTTTAATGACAGTGTTGGATTTCCTGTTTTATTTTGGGAGTTTCTGCCGATCAGCCTCCCTCCACCAATTTTTATTCACCGGCGTATTTATTTTTGATTATTAGGCTTTGTTGTTAATAATTTTCCTAGCTATGGATATTCTTGTATACAATCCAATACATGGTCTCCATTAACGAACTCTTTTTCCAGTTTACAGAGAGTTATCTTTGGCCTCATTCTACTCATATTTAGGTCTATTTGAATACATTCTCTATTGAATACCTCAGTCATTTTTTGAATATCGTTGCCAAAAGAGCACTGTGTGAACGGCTAATTGTAGGTTGCTGAAGTATACTTCGTTATCCTTGATTCGTTCTTCTTTCCAAACTCACTGCTTACATATACTCCTCAGCATTTAGTGAGCAACATTTGGAATTTCGTACATACTGCATTGTTGTTTTCTTCATTTTTTCCTGCTTTGTGGAGAAGCAAGGCAGCTTTGGCGGCTTTGTAGATGTTGACTGAGGTATTTACATATGTTTTACGTAACCCTTATTCATTTATGAAGAATGGTATATTGCTTAAGTGCAACATATATAACAGCTGCTTCTGACCGCTACTTTCCTACGGACGAGTACCTTGGAGGCTTTAAAAGCAAATTCGATTGCCGACGACGCAGTGAGCGATGAAAAGGAAAATCATAAGAAGCAGGAAAAGAGCAGAGTAGCTCAAGAATCAAACCAGGGTCAGTGATATCATAGTTGAAGACATACTGGCTTCAAAGAGAAGGCAAACATGTGAGGGGAAGAAAGAAAGTTAAGGGGGCAGAAGAGATTAAGAAGTTCGCGGGTATAATGGGACAGCAGAAAACACAGAATCACAGGTTCATTAGGGAAACAAATTGGCTGTTGCCCTGCAGTGGGCGTAGTCAGGTTGCTGCTGCTGCATATTCTATTGATGATGATGATGAGGATGTTCACTAAGTGTTGTTATGACTGCTTGAATTGCTACTGAGTTGAAAGCCTTTTCCTAAGCCATGACAGTTAAATGAAGATCCATGCTGCTCTAAGCAGTTTTCTTCTTATCCAATTTATCACATGCATGTAAACTGTCGTCGTAGAGTATGCATGTAAATGTGACACTGGTTTGCTTTCAGGGCTGACCTAAGTCCAGTTTTTCACTGCTCCTGTTCAATAATTACATCGTTTACGTTCATCTGAAGACACAGTTTTTCGTTTTTTGTACATTTAGTGCTGTGGTTGTCGTTTTTTCCGAAAGCAGTTTCTCATACATCCTTTCTTTAACGCATGTGCAAAGGTGAACAATAGTGCATTCCCGTGTCGTATATTGCATCGATGTTTTTCTCCGTGTGACCTTATATCACGTTTTCTAAACAATCAACTAAAAAATATAAAGCGTGCAATGATTGAAATATGTTTTTCGAAAATTTTTATTCTTATTTTTGGGCATATTCTTTTTTTTTGGGGGGGGGGATATGCCAATAAACTTTCCTTTCACTATAAAAACATGCTTGAGACAGAAGGCCAAATGGCTGAAGCAACCAAAGGTAAAGTACTTTATCATTGACTAACAAAGTCTTGCGCACTCCTTCGCACAGTAGTTTGCTTCACTGTGTCAATACTTTCCAAAATCTTACAGAACGACGGCCGACAATGCTTCTTGCAGTAATGTCAAGCCAATACGTGTTAATTATTATTATTCATAAATATTGCTAGTTCCCATGGGCGCTCTTGCAGAAAGGCAATTAAGCATAAAAACTCACGCACTTCCAGTGAAAAGAAAGAGTCTAACGTGTTTGCACGTGCTATACAGTATTATTTGGCGTTCATAGGCACAAAAGTCGTAACATAAGAACATCAAGATATGCCATCTTCGGTAACATACAAAATTGTACTAGTACATATGCACACTGCAAGATGTTATACTGTGGGTAGCACAGACATACATCGCATAATTATCTCATCCAGTAAATAAAAATGAAAAATTAGTCTGTACATATCAGAAAAAGTGCACCAAATTTAACTTTGAGTGGTATATCCGGTCATGAAGTGAGTTAGAAGCTTGTTCAAATCGATATTACTGTTTATTTATTTATTTATTTATTGTATTTAAGATTCACTTTCTCTTATATACGAACTAGTTAAGGGCCCGTTGCGATTATTTGAGGTGTGGGAACATAGATTGTACATTACGTGCAGAGCAAATGGCACAACACGGCAATTAACAAACACCTCCTAGTAAAGTATTTCAGTTGTGAAGTGAATGCTTTCATTCGAACACAATTTATCATAATTATGGAATGTAAGTTATGATTCCAAGTTAAGGTGAGTGATTCCAGTTTCTAATCGCCTGCGGAAACTTATTCGACACAGCGCTGAAACAGGGTTCCTTTAATGTTAACGACTGCACTTGGCGTGGCTTTCTTGCTTCAAATGTGAAGATAAACTTCAACTTTTCTACCGCAAGTTATTTCTACCGCAAGTAACACGACCTCTGCGTACACCACAGCTTGGTTATAAAAAAAACAGGCGTTGCGGTTCACCACTCTGTGCCGTACCCATTGATATCGGTGACGCCGAGCATTTTACTTTGCTATGTCTGTCCACAATCAGTCACGGAATAAGAAACAAAGGTCCACTGCCTGCAAAAAAGGGTGGTCTTACACGTCAGAAACCTAAAGGCGTCGTTTTTTCCAGAATACCCACGGCAATCGGGACGAATGCGCATAGCCTGATGCTTGGCCTCTATAGCAAGACGTAGGCTGTGTAAAATTTGTGACGCGCCAGTATTACCATCGACTCGTGAGACGGTTCGGTGGAACAATTGGCGGCTATATATGCCTGGTTAAACCAGCCTGCTGCATTACCGCCAGCAGCACTTTCTAACTTTTTTTTTCAAATTTTTTCTGCCCATCACTTTAGCGAGCTTGTGCCCTGTTGATTCAGTGGGGCTATCATTTTTAATACTTGACTCTGCACAAGCCTTCTTTTACAATGCCTTTCACTCGGCTGACACACAAGCACATTACCACCCAGTATGTATGTCGAATATTTCTCGCTAATAAGTTACACGAAGGGCTTTCAAAGAAAGCGGATTTGTTGTTAAGTGGCCACCATTAAATTTGTCAGAGTTGCGAAACGTTCGTGCAGAAGCAGCAAAGCATGTACCTGCAACAATAGTCCCTGGTATTCAAACGGGCTCCGAAAGGAGATTGGGAGTAAGGAAAGGTTTTTGCATTGAATGTGCTTAGTGACTTGATGAACACAGCCTCTGTTAAGTGCCTAAATGAACGAGCAAACGAAGACAAATTGCGTGCTATCGAGCGGTGAAAATTCATTAAGAACACGTTGAGCATCTCTTAACGACGCCACTGTTCTCGCTCAATCTTCTTTGGGCCCTTAAGTGTTTTGCTAAATAACTTAATTAATTAGTCCACGACTAAAGTGCCAAGACGGACCTCCCAAATTGGTCTTTAACTGCACTAGTTGCAATTAAGCTCTAATTGCTTGGTCTAACATAGGAACTGCTTGACACGTTTCATTTGCGTTCTGAGTATCGCAGACCTAAGCTTACTCTTGTGTTTCGGTAAGCAAGAACTTGTTGGGCAGTATTAGACAAGAAAATTGAGTTGGTAGTCGTAAACTGCTTGGTATTTGATATAATTATAATAAAAGCAGATGACTTTGAACTTCATTTTTCCGAGAAAGAGAGAGAGAGAGAGCTATAGAACACGAAGAGTAAATGCAGGCAGGTATAGGCATGGTGAAGAGGCCGAGATTTTTGCTGCTTGCATTCTTTGCTGTGCCAAATAGAAGTTACAAGACAGGCAAGCAGGTTAGTCTGGTTGGAATTAAGACGAAATCTGAAAGCAATCAAACATCAGTTCTGCTCTGCAGAACTGACGCTGCAGGAAAATTTCGTATGCTTTCTCACGAACACACCACGTTTTAGTAAAACGAGCCAGATTTCACGCACGCATGATTATATACCCTAGACCCAACATCAATTTTCGAATTCCCCCAGCACTTCACCGAAGAGACACTACTATGCTGTGCAAGTTAGAGTTGAGTGTCGCATTTACAACTGCGTACGTGTTCCGCATAGGAATGGCCGATACTGCAGGCTGTGACCATTGCAGCAGTGACGAAACATTTCGACATGTTCTGTGTGAATGCCCGAAGTACTGCTCATGGAGACAGTTGCTTTGTAATGCACTCGACCAACTTGAAAACCAGATTTTCTCGGAAGAATTCTAGGCTACAGACAGCTACATAAAGTTACAGAGGAAGGCTATAAAAGTTCTCCTGCGCTTTCTGCTTTCAACCGTTCTCTCCAAACGACTGTAATCAGAACGCCCTGCATGTGTGTGCACGTTAATTTTTTTTCTCAGTTACATTGTCTTTCTCTAGCTTTATCATTTTTATGACCTGTATTTCCCCACCCCTGTATAGCGTAGCAAACCAGTTCTTCTTGCTTAACCTACCTGTCTTTCCCTTTTATTTATTTCTCTCTCTAGACAAATTTTATGACAATGCCTAAGGTGTGGTGAAGATTGAAAAATGATTAATTTTGATGTATATTGGGGTAAAATGCGAGACAGTTTTCCATTGGCCGGCAATTTGTGGTGAAAAATCACCATGCCGCGTTTTTTTTAGTGTTCTTGCAGTCTACATTAAGCGTGTGTGCAGCCCCCTTGACCTTAACCAATGTGTCCTGACTCATCGAGCTACTTTGACGATTGCGGGGCATATGCCAGTAGGAATCCTTTAGAAAAAATTGAACGACAGGAAAATCAAAATGCAATAGAGCTTCACGGAGACTCATGTAAGCTTTTTGTGCTGACTCGTGTCGAGCCTTTAAATGTACTAATACATTACGAAGCCTTACCAACTTAATGTTTTGAACTATTCTGTCGACGAACTTCTTATTCTTATGCATCAGAACTCTTATGCACAAGTGGTGCAGACCATTGCATATATAATTCACACCATAGATTGTTAGGAGGCGCAGCGAAAATGATCAAGAGTTACCATAATGTCTGTCCAAATTCAAGTTGAGATATCTGGTTGAAGACGACAAGTAGAGTTTTATTTTGCTACGAATCTCTGTTTTCATTAAGTTCACCTGATAACAAAAGCTACACATCAGCAATACAAACTGGCTCATAGCGTCAGCGTCGATGGCGGACAGCGGTAGCCGCGTGCATGCCAGGTGTTTGCTAACATTCGTACATCTTCGTCAGTTTGATAGTGAAAAGGCACACATTAAGTCTGAACGTGCAGAAGTTAATTGTGCAATTTGCAAGGGCTATTGTACAACTTCCAATGTTTAATATTTTTCTTTAAATTGGTAAAACCATTAAGTTCTCAAACAGTCCCTTACGATGGCTGTGAGTCACACCGGCTTGGTGAAAAAAACCTTCGTATCTCCGTCTTGGCAGACACGCCACACACTGCACGGAGGTACCTCGACTAGCATCAGACTGCTGGCAGGGGGAGGAGATGAGCACGCATCGACTAACACGTCACAGAAAGCTTTGAACCAGAGGGTAGTCGTTATGCTTGCTTGGTAACGTATGCCAGAAAATTAACGACATCTTCCCAAAGGGAACCCTGATGTTATACGAAGCAGCAGCGTTGCGCACGGACACAATCACACTTTTTAAATCGCGCCCCGTCGGTATTTTTCGTCTTAGACTGCCAACGCTTGCGTTCGGCTTCGCTGGCTCAAGCCTCGTTCGTGTTACAGGCACGACTTCGCCATTAGCGAACGTGATCAGCTCTGATAACCCTCGACATGCTGGCGATGGCGCACTTAGGCCTAATCACTTCGGCAAATGTTTCATCGGGTGAAAAAGCTTCGCTTTCCGGCGTCCTCTCCACCGCTGATGAATGGTCCCAAAGAGTGTTCACCTGTTGTGAGCTCGAACATTGCGAGTGGTGGAAAGGGCGAAGCGAGTTAGAGGTGACGTGTGGCGAGCGCGCATCAGGCGAGGGAGTGAGTGGCGTCACCGCGCACTGCTAAAAGAGCGTGACCTACTTGGCACCGCCCCAACACCTGGGGCGAGGGGAGCGCGATGTGGCACGTTGGCATAGAGACAAGAAATAACAGCGTTTTACAGGCTACTCAAAGAGCTTCTTCGCATCTGAATAACGAACCAGGTGCTACATGTGCTAAAATAGACGTTGAAAGTATCCAGAAGGCAGCCATGATGCCAACTTGAAGTTTGTGTCACCAGGTGTGGTTGTCAGGTAGCAAATTTGGCGAGGAAAGCCCACAAACAGCGGCCTGTTGCACGCAGAGTGATGGAAGACCTATTGCAAAAACCAGTGGCACTGGCCCAGTGCCACACCCGACTACTGGACCAGTGTCCAGTGTGGCGCTGACACTGGTGCAGTGCCACGCTGCACGAGGCACGCTGGCGCTGCACACTGGGACACCCATTATCAGCCAAAATCTGGCTTTTAAATTGTGTTTCGAATTTATGGTTATGCGCACATCGTAATTAAGGCTGAAACACGCAAGCTGTGAAAAAAGAAAAAAATGAATGAGGAGTCGAACCTATGCCCTTAACACATCCCGCATTCTGATCCAAACACGCTCCTCACTACTCCACACCCGAAACACTGGTATGATTTTATTTTTCTTCCTCTTAAAAGTAATTCAGCTATCCGATCTTTAGAATTTGTCGTTTACATACGCAGTGTTGCGTCTCTTCGTGCTAGCGCCAAACTTGCGATTGTTAGGTCATTCTTTATGGGTTGCCTTGGATCACATTCATCTGGCACGTTTTGCCGCAAAGCTTGTTAGCGTAGCTGCAGATGTGTTATGGCAATCGCAGTGACTCGCTATGCGGTTAGTCATACCTAGGTTCATCTGAAAAAAGCGTTCATCTGAACTGCTCGCTGAGCACTGTGGATTTCGCCCCTCGATAGTTTGGAAGTATTTTCTGTCCTCATCCTTTACGTTCCGCGAACGACAGCCGCAGCCATTCAATCTAGTCTGATTCAATCTAGTCAGAGCCATTCAATCTAGTCAGAGTGACCACCCGAATACAGCATTAAAACGACCACTAGGTTTAGGGCCATACTTTTTGTGCCATGGTTGCTGGGAAGATCGTAGATATTCAGATAGAAAGAGTCTAATATTCGTTACAATGTAGTTTTGATGATAACTGACACATGAATAGTCATGATTTCACCTTCGATTACACAAATAGAAAGCAAAAACACCAAGATCGTGCATTGCAGTGGAACTGCTACCGGGGACATGCGGCTTTGTACGGTGCGAGCCGCAACAACTCACTGATAGAGTAGGTTGCTCTTGATTATCAGACTGATACTACTGTCATTGTGTGTTGCGAATTCTCATTTCGATTGATGCCGGTTATGAAATACATTGACGAAACTCAATCAAACTTCAAGGAAAGCACACCCACGCCAAGTGGGGCATCCATGGGTGGGCTGGAACTTTTTTCCCGAAATTCTTGCATGCTCTCTTTTTGCCCCTCACCTCAAGAAGCAAGCATGGGTAAAACACGAAGCGTAAATTCCGCGCTCCCTGCCACCCTGCCGAAACAAAGTTGTCGTTTGCCCCCCCCCCCCCCCAGCGAAATCCTGGCAGCGCCTCTGACCGGCGCGACCAACGTACAAATGATTAAGCATACTCGCATCCATTGCCTCAGGAAACTGAAGCTAGGTGTAGCACGTAGATGAAAATGTCATCATATTCGGTAAATTTTACGCTCGACATTTCGCGATTCAATATGAAGTTTTACAGAAAGTGCTCCGATCGCGAATAGTTTCTGCCAATATGCCGCTAAGATTATCAGTGTGCACTAGACACTGTACAACATGAACAGTGCCTCCCAGCGCGCTTTAAGACACTGGCCTACGCTTTACAATGTGGCCCAGTGTGTTTCAGCGCACTGGGCGACACTGGCCACGCTGTACAGTGTCATCCAGTGCCTCCCAGCGCGCTTTAAGACACTAGGCTACGCTGTACAGTGTGGCCCAGTGCATTTCAGCACACTGGGCGACACTGGCCACGCTGTACAGTGTGTCTCAGTGCCTCTCAGTGCACTGTAGTACACTGGGGCACGCTGTACATCGTTTCCAGCGTCACCCAGTGCGCTGAAACGCACTGGGGGATACTGGAAACGCTGTTTTTTTTTCTATAGAGAGTGCATTCTGAATTTTCGATAGTTCTGTTAAGCCTCTCTTTATTTTTGTTTACCTTGACGCGAACATTCAGAAACACTTACTACAGCAGGTAAGATTTTTCCGGCAGCTAGAAAAAGAGAACACAAGCCGACACTGTCAATAAGACACATCATGTCATTCAACAAGAGACAAGAGAGATCACAATTCATTTCCAGAAGCTTCAAAAAAGAAGTGGCGCACATATCCAGTTATATATATATATATATATATATATATATATATATATATATATATATATATATATATATATTGTTACGTGAAAATGACACGAGGCGTGTCTATTTAAAATCTATATTTAAACTGATGCGTATGGCGTCGGCTAAGATGGAAGCAGCACGCACAACCAACAGACCACTTCCTCGTTGTCGTCTTCTGACTGCTGATACGTCAGCTACGTAGCATTACCCCCCGGCGGTAAAAGCGCCGTCTCGGTGCACATTAACTACGGTCTTCAGTAGGCAGGTGGTAAGGTTTTAGCCTGCTGACGTGCACAACATCACTGTGTGTGGTTGCAGGCAGACTTGTGGTCTCAGATGCAGGAAATGATCTCATAGGTGACGTCGGTTACCTGGCGGATGATACGGTAAGGACCCATGTAGCGAGACAATAACTTCTCTGATAAGCCAACTCGATGAACTGGGCACCACAGGAGAACAAGAGAACCGGGTGAGAAGTGAACGTCAGCATGCCGGCTGTCGTAGATGGCTTTCTGGGTGGCTTGCGAAGCCGAAAGTCTGGAGCGGGCAATCTGACGTGCGTGGTCGGCACGAGCAATAGCGTCGCGTGCATATTCGGTTGATGGCGTTGTAGCGATTGGAAGTACGGTGTCAAGTGGTAACGTCGGATCACGGCCATAAAGCAAATAAAAGGGTGAATAACCAGTGGTGTCGTGACGCGAAGAATTGTAAGCGAAGGTCACGTGAGGTAGCGCCAGGTCCCAGTCATGGTGGTCGGAGGACACATACATCGCGAGCATGTCCGTTAGGGTTCGATTCAGCCGTTCGGTATGGCCATTTGTTTGGGGATGATAGGAAGTGGTCAGCTTGTGGTGCGTCGAGGAAGAGCGCAGAAGATCGTCGATTACACGGGACAAAAATGCGTGGCCACGACCCGTGAGTAATCGGCGAGGAGCGCCATGGTGTAGGATGACGTCGTGGAGCAAAAAGTCTGCAATGTCAGTAGCGGTGCTGGTGGGGAGCGCTCGAGTGATGGCATACCTAGTCGCGTAGTCTATAGCAACGGCGACCCACTTGTTGCCCGATTTCGACTCGGGAAAAGGACCGAGAAGATCTATACCAACACGGAAGAAAGGTTCGGTTGGGATGGAGATCGGTTGAAGAAGTCCAGCCGGGGGCGCAGTAGGTCGCTTCCTACGTTGGCATTTATCGCAGGAGGACACGTACCGGCGAACGGACCGGGCGAGACCGCGCCAAAAGAAGCGGCGACGCACGCGGTCGTACGTCCGAGATACACCCAGATGACCTGCAGTTGGTTCATTGTGAAGCTCGTGCAGCACGGTTGAACGTAAATTTTTCGACACGACAAGAAGGAGCTCAGGGCCATCTGGCTGGAGGCTACGACGGTACAGCGTGCCATTCACGAGGACGTACATGCGAAGTGACGTGTCGTTCGGAGCAGATTCGAGACGGTCAATAAGTTGTCGCAGAGAAGCATCACGACGTTGTTCATCACGTTTCTGAAGAAATTGGGACATTTACATGACGCTGAGGCTAGGCTCGATGTCTGGTTCGTCGGGCTGATCAACAAGGTAGCGGGATAAGCAATCGGCGTCCAGATGGAGACGTTCAGACTTATAAGCAACCGAGTAGGAATACTCCTGTAGGCGTAATGCCCAACGACCATGTCGTCCAGTGGGGTCCTTCAGAGTAGAAAGCCAACACAGCGCGTGATGATCTGTGATGACACGGAAAGGACGGCCATACAAGTAAGGACGAAATTTCGAAACCGCCCAAACAAGAGCGAGACATTCCCGTTCTGTTATAGAATAATTGCGCTCAGACTTAGAAAGCAGACGGCTTGCGTACGCGATTACACGGTCGTTGCCCCGCTGAATTTGCGCCAAAACTGCACCGATTCCGTGACCACTCGCGTCTGTTCGCACTTCTGTGGGAGCATCGGGGTCGAAATGTGCAAGAATAGGAGGTGTCGTTAGAGCAGTGATTAGCTGAGAGAAGGCGTCAGCTTGAGGAGGGCCCCAAGAAAATGGAACGTCTTGTTTGACAAGGTCGGTGAGTGGCCGGGCGAGGGCCGCAAAGTTTTTCACGAACCGGCGAAAGTAGGAGCAGAGGCCCACAAAACTGCGAACATCATGGACAGAGCGTGGGACTGGGAAGTTTGTTACAGCGCGTACTTTCGCCGGGTCAAGCCGTACGCCGGCAGCGTCAACAAGGTGACCCAATACGGTAATCTGACGAAGACCGAAGTGGCACTTGGAGGAATTGAGCTGCAGGCCGGCCCGTCGAAATATGGATAGAATGGTCGAAAGGCGTTTAAGGTGGGTTGCAAAGGTAGGTGAGAAAATGATCACGTCGTCCAGGTAACACAAACATGTCGACCATTTAAATGCTTGTAGGAGCGTGTCCATCATTCTCTCAAAGGTCGCTGGAGCGTTGCAGAGCCCGAATGGCATGACCTTGAATTGGTAAAGACCGTCAGGGGTAACGAAGGCGGTCTTTTCTCGATCGATTTCATCTACAGCAGTTTGCCAGTAGCCAGATCGGAGGTCGAGAGACGAAAAGAAGGTGGCGCCATGGAGGCAATCAAGGGCATCGTCATTGCGTGGTAGAGGGTACACGTCTTTTTTGGTAATTTTGTTGAGGTGGCGATAATCAACGCAGAAACGCCATGAGGGTTGAATATATATATGATTCGCCTTGCTGCCACGCTGCAGTGCCGTGCTCAACCTGCTGGGGGTTCTTGGCTGAGGATTGAGTGGTTTTAACTTTCTGTATTAGAGTCTGATTCTATAGTTTATCTGTTTCTGAGTCTAACCATATCTCTAGTGCCCATGTCGACTACTTCTCCTGGCCAGGCGCGATCCGCCTGGTCAGCGTCCCTGCCGTCTAATGAATTACCGCTAGACTCATTTTTCCGCAGTGGTATCGACAGTATTCCTGTAGCACTGGTACCTACGAATGGAGGCTTCATCAGACTTTCAAACCCTCAGGTGGTTCAAAAGGAACTTAAGACAACTTCAAATCATTTCCAGACCATCACATATGTGCGCCCATTTGGGCGAGGAGGTATCGTGTGTAGGTCGCCGGATCAGACCTGCGTGCAGGATCTTCTCAAATGCACCTCCTTTGCTGCTACCCCGGTGAGTGCTTTTATTCCGCCACACCTTGCATGTACCAAAGGCCTTGTACAGGGAGTCGACTCCAAGCTGAGTCCAGCTGAGACCCTAGACAGGCTCTCTGGAGCAGGCGTAATTTCAATTTACCGGTGTAATCGCCTAGTCGACAACCAGAGGGTACCAACCGAATCTGTTATCGCGACATTTGTGGGCACAAAATACCCGTCAGAAATAAAATTATGGCCACTGATATTCCGAGTAGAACCCCTCGCTTCTCGTCCGAATCAGTGCAAGAACTGCTGGAGATTCGGCCACAGTGCGGTAGGATGTAAATCTAACGTTCGTTGTAGCACCTGCGGAGAGAGTCATCCTTCAAGCAATTGTACTGCAACAGTGGAAAAGTGTTGTCTCTGTGGGGGCAGTCACTGCGCCGACAACTCTGACTGTTCCGCTCGTTCCCGGGAGGTTCAAATCTTAGAAGTTATTGACCGCCGCCGCTGTTCTCGAAGGGAAGCCATTGACATAGTTAGAGACAGGGCTTTTGAATACTCTGGTATTACAGCGCGCTGCACTTCCAGTATGGACTGAACCCTATTGCAGGCTATTGAAACTGCTGTGGAAAAGGCAGTGAGTAAGGCAATGGATAAACTAATATCTAACCTTTCCGACTGTTTAGTGCAAATTCTTTCAAGCCAGATTGGACAAACAGTACAGACTAGTACAGAACCTGCAGTATTACACATTACCAGTGACGCCACACAGCTACGCAATATAGTGATGGACGAACTTTCTGCATCTGCAGGCAAGGCTAAGCAGCCAGGAACACAGGTGCACTTGGACCGACATTCGCCTCGGCCGAGTACAAGTACTGATACAGATATGGAACTCGATATACGATCTAATAAACGTACCAGAGCCCCTATCTTCACCGATCTCAAGTCCAAATCTAAACGGAATGAATCAGCTATTTCGCGTGAAGATGCTAACAAGGGCGTGACAGGCGCCTCTGCGGTGCGCTCAACACCATAGGTCAGTTGAGGGTATTACAGGGGAACTGCCGTTCTATATTCTCAGCCTCAACCGACTTACATTACTTTTGCAATAATTTTAATCTTGATATTATAATTCTCCAAGAAACTTGGCTTACACCAGATAAAAATTTCCATCTTGCAGGTTTTCGTTCTTTTCGATTAGATCGCCCATCACGTGGTGGTGGTTTAATGATCCTTGTATCAAGTAAATTATGCCATAGGGCGAAAATGTCTTTCAGAATGTTAGACTTGGATTGTGAATTATTAGCATTAGACTTGTGTCTCCCCGGATACCACCCTTTTCAATCGTAAATTGTTACTTCCCCTCCGGTGTGCAAAGCACGCGTTATCTTGACAGCGTTTTGGTAGCATGTAGAAAGGAAATTGTACTCACAGGAGACTTTAATTCACACCATTTGTCTTGGGGTATAAGGACAGATTCTTGTGGTAGGCGACTGTGGGAATGGACTATTGATCACAACCTTTCCTGTCTGAATAAAGGTCATAAAACATTTGTCCGAGGTCAAACTAGCTCAGTATTGGATTTAATGTTTTGCTCCAATGCAATCAAGATTTTGTCATGGGCTGTTCTGGATTCGGCAACTAACAGTGACCATCTTCCTGTAGTTTTTGACATTACTTGTCCAACAATAACTTAAATCAGCCAAAACGCACATACATCAACCATAGCAAATTTCAAGCCTGCCTCCGTTCTGCAATTTCCAAGCTTGGAAATGCCAGTACTAAGGAGATTGCATCTACGATTGGTTCAATGCTGGAGGGATCTAGAAAAAATTCTGAATTTTCTATTCCATCCAATAAACGATCCTCCTCTCGTTGGTGGAACGATGAGTGTACGCGCGATTATAGAAGACGAAAAGCCGCTTGGAAAAAACTCTTCTTAATCAGAGCCCAACAAACTGGAAAGACTATCAATTCCTTGCTGGCGTATTTAAGCGTACAGTGAACCGCGCGAAAGAAGAATACGAGAGTAGACATTTTGATTATCTTTCTAAATCAAAAAATAAGCGTGCTTTGTTCGCTTATCTTCGGACAAGAAAAGTACTACCAGAACCTTTAACGTTGCAGTCATGTGTCTTGACGCCAGTAGAAATGAACACCTCTCTAGAAGACATAGCGCAAGGTTTAGAACGCCGCTTCACTGCGAATTTTTCGGCTATTTAGTCCGTTCTAGTAAACTTGCATGAATTTCCAGAAGTTTCTTTAGCTGAATTGAATCAGACTGTATTATGCTTACCGAGGACGGCTCCCGGACCAGATGGGATTACGAACTCTATGTTGAAATGTTTACTCCAGGAATCGCCTAATCTTTTGCTAGAACTAATGAATTATTCTTTAGGGAATGCATGGATACCCCCAGATTGAAAACTTGCCAAAAATTGTATTGTTGCTAAAAAATGAAAATGATGCATACACGTTGGATAACATAAGGCCGATCGCAATGACATCAAATTTAGTGAAATTGGTTGAGAGAATCATCAATATACGAATTAATGAACTTATACACATGAGGTCTATTCTAAGTCCCTGTCAAATTGGGTTCAGGGCTGGTTGTTCAATTTGGGATGCCCACGTTGACTTAGAAAGTAGGCTTCAATTAGCTCGGCTACATAAACAATATGCTGCTTTAGTTACCTTAGACATCGCTAAAGCATATTATACCATGTAGCACTGTATTTTGATAGATCGATTAGAATACCTTGATTTTCCATCATACATAGTAGCGTGAGTTCACAATTTTCTCGCAGACAGGAAATTTTATTGTTTTAAAGATGGGTTTTCATCATCTACTCATACCCAAACGAGGGGAGTACCGCAAGGCTCGGTGCTTTCCTCAGTGCTATTTAATTTACTAATGAGCACCATCCCACGTAAACAGGATATAACAACTTATGTTTATGCAGACGATATCGCATTTTTTGCAATGGCAGGTAACATTCAGACCTTATATGAACGGCTGCAGACTTACCTTAATATATTGGAGAGCTGGCTCGATGGCAACAGCTTTTTACTTAATCCGAGTAAATGTGCCCTCCTTGTTTTCCCGCTGCAATACCCTGTGAACATCTCTCTGTCTTACCATCATGAGGATATACCACAGGTGGAATCTGTTAAATACCTTGGAGTAATTTATCACACATCGCTTAACTGGCAATCTCATATCGAATATATCGCCGGAAAAGGTGTGCGGGCCATTGGCATATTACGTAGGCTAAGCAACTACCGCACAGGTATGAGAAGAGACACATTATTAATGATATATCGTATGTTTGTTCGTCACATTTTGGAATTTGGTTGTGTGCTTTTCTCTGGAGTTCCAGCTTACAAGTTGCGGCCTCTAATTCTTCTGGAAAGAGAAGCTTTGCGCTTATGCCTTGGCCTTCCCAAAACAGTCGCCAACAATGTGTTGTATCTCGAATCGAGGGTCCCTCCGCTTTCTTGTAGAATTCGCCTTCTGACTGTTCAGACATTCTTAAGAATTTATGAATCATCATTACGACATTCAGAAACAGCCTTTATTTGCACCCCGGAATCATTTTTTGCTGCTAGATGGCCGCGACTTCACACGCCACAAATTATATTTGTGCAAAATTTACTGGAGCCTCTAAACTTACGTATATGCGACATCATGCCGAGTCGTTATAATTCAGCCCCGGTGGAAATTCAATTCGACGCCATTTTTCCTAATAATGCCAAATTACTTCCCCATAATATTTTGGATGGTTTACTACAAGATCACCTGCGCCGTATTACAACGAACGTTATTATTGCTACAGACGCATCGCAATACGACGAAAAGTCAGGGGTTGGTATTTTTAGCCCGATTTTAAATTGGATTTATTCCCTTCGACTACCCGATTTCATACCCGTTTTTGTGGCTGAGTTTCTGGCAGTAGTGCTCGCCTTACGCAAGCTAGATACAGCAATTACATCAGCTGTCATAATAACAGATTCCATATCTCTCTGTGCAGCACTTTGTGTTGGTGCTGATAATCACGTAACAAGGGCGTTCCGTGTACTAGTACCTGTGCATTTGAGAAAAGTGCGATTAGTTTGGGTGCCTGGACATAAAAGTTTGTTTCTGAATGAAATAGCCGATTCCTTAGCTAAGTCTTCAATCAGCGAACCAATTCTACCGCTCTGTCCATCATCCGCTTATGTGACCGCTGCTCGATTCCGCAGACGTACGCTTATGCAAGTCTTTAAAGGTTCAGCACTAACAAACTCTACAGAATATCGCTATTTATTATATCCCTGGCGAAGAGACTTTTGCCGCACTCGAAAACAAGAAGTAGCTATCACAAGGCTGCGTTGCCGGGTACCAAATCTAAATTTCTATAAACGCAGGTCTGCTCAGGCACCTTCGCCACTGTGCGCATTCTGTGATGAACTGGAAACAATAGACCATTTCTTTTTGACCTGCAGGCGGTTTAACACATTACGAAAAACCCTATTAGAAATACCTTTGCGTGGCATTGGTATGGACTTATCTCTGCCTGTCATTTTGTCTTTTGGAGCTTCCATTTCTGGTTTCTCTAATAGCACAGTATGCGCGGCCGTCCGGGACTATATTGATGAAACTAATAGGTTGACTAATTAACCAGTTTCATTATCTTAACATGTCCACATAATTATATACGTATAAAATCAGATTATTGGTCTATTCTAAGAATAAATTTGTTTATGTAAATATTTGTATGCATTACATTAAGCACCACACTTGCCTATAGGCTATCGGTAATCTTTCTGTTATACCTCCATCATTTTAAATCTGAACAGTAAATTTTAAAGCCACTTGATTCTTGGCCAATCCCCCACAGTGGGTATGCGCCACTAACAATAGGAGAACAACAACAACAACGCCATGAGCCGTCTTTCTTTTTTACTAATACCACGGGAGATGCCCAAGGGCTCGTTGATGGTTTGATTACGTTTTTCGTAAGCATTCTGGCCACTTCTTTCTGAATCACTCCTCGCTCAGACGCTGACACGCGGTACGGCCGACGGTGAATGGGCGCAGAGTCACCAGTGTTGATTCGGTGAGTGACAATTTTAGTCTGGCCCAAGGGACGATTGTTAGTGTCGAAAATGTCACTGTATGAGGGCAAAACTTGGCAGAAGGCGTCGGCCTGGTGAGGCGACAGCTCCGATTCAATCATGTTTCGAAAAATAGCATCGTCTGATCTGGGTGACCGTGAGACTGCGCTTCGATCAAGAGCAGACACAGCGACAACACTGACATCGTCCTCTGTTATGGCAGTAAGCTGGGCTAGAGACATCTGGCAGGGCAACACTTGAGGGGTGAAACCAAAGTTAAGGAGCGGAAGTAACACACAGTTATCCGCTATGGTCGTGACAGTATAGGGCACAGTAACACTTCGCGTCAGCTGAACGTCAGTAATTGGCGTAACGATATAATCACCGTCAGGAACGGGAGGGGTCAATGACAAGGACACGTACGTGACGGCTCGAGGTAGCAGGCGAACGAAAGTGGTTGGGCTCAAGCGGCTGGTGGGCTTTGCAAAGTAGTCGGCAAAGATTGGTAGATCAAGGCTGAGGGTACCAGACGAACAATCAGTTAAGGCCGAGTGTGCCGAAAGGAAATCAAGGCCAAGTACGAGGTCATGAGGGCAGCGGGCTAGCACGGCAAAAAGGACCACGGCGTGACGACCGGCAATGCTGACACGAGCAGTGCACATTCCGATTACTGGTACAGTACCACCATCGGCCACACGTATTGCCTGCGTCGTAGATGGCGTCATAATCTTTTGTAAGCGGCAGCGTAGAGAAGCGCTCATAATAGACAGGTGCGCACCTGTGTCAATGAGGGCGGTCACAGGAACATGGTCGACTTGTACTTCAAGCAGGCTATGGTGCGTGGGAAGCGTCAGTAGAGGATTTTCGGCCGTCATTGGTATTGCAGCTTCACCTCTATAAGCTGCAATATTTAGTTTTCCTGCTGCGGTCGTCCAGAGAAGCTCGGCGAGGAAAAGCGCCGAGGTGGCGGAGAGCGAGATTGGCGACGTAGCAGCGACGGGGAGCGAGAACTGCGGCGACCGGACGAAGGGGCGTCAGGGTAGCGGCGACCGGGCAAAGGGGCGTCAATGGAAGGCTCGTAAGATGACGACGAATAGAAATTGAAGGGTGTGGCGACTGAACGTCGAGGGGGTCGTCGGATGCATGAGTGCCGAGGTAGGAAGTCTGACGTGGTTGGTTTGACCAACGGCGGCGGCAATAGCGAGAAACGTGCCCAGGCTGGTGGCAGGAAAACAAATAGGCCGGTCGTCGGGTGTTCGCCATTCCGAAGGGTTACGGAAGGGCATTGTTGGAGGTGAACGGCGAGCATGTCCTCGGGAGTAGGACGGGGCTTCAGGGCGAGTCAAGGGACATGCTGATGGAAGTCCGAGATTCGCAAACTCCTGCCTCACGACAGCTTGTATTAACGCCACTGACGGCTGTTGTTGGTCAGAGGCGAGCGTTGCGAAAACGGGTGGCTCAAGAGGAGCCTGACAGGCGGCTTCGATTTCCCGACGAACAATGCGTGTGACGTTGTCATACGTTGGGGACTGGCGGGCGGCTTCACACGATGAGGTCGCGGCCGTGTTGGGCAGCCGGGTGAATCGCTGAGTAATATGGCGGCTCTTGGCTTCTTCGAACCGCCGGCACTCTTTAATGATGGCGTTGACGGTGGCAACGTTGTTGTAAACTAGAAGATTAAATGCGTCGTCTGCTATGCCTTTCAGCACATGGGGCCACTTTCTCCGACTCACTCATGTGCTCGTCAATCTGGCGGCATAGGGCGATGACGTCGTGAATGTACGCGACGTACGACTCCGTCGACGTCTGTGCACGGGCCGCCAGTTGATTGCGCGCTGCGATCTGCCGCCCAACGGTGTCGCCAAAAAGGTCGCGGATCTTCTCTTTAAAGGAGTCCCAGCTCGTAATCTCCGCTTCGTGCGTCTCGAACCACACTCGCGGTGGGCCATCGAGGTAAAAAAACACATTGGCAAGCATAAGAGTTGGGTCCCACCTATAGCTTGCGCTGACCCGTTCGTACCGGTTGATCCATTTGTCGACGTCAACGCCATCCTGACCGGAAAATACACCGGGATCACGAGCAGGAGGTAGAACCACGTATGTAGAAGTCACGGTAGGGGCAGGTGGCGAAGACGATGGTTTTTCAACCTGTGACATGGTTGGACCTATGATGATGCGGCCGTTGCGGAGCTTCGTGATGAAGACGGTGAAGTACCCAGCACCTCCACCACAAAGATGTTACGTGAAAATGACAGGAGGCGTGTCTATTTAAAATCTATATTTAAACTGATGCGTATGGCGTCGGCTAAGATGGAAGCAGCACGCACAACCAACAGACCACTTCCTCGTTGTCGTCTTCTGACTGCTGATACGTCAGCTACGTAGCAATATATATATCATCATCATCAGCCTGACTACGTCTACGGCCGGACAAAGGCCTCTCCCATGTTCCGCCAGTTAACCCGGTCCTGTGCTTGCTGCTGCCAATTCATACACGCAAACTTACTAATCTCGTCTGCCCACCTAACCTTCTGTCTCCCCCTAACCCGCTTCCCTTCTCTCGGAATCCAGTTAGTTACTCTTAATGACCAGCGGTTATCCTGTCTACGCGCTACATGCCCGGCCCATGTCCATTTCCTCTTCTTTATTTCAACTATGATATCCTTAACCCCCGTTTGTCCCCTAATCCACTCTGCTCTCTTCTTGTCTCTTAAGGTTACTCCTACCATTTTTCTTTCCATTGCTCGCTGCGTCGTCCTCAATTTAAGCTGAACACTCTTTGTAAGTCTCCAGGTTTCTACTCCGTAGCTAAGTACTGGCAAGATACAGCTGTTATATACCTTCCTCTTGAGGGATAGTGGCGATCTACCTGTCATAATTTGAGAGTGCTTGCCGAATGTGCTCCACCCAATTCTTATTCTTCTAGTTACTTCAATCTCGTGGTTAGGCTCTGCGGTTATTACCTGCCCTAAGTAGACATAGTCTTTTACAACTTCAAGTGCGCTATTACCTATCTTGAAGCGCTGCTCCTTGCCGAGGTTGTTGTACATTACTTTCGTTTTCTGTAGATTATTTTAAGACCCACCTTTCTGCTCTCCTTATCTAACTCCGTAATCATGAGTTGCAATTCATCCCCCGAGTTACTCAGCAATGCAATGTCATCGGCGAAGCGCAGGTTACTAAGGTATTCTCTATTTACTCTTATCCCTAACTGTTCCCAAACTAGGCTTCTGAAAACCTGCTGTAAGCGCGCGGTAAATAGCATTGGGGAGATTGTGTCCCCCTGCCTTACACCCTTCTTGAATGGTATTCTGTTGCTTTCTTTATGAAGCACTATGGTAGCAGTTAATCCCCTGTAAATTTCTTCCAGAATGTTTATATATACTTCATCTACGCCCTGATTCCGCAGTGTCTGCATGACGGCTGATATTTCTACTGAATCAAACGCCTTCTCGTAATCTATGAAGGCTATGTATAGTGGTTGGTTATACTCTGAGCATTTCTCTATTACCTGATTGATAGTATGAATGTGGTCAATTGTTGAGTAGCCTGTTCGAAATCCTGCTTGTTCCTTTGGTGTATTGAATTCTAATGTTATGTTTACTCTGTTAGCAATTACCTTTGTAAACAGCTAGTATACTACAGAGAGCAAGCTGATCGGCCTGTAATTCTTCAAGTCCTTGTCATCTCCTTTCTTATGTATTAGGATGAAGTTAGCGTTCTTCCAAGACTCTGGTACCCTTCCCGTCAGGAGACACCTCGTAAACAGGGTGGCTAGTTTTTCTAACACAATCTATCCTCCATCGTTCAGCAGATCTGATGTTACCTTATCCTCACCAGCAGCTTTGCCTCTTTGCATGCTCTCCAAAGCTTTTCTGACTTCTATCAATACTGGTGGGGTGTCATCTGGGTTACTGCTAGTTCTCATAGTATTAAGGTCGTGGTTGTCTCGGCTACTGTACAGATCTCTGTAAAACTCCTCCGCTATTTTAACTATCCTATCCATAATGGTAGTTATTTTGCCTTCTTTGTCCCTTAGTGCATACATCCGACTTTTGCCTATCTCAAGTTTCCTCTTCACTGCTTTGACGCTTCCTCCGTTTTTCAGAGCGTGTTCAATTCTCTCCATGTTATACCTTCTTACATCGCATACTTTACGCTATTAATCAATTTTGAAAGCTCTGCCAGTTCTATTTTGTCTGTTGTACTTGACAATTTCATGCTTTGACGCTTCTTAATTAGGTTCTTCGTTTCCTGGGGAAGCTTGCCAGTGTCCTGTCTAACTACCCTGCCTCCAACTTCCACTGCACACTCCCTAATGATACTCGTTAGAGTATCATTCATTGTATCTACGCTAAGGTTGGTTTCCTCACTAAGAGCCGAGTACCTGTTCTGCAACGGCACTCTGAATTCCCGTACTTTCCCTCTCAGTGATAGCTCATTGATTGGCTTCTTGCGTATCAGTTTCTGTCGTTCCTTCTTCAAGTCTACGCGAATTCGAGACCGTACCATTCTATGGTCACTGCATCGTACCTTGCCAACCACTTCCACATCCTGCACGATTCCTGGGGGTGCAGTCATTATAAAGTCTACTTCGTTCTTATTTTCGCTATTAGGGCTCCTCCATGTCCACTTGCGGTTTTCTCGTTTTCGGTAGAAAGTATTTAAAATCCGCAAATTATTGCGTTCTGCGAATTCTACTAGTAGCTCTCCTCTGGCGTTTTTAGTGCCGATGCCATAATCTCCTACTGCCTGGTCTCCAGCCTGCTTCTTCCCTGCCTTTGAATTAAATTCGCCCATCACTATCGTATACTGTGTTTTTACTTTACTCATTGCCGATTCCACGTCTTCATAGAAGCTTTCAACTGAAGCGTCATCATGGCTGGATGTAGGCGCGTAAGCCTGTACTACCTTCATCTGGTATTTTTTATTCAGTTTAATTACGATACCTACCACCCTTTCAACAATGATATAGGATTCCTTGATGTTGCCAGCTATGTTTCTGTGAATTAGGAGCCCCACTCCCAATTCTCTTCTGTCAGCCAAGCCCCGATAGCAAAGGACGTGCTCATTCTGTAGCACAGTATAGGACTCATCTGTCCTCCTAACCTCACTGAGTCCTATTATATCCCATTTAACACCCTCTAGCTCCTCGAATAGTACAGCTAGACTTCCCTCACTAGATAAGGTTCTAGCGTTAAACGTTGCCAAGTTCAGGTTCCAATGGCGGCCTGTCCGAATCCAGAGATTCTTAGCACCCTCTGCTGCGTTGCAGACCTGACCATCGCCGTGGTCAGTTGCTTAGCAGCTGCTGGGGACTGAGGGCCGTGAGCTATTTGACGTATGCATGTGGGAGGTAGTGGCCAGATACTGCACCAGGGTGGCCAATTCTCTGGTGAGGAAGTGCGTTCCCGGCGGTGGTTACCGGTGAGGCCGCACCTCAGGCCTCTTAATGCAGTTCCATCAACACGCGGATTTTTTTTTCCGGTTGGGAACTGCGCGGCACCGGGATTTGAACCACGGACCTCTTGCATGCGAGGTGGATGCTCTAGCCACTATGCCATCGCCGCACCCGGATTGTTATGTTCTAAATGTAGGTTTCAGCGGTGTATCAGTCACGTTTGTGGTTGTTTTTATAAAAATGTTTTATTGAAATGATATTTCTGCTGATTACCCCCTAATTAAGGGTCTAGAGAATACGGAGTTGGGCTTCCGATTAGCCTATGGGGTGCTGTTTATTGATATACTAAGCGGTCAAATTTAAATTCGTTTGTGAGGTGATGTTACCAAATTAATCTTTTTTAGTGATTAGGATTAATTTTGGTCACGAAATAGTTCCGGTACTATTACTCCTGTCCTGATGAAACCTGAGCGGCGACAGGTCTACAATCAGGGCTTTGCACTGTATGAGTTAAAAGTTTCCCGGTAGGTTATTAGCAAAGTTAAAAGCGATCGTAAGGGAAAAAAACACGTGGTTCAAGACTTTGATCTGACGGACGTACCTTTCTCCCGATCAGTGAGCCACCCTCTTCCTGTGAGTGAGAGAAGACGCGAGCGCCACAAGTTTATTAGCGGTTTTCGTTATATTCTTTCTAACTCTGTATCTTCCGGTTACCTCAAGCTATGAAAATTATTTTTACACGTAAAAAACCGGACTGTTGTGTTCTAAAA
>WOVY01014644.1:0-347500 GCA_013436015.1 Rhipicephalus annulatus | reverse complement strand
GAGGAAAAAATGCACCATGCGCGCCTAGAGACTTTGACCACTCTGTTCTCTCTTCTTTTTTTTTTTTTTTGAACGCACGCCTTTTCAGTGCGATCGCGTGTGTACGCCGGACACCGGCCACAGTAACAACCAAGCACGCCACGCTCAAATAAGCCAATTACTGACACTTGAGCTGTGACAGAAATTTTCGAGCCTGTAGCGGCATTTGTAGAGAGAGGAGCAAGTGATTATAGGCTGACTTTGATAATTTTTCGTAAAGTCGAGGCAGCGTGCCCCGCTATATTACGTTGCCCGCGTGTTTTTGAGAGCCTCGACTACCGATCGGCAGCATTTTCTGGCCATGCTCAAAAAGTGTTGTAGTACCCTTTAGAGGAACATTAAAGAGCAAAACAGCTTTTCGCATTAGTGAAGTGCAATTTCGCAAACGCCACAATACCATCTCACCGCAACAGAATGCTTGGTAAGCGAGAAAATGCGTGAGAAGAAAACGCAGGTGAGGATGCCATCTTGAGATTCCCGCACCAAACAGCGTGGTGTCATAGATTTTGAAGGCGTTTAGCTGGTGCAACCAATAGCTTCTAGTTGATCAAAATGAAGCGCATTGTCATATATGGTTGTGTTACATCTAGCATACGAAGTGGCAGAAAATTTCATTAAGCCAGCGTCACGGAAGTAAGAAAATACTATTTGAAATTTTCGACGTCACACACAGAGATTTTGGGGCCAAATTGAAAAATGAAACTTCAACCTTGATTTTCTTCGCAAATAATGAACATATGATAATGAAACATAGGACATGAGTGCATTCCAAGTGCGGTTGACAATCTAAACAGAGTCGGTATTTCTCTTAAAAGTTCCTTCAAGGCGCCCAGTCTGTCTTGTTCAATCCGTCGTGTTGCTTGCTACGCTGGCCAAACCACGTTTAGCATAGCATATCCAATTAGCTCTCCCGTGGGCGACAAAAAGATTTGAGGGTGAGCAGAGGTGATTTCAGGGTGAGAGGCAGTGAAATGGAGGAGAAAAAAAGCAGCGCTACTCACTCAAGACTGAATGTCTCCTTTGCTTCCATGGATGCCCAGCAGGCCGCACCTTTGAAACTCCAGCGCTTGCTTGCCTGTAAGTATCAGCGTCATGGAAGGACATTCGAAAAAGTGCGCCCCACTTCGTGAAGTTCTCATGTTCAATGGAACGGCATTTCACTTTTGCAGGGTTGCTCGAGCTTGAATCCAAAAGTGTTTGCTGCTACCCTTACTTCGCATAAAGAGAGAAAAGATTTTGACTGCAAAGCAGTAGAAGTTGCCCTGGCCATTCACCTGGCATGCAACTCTGGGTTGATGGGTGATGATTAGGACATGTACACTGATAATCACATGACGCATAAATCATTACAATATGTTGCCATCGCATTCATTGCTTTGCTCTCGAGGAGTTACTCTCATTTTTTATATTAAGAATAATAGTTATTTACGAGGAAAATAACTACGTCAACGTGATCGTATATGAAAAAATGATGTTTAGAGATTAGCTGCTGAGCCACTTGACAAATACTTATTTTTCTCCGAATTGGGGCGACAAAAGCAGTTCTCAATTCCTCTATTGCAACAGACTTGGACCGGCGGTTACAGACTAATAATGTTAGAATTACTGTGACGGCGACTTTGAGTGCGCGTGCTCTCCTCTCTCTCCCTTTCTCCTTGTTCTAAACTCTCTTATTCCTTTCCGCAGTATATAGGTAGCATATACCAGTCAGTTTAGACTGATTAACATTCTAGCCTTTCTTTTCCCTCCTGTTCCCTCTTTTTTTTATATTGGAACGGCGCTGTCGCTTTGACTTCATTCTCGCAACAAAAAGAAAAAAGGTGGGGGATTTACAGATTCCGAGGAGAAAAGAGGGATTCTGCAATAAAGGAGAAGAACAAGCCACAATAAAAATTATTATTCGGTGACCACATCCGTGGTCCTGCACTGTTATCCAGTGATGAAATTTTTTTAAATTTTTTACACTGTCCATCAATAACAAAACATTCGACAGTGCTTGGAGAACCGCTATGCGTTATTTTTCTCACATATAATGGCATACTCTGCTCTATTATTTGGAAGATAAAATATTTCGGTGATAATGATAACGCGTGCCCGTAGTTTAAATGAATCCACTAGATCATTACGATCGCTAATTCATTCATAGCGTAATTAGGGTAATAAACGTCACTGCACGTGAATGCCAAGCCACAGATCATGCATAAAAATCTCACGTTCATTTATTGGAGCCCAGAAAAATTGATGCCACAAGAGCAAATCTTGAACAACTTGCTTGCACGTTTGCCAATAGAGCAAAAGTTTCTTTCGAGACATTGCATTTAAACACCTATTTTAAAGCTGCGGTAATGGAGAAGTGAAGGAGCCCCTAAACCACTTGGAGCTCAGGTACACGCTGTGGAAGCTAGCGAGACTTCTCGCTGTAGTTGCGCTCGCACAGAGACAAGTTGAAGGAGTTTCTCATGAGCAGTGTGGTATTGTTTTAGTTTTCTTGTATGCTTTTGTAAATGAAGACGCTTTGTGCCTTACATTAAACAGACTCCATTACTTATACGGTTGTTGATAAGTTCTTCTTGATCACTTAGACTATATTTACTTTCGTCTTGAGGCCTTTGCAATAAGTTCCGGTAGCGCAGCCGAGTTCAGTCTCTGAGGCCTCATTTAAAACTACAAAATCTAAGTGCGATACGCACGGACCTACAAGTTTTACTGACCGAACATCTTCAATAGGTTTCATATGTTTGCACTTGATATAAAAAATATGTACGAAAAGTTCCATTTCTTTCTCGCCTTCACCACGTTTCCTATACATGCCGCCATTTTTTTCTTTCAGGCAGCACGTATACAATATAAGGACTAAGCGTTGAGCCTATCAGGATTGGCGTTTCTTTACTACACGATGTTTGTAATCGCCGTTGTATACACTCGAAATAGCGCTAATGTAAAAGTAAAATCAATTTATTGTGACCGACAGTTGAGCGATAAAAGACCAAATGGGCGTGTGGCCGTATGGCAAAAGTTTCTAGGCGACAATTCATGACAATGTCTCTCGCATATGGCCCAATTGATAGCTTGTACCCTAATGCGTTCACGTGAATCTCTTTTCTTGCATAAGGAATTGCGCCAAAAAGATGAGAAATACTAGAAAAATATAATTGGGTGGTTTTTCAAATTTTAAGAGACTGTTTTGGTCAAGTTGAAAGTGAAAATACCGAAGTTTCTCACGAGAGTGATAACAATATAAGGTACTTTACACAGTCACGACGAACCAGTGCGTCTATCAAGTCATGGCATGAAATCTTGAAAGGTGCAATATCTACATGTCAGAGGGCACAATGGCTCGTAAGATCGTTAGGCTGTCAGAAGAGGTATGTAGACGAAGGAACTCGTTACCCATACAACGCATACCAAAAGCGAATACACATGCAGATAAATATGTAGCTATATATATTGGCTTGTTAATCATTACATACATACTGAAAGGAGCCTCAGCTTGCGCGTGGCCAAGTAAACTTACGAAGTCAGCAAATAAATGCTCAATACAACGCAATAAAACCAGCATCAAGCTCCCCTTCTGCCCTCGCATCACCTAGGCCACTTATAAGAGGTGTTTTCTCCATGTTTTGAAACACTAAAAACGCGCCCCCCTTAACGATGTAACAAATATTGGTTTCATACATCCGAGAACTATGATATTATTTGAGAAACACGGTAATGGAGGCCTCCGAAAATTTTCGCCATCTGGTGTTCTGCAATGTACACCTAAACTTAAGAACTTGGGTGTTTTTTTCTTACGCATTCAATAACAAGGTGCCTCCAGAACTGTCATTTGACCTTGTGGCCTACGGGTCAGCAGCCGAGCACCATAACAACGTGAGAACCATGGTGGTGCAAGCATGCTGCAGGAGTATATGAATAATGTTAGAAAAAAAATTCTTCACACAATCAAAAGAGCATGATTATTAATTTTACTTTTTTCACATGTACCATTTTTTTTCTATTACCTTAGTTGTAGTAGAGTAAAATGAAACAGAAAAAAAACGCGACATAAACGCGTCCTATAAAAACTCCATGGAGGCCTGCGCTGAAGGTGCATTCAGCACAGTCACAGCGAATGTTGGAAAAGCAGCCTTTCAGATCCTTCTCAAAACACTCATTAGGTAACTACTGCAAGCAAACTTGCTTGATACGCACTAGGGCATTAAAAAAGGTTTTTTGGGGTAGTAGGCTGCTATTCGCTATGCTATTTTTTGTCAATCTTCTGAGAAGCGTGGTATCCGCTAAACACTTGCAAGTTTTTGTGTCAATTGTTCATTCAGTGTCTGACGACGATGAGGAAATATGACTGAAGTGGGTATGCACCACAGTTAATAGGGGAACAAGAACAAGCTTTTGTAATGCGTTGGAGCATTGGACTGCCCGCTCGTTAAGCTATTCACATCGCGCGATGACAGGATGTTCTTTCGCTGTTTTTAAAAGCTTTACACGTCCTATTAACGCGATTGCTTTCCCGACATCAAGCCTGCCTAAGGCAAGTTTGCCCCAAGTACCAAGCACCAGCGTGGCTCATTGGTAGTATGGTGGGCTGTTACCCCGCAGACCTATGTTCGAGCCCCACTTGGTCATTGGTGCTAGGTTCTTTATTTTTCTAATTTTCGTGCGATGTGGTTACGAACCCAAACGGCGGTGGTGGCGCTGCGCGAGACCCGAGTTGGGTTTTACAGCGAAGCCTGTTATGAGATCACTTGATAGAGACAAACGCGTAGTTATCAAGCAATAACAATAGTGTGCCATAAAAATCAATAAGACCCCGACCTAACTTTTCACAGCGAAAGCTGTTATTTTATCACAACTCGGGTCACGCGTGGTTGTTACCGCCGCCGCCGCTGGTGTCCGTAACCACATTGCGCAAAATTAGAAAAAGAACCTGACACCAATAACAGAGTGGGCTCGAACCCGGGTCCACCGGGTACCAGTCCAGTATTCTACCACTTGCATACACCAGTGCTTTCGACTTTTTGCCAAACTTGCATTACGCAGGCTTGACGTCGGCAAAGAAATCTTGATACGACTTATAAAGCGTTTTAAAACAGCGAAAGAACAACTATTCATGGCAGTATGCGAATAGCGTAATGAGTGGGCCGTCCGATACTCCAACCCCACAAAAAAACTTGTTCATGTTCCCCTATTCACTGTATAGCCTACCCACTTCAGCCAATATTTCTGATGGTCGTCAGCCACTGCATGAACAATTGTCACAAAATTTCTTGCAAGTGCTTAGCGGATACCACACTTCTCAGCAAAATGACGAAATATAGCACAGCGAATGTCGGCCTACTGACCGACAAAATTTATTAATAAAGGTCTGGTGGGTATTAAGCAAGTGTACTTGCAGTAGTTACCCAATGAGTTTCAAAGCACTTAAAGGCCACTCTTCTAGCTTTCGCTGAGACTGTGCTGCGCCTTCCCCACAGGCCTGGCGCTTTTCTACCTTATGGTCAATCATGAAACCTGCTCAGAAAATTTGTCGGGGCAGGGGATGATTGAAGTTAACGAAACTTTATTATGCTATATTTGCACACAATGCTACAGTGACCTAGCTACTCCGAGACAATCAATAAAAGAAACCGGTGTGAGATTTTTATTGTCCAAGAACATTTGTGCAACTCCCCGTAACTCACGCGTGCACGTGAAAGAAATGTGAGATGCTGCCCCCCTTGCCCGAGGCCGAGACAAATAGACCACTCTCACGATTGCCTGAATTCTGCATGTGTCTAGTGCTTTTGCACGGAACTCTGCTCAAGCAAAGCCAATACACTTTGTGTACCTGACACGCGCACGGGAAACTTCGTTCTACATATTGCATGCCCCATACTTCCTTGAGCGTGCAAAATTTCAGGTTACCAACCATTTCTTTATCAGCGTCTATATGGGCTATGAAAAAAGTATCAGGGGGCACACAACATAACATAAGAGCGGCTGCATATTTGTTTTTTAAGTTATTTCTTTAAATTCTTAATACTTAAAAACTGTTTATATTTGGAATGCCTTCACTGCAGTTCATGGTCATGCTCTCATCCCGATGCTAGATCTACAGAATAGTCATCGAGGCAGCTATGTTCAGCACGTGTCGAGGCTTACTAAATATGTGCACCCATCAAGTTTTTGTAGCAAAAAAAGTAAGCGCATCAATAATTACTGTTCACAGGTTCTATTTGGGAATCAAGAAATCATTTGTTGTTATATATAAACCACTGAAAAAAATTACTTGATACCTTGACGAGTACAATAACCTCGCAGTATAAAATTATCATTCATAGACTGAAGAATGTTGATGACGCGTTTCTTTCGTATTTTTACTTAGCGTTGTAATTATCTCATTATGTACTACCTATTCGACGTTCACACAGCCTTTTTTTGGTATGTACTGGCACGTGAGCGTCGCTCAGCGAGAACTATACTTAAGATGCAGTTCTCTAATTTTACATGCATCCATTATTCCATTCTGCATTATTGAAGGTTTCAGTACACGTTGGGAACATGTACTGAAACTTTCAGAGACCAAGGGAGCGCTTGGCTAACAGCACCTCATCGCTTTCTGACGGCTCTTGGCAATGCTAAAAAGCGCAAACCGCACACGTGCGTTCTTTTTCACCTGCCAGCTGGCTTGTCGGCTCCCATCGAGTGCGCGCACACCAGCATGCCTAAAAATTACAAGGTGCCACTTCTTCAGACACCAAGAAAGAACCTAGCAATGTTACGAAGTCAACGAAAAATTGGGCCCGAATCTACTTGTTACACTGCAAATGTCGTCGAAAGAAGATAGTCTTGCGTCCGGAGAGAGTAAACAAGACGTTTACTTGACGTTCTACGCAAGAAAATCAGTGAATAGTATTCTGGAAGCGCTGCGTTACAGTGCCTCGAGCGTGCAGTGGAGGCGAACGAGCGCTTCGAGGCACGTTAGACATGAGCGCCATCTGGCAGTTATCTTCGAAAAGGAAGGAAGGCGTGCGCGCCTGCGGAGAAAGATGCGTGGCATTCTCGGAGGCGATAAGGTGTAGAACGCAAACCGACGGAGAGGTGCCATCACCATGTTGTTTTAGCGAAGCGTTGGTAACACTTGCCTTTTTCAGCATCACGTTGCACTGTCAGCACAGCGTGTTTAACACTACGTTCCTTAGAATGATTTGCGTGTGCCTTCTCCAGTATAAAGGCACTCATACAAAACATCAACGTGTTGTTATGGAACCTCAGATATGCGCAATGATTGTTTTTTATTTGGCAACCGCACAAGTATGAACGCTGAATATTGAGCAATATTGGTGGGCGCTGCGGTTGGAATCAGCCGTTTGAGGTATCGTTAAGGGCAGACAAACAGACAAGTGTACAGAGAGACAGACAGAATAAAACTTTACCGTCGAAGGTCGCCAAGAAAGACTATCATTATTAAATTGAGGAATTCATACTGGCGGGTCTTAGTGCGCGCTGCCTTGGCGTCGAAAGCACGCGTATGGTGTCAGTTATTTCTAAAATCGGCGTATGTCAAAAGATTACTGAGCAACTATGTCTGTTGCCCCCTAAATCAGTAAAACATGACATATGCGTGTTTTCGGCACCGCATAAAGTTTGTGGTTAAGGAGAAAAAGGCTTCGGGCACCGAGCACTGCCAGTACAAGTTATACGCATTTTCGTCACATCATCGTTAGGTGATTCTATAGTGACTGCGGAAGTGACACCGTGTGCTTTTTATGACATTAGCGTGAGCACACTTGAAGGGAGAGAACTAGCGGGCTAGCGGGCAAAAAGGGACGCGCGTTCACAGTGTGGGCTATCGAGCTTCACAGACAGCCGCCAGAAGGCGCCATGGTTTTGTATGGCACGGGCTCTCGTGGCCTTTTAAACTTGTTCCGCCACTGTACTTTCACTTCAACTATTTACAGTTCATATCATGTCGCCCTAATTTTGACTCTTACACTTACATCAGAGGCAGGAATGCCTTCAGCGGCTAGATCTGCAGCGAGATGAGGTGATTATCACGCGTACCTGCTGGTAGCAGTCGCTATACTAAAACGTGTCACGCTTTTGTCCGCGATTTTACACACAATTACCTTCAATATTTCCACGAGCAAGACGAAATTATATCACCGCTGCCACTTGTTTCATCCTCCGTCCTCTTCTCTTCTGGCTTTACTTCCTTAGTAAATGAAGACATTGTTTAATAAAAGTTTGCACATTGTAACCAAACGTTTTCAATAGGTATTAAAGATTGCTACAAATTTTGAATGGAGTAAACGCAATACTTTATTGAAAGTAACGATTACCTTTATTCAAGCGAATTTCGCACAGATTCTTGCAGAGCGCTTGATTCATAACTCTGCTTGGCTTTTCACCCAGAAAAGCTATGCAAAACGTAAGAGAGCGGGCAAATCATGTTAAGAATCCCCGCAAGGTATTGCGACGATCAATGCACGTGCACAAATGTACGGTGAATGCTGCTTGTTCCTGCAGTTTAGCTAGAGGGCCAACCATTCATGCCCTCTATAGCTATTTTTCTGCATAAGTGAAAAAGCTTATGAGTTTACGTGCCCATTTACTCATCGCAGAGGTTATGCGGTAGCTTCCGAAAATTTTTTTGTGCACATCGCTTCTTCAATGTCTCTTCAAGTAGGTATAGATATCCTACAGAGTAGCTAGAGGAGCATTTCACAAAGCTATTCCTTGTGAAAAGCATTCATCGCTTATATTGAAGGGTGTGCGAAAACCTATAGGTAAGCAAACTGCCATTAACAAAAAAAAAACGTCTTAGGGATAGTCGGGGCCAGTTGCTGGTGCATATATTTCTTCGAAAAGGTTGTCTTAACTTCGCAACGAACACTCTGCAAGACACATTGCCCATGACGGTTTGTATTTTTTGTGCTTGTCGCAAAATTTTGTGCTGAATAATTTTCATCAAGTCGAAAAGACTGAACGCAGTTTATAGACCGGTAAGAACTGTAGAGTTCAAAATATGGCCTTTGCTGCAATGAGGACACGGTGATGAGGAGGAAACATGCCTGTACGCATAGCACTGACTTAGAAACGGTTGAAGCTATACTACCTACTAATTCATGCTGTAAAATGAAAGCAAGCAGTTTGTAATGGTAAAGTAAAGTTAGTAACCACTACTGATTAACATGATTTTCAGTGATTTTGGATGACGTCATATTTCAAACCGGTTGTGACAAACAGTTAACATGATCCAACCATGAGCAGTCATGTCATGGTTGCGTGCGTGTCAAGCACCGCACGCAATAGGAGAGAGTGAAGAAAGGTCATGTAAAAAAAGGCACTCGCAATCGTATAACGTTCTCGTCAAACACTGCACGGAACAGGAGAAAGCCGATTAAGCACACGTATACAAGAAACCCGCATTGATTTGTAATTTCTCCACTGTGTTCTTGTTTTTTTTTTTTGCGATGCTCCGCACCTCCGCTCTGATTGTTAGTCACGAACTCCCAAAAACTGTCGAGTTTGCTGAGCTTCCCACTTCACCAGAGGTGGTTTTGTATACAGGGAAGCTTTATATACCTCAGCCATTTTTATCTCCACGAACAGTCACCTACTCAACAGAAAACCATCGTCATCATGAATGGCCTTCAAATATTACTAAAAGACCTATCGAGGCCACCCACACTGAACTCGATTGGCAGTTGGCGTGCTGGGCGAAACGGTGAACGGGACCACCACCATGAGAGTAAAAGGAAGTGTGTACGTTTAGGATCTGCGCGATCAGGTAGCGAATAAGCGATTCCATACTCAACAGAAAAAAATCGCAGCATATTGATGGAGTGAATGGTGATGAGTGGGGCGGAGAGTCCGTCTGTCCGTCAGGCTGCGATTCCACCCATTCGTCCGTGCATCTAACGATGCGTCCGTCCGAGCGTCCCTTCGTGCGTCTATCCGTTCGTCCGCATGTATGTATGTATGTATGTATGTATGTATGTATGTATGTATGTATGTATGTATGTATGTAGTATGTATTATTTTATGTATGTATGTATGTATGTATGTATGTATGTATGTATGTATGTATGTATGTATGCATGCATGCCACTCTCACTGGCACCACCTGCTGAGTGAGCCGTACAACTAGGTGGTTACGAACCAGTCACAGACATGAATGCACAGACCCATGGCTTTAGGAGCTTTGGCCTAAAATCCTGCTAGGTATGTGCCACAGCAATGGGCTTTTATGAGGAGATTAAACTGCACATGCGTAGTGGGTGTGACTTGAGTCACTCCAGGTTTTATAGGGATTACAAGGCGGTGACAGGTGTGAACTGAGAGGCGCCTGGCTACATTCTCACCTGGTTTCAAGGGTTTGAAAATTATCTCGGTAAACACCAGGCCCACGATATTTTCTGCCGGTACCCGGCGGAAAAATTTGCAGGCCACGCAGCCCTCGTTTGAACTTCGGCGATCTCCGCTGAAGGTGCTGTTCACTCTTTAAAAAGGTCCATCCAGCAACCCCCCCCCCCCACTTACCACTGGCCCACTTGAGTTAAGCACAAAAATATTGAACAAATAAATTAGCACGTAATTAAACGTATAGCTTAAGGAAATTGAACGCAGGTATATATAGTTAGGTGAATACCTAAATGAATAAATAAAAATAACCTTGGTGCTGCCCTCACGGTGCTTAAAACAACAGGTGCAGTTTTTATAATTAAACACTGATTTCAAATATTTAAAATGGACATAATAATAGATAAATGAATGAATTAAATACGTAAATCATTGTGCCACACAGCTTCACTGTTAATCAACTTTTAAGGAGTATAATAAGTCAGTTTTTATTTATTTTATGGCTCAATGAGTGCCAGATTAAACTGGTGAACATTTATCATGTTTTGTTTCTATTATTTCTGCATGCAATAGAAATTCATATGTTCATATATGACAGTTATTTAACTACTTTTGTCGACATACCACCTAAATATTTATTTTTATTTTGCAATTTGACTGCTCAGCAGAAATCGCTTTCGCCACGCATTAAATCGAAGCGATTCTTGTATTCCTAGAGTTCAAAAAGGTTTCTACGTGAATGGGCTGGGAGCATTTTGGAAAGCTGGTCACAAAAACTAATGGCATGCAGTACACGTGCCGTTTTTATTTGATATGTCGGGTATAACGTCCCAAACAGCCATATGATTATGAGAGACGTCGTAGCGGAGGGATCCGGAAATTTCGTTCACCTGGGGTTCTTTAGCACGCAATGAAATCTGAGCACACGGGCCTTACAGAATTTTTACCTCCATCAAAAATGCAGCTGCCGCAGCCGAGATTCAATGCTGCGACCTACGGGACAGCAGCTGAGTACCTTTGCCACTAGACCACCATGTCGGAGCTACACGTGCCGTTTTCTTAAGTGCATACATAGGTTGAGTGGCCTGTTGGTCTGACTCAAAGCGGAAAACGGTAGGATAGCTATTGAAGCGGAAAGAACACCTGAAGGCACATGAAAGAGATGAATGATGTTATAATATTTGGTACCATTGAAAAACGTTCAAACTTTAACTCACGTCATGTAGTCTGAAAACGCACTGAATGGCAAAGAGGCTGTCCTGATACAGATATTAGCTTCTAGCAAATCGACAAAGGTGCTGCGAAATGAGCATACAAAGATGTGGATGTTAGCCTTGACTGGTCGCTCTAGTTACATGCCCAGTGTCGGTTTTTTTCCGAGGTGAAATAGACATGCCGCAACTTGCCTTCAAGGTTACAATATCGAAAACAGTAATTATGCCCGGTCGTATAATTCTAGGAACATTTCCTGGAATATAAAACTTAATACTACATACACCGGTGGTGGCATGGCTTGTGGCAGGATAGCTGTAGGCGGCGGAGAATCTTACTTTTCTTGCTGTCGTAGTCAAGATGTCTGTGTTCCTGCTTTTTTTTTTCGGGTATGATTCCGTTCTCCGGGGGCAATTCTAGTGTCTCTCTAATTCGGTAGACTAGCGCTACATTGCTCGGGCTTGGTTCACGTTTTGACGGAGACGTCTTCTAGCTATATTAGCGATGAGGTACGTCTTCGAAATGTCATGCACGTGTGATAATAAATGACGCAGCAGTAAAAGATTCTGAATGGGTTATTGGGTAAATCCGCGCTCAGAAAAACGAAACATTACATTGCAATTACAGTGGTGAACTTGGTGATCGGCCACCGAAAATCTGCTCCTTCGATGAAAAGCGCCCGCTTTTATGCTTTTGTTATCGTGCATTCCAGCGCTACATTGAAGTATTCGCGCAAGTTTCATAATTTTGCGCTGCTTACGCAGACTGAGAAAATTAGTCCGGAAGACTCAAGAATGTTCACATATATTCAGAGGCAGCCTGCGTTGGGAAATAAGGCGTGCATCAATTTTATCCCCTTAAACCGACAGATTTCGACAAGGGGGAGCTGAATAGCCAATAAAGTGCGTGGGTGTGAAGACACGGGAAATTATGAGCGTTGCCAATCAATTTCTTTTGCTGGGCTACTTTTTCTATTAATTTTTTCTTTGAAACAATACCGGCCTGTGGCACAGTAACCTGCACATGTTGACCAAGAAAGTCTTCAAGGAAAAAATTCGGCAGAATCCACGTAAGTGGGAATCGGCGTTATGCAAAGCATGCGGAGGGAAGGTGACCTAGTTGCAGTTTTTTTTATTGAGTGACACGTCACGAAATGACGCTAAGCATATGTACAAATGTTGCACGCACAGACACATGTTGAAGAGTCACCGTTGTGTATATAACCAGTTGTTTGCACATGCGCAACGATGTCAACTGGAACAAGCGCATTATCAACAACAGTAGCTGATATAAAGCGCTGATGCTCGCGAACATGGTGGCCGTGGACAGTGCTACATAAACCAACTTCAGCGCACGGCACCTAACCACAGTTGACGCTAACCCGACGTGACGACTGTACCGAAGGAGTGCATATGTAATTTTTATCAAATTAGGTAAGTAGCGCTGCAACCACTATTCACGTTTCACGAAGATTAGCGTCTATTTGAGATAGCGTTCCGAGGCATGGCGTAGCTCTGTGGTAGAATGCCCGACTGCCACGCAGAATGCTTGGGTTTCATTCCTGCTAGGACCCTGAAATTAATTATTTGCATTGATCGGGGGTCAACGCTGCCTATATCAGGGTTTTCTTAACAATAACCTTTATTCTATGCCATCGTTGGGTCGACGCTACCAATGTTGGGTATTTCTTGAAACTTAGCGTTAAAATTGTCGATGTGTGTGCTCGTCATTCATAGGTAGATACTAAGTGTCAATCATCTGCGGCACATACCCGCTTACTAGGGGCACATACCCGCCCTTAGATATGTGCCGCTGTCTCGCGGGAAATGTCTGACTACGTACGCGACTGGATTGTGAGAATATTCATGTCTTTACCAGCGCGTAATGTTCGTCAAACCATCTTACTCTCCCATGCTTCTTTTGGTTCACGCCAGGTTAAGGGGGTGACCACGAGAGCACCAAAACGTAAGCAGCTAGATAGATAGATAAATAGATATGCCCAAAGTCACCGAAGTTCGCTAAGAAATGCTTCGCATTTCAACATGCCATGGAAAGGTAATTTTCTCAAGTTTTGCTTGCTTTGCTAGAACGTAAAAATTGGCCAGAATCTGCATGTTACACTGCAAATAACATCTAAAGACGATAATCTTGCGTCTGGAGAGAGTGAACAGAACGTTTATTTGATGTTCTGCGCAAAAAAAAAACAAACGGGGAATGGCATTCGGGAGGCGTTGCGTTAGAGTGCCTCGAGCGTGTAGCAGAGACGAACGAGCGCATCGAGGCACGTTAGACACGAGCACCATCTGGCAGTCCTCTTCGAAAACGAATGCGTGCGCGCCCGCGGAAAAAGATTCACGCCAGTCTCGGAGGTGGTAATGTGTAGAATGAAAAGCGACGGGCAGGTGCCACCACTGTGTCGTCATAGCAAAGCGTTGGAAACACTTACCTTTTCGAGCATCCCGTTGCACTGTCAAGGAAGCGCAATAAATGCTACAGTCTTCAGAATTACTTGTGTGTGCTTCTTCTAGTATAAAGGCAAATCAAATCAAATCAAATCAAATCATTTTATTTCCCAGAAAGAAACAGGTTCTGGAGAGGTTCACTGGCTAAAATCTGTTTATGGACAGCTTGACGAGGCCAGTGAACCCTATACAAGGCAGGTGGGACAATGACAAAAGATGTGTGTAACAATAAAGACCATAAGCTAACATAACAATACCAAATACGGTGTAATAAAAACATATATATACATTCCTACGAAACATCCTGATACCAGCATAGCACAGAAGATTACATGGACGTGAGCAAAAAGAACAAAAAACAAAGACAGAAAACAAAAGAAAAATCCAGCAACCATAACACCAATATTGCCAAAAAATAATAAAAATAGATAAATGATGAAAATATCAGGGAAGATGCATACAAATTTGATCCTTGTGTATGTGCTGCATCAAACAATGTACATATCATATCAGACAAACAAAATTATACAGACTGAATTATATCATATAACCTCTTCGGTACAGCATGGATGCAAACATAGAAAACGTCGACGTGTTGTTATGGCGCCACGGATATGCGCAATATTTGGTTTTTTATTGACAATCGCACACCTACGAACGCTAAATCTTGAGCAATATTGGTTGGCGCTGCGGATGGGGTTGGCCGTTTGGTGCCTTTTGAGGTATTGTTAAGGGCGGACAAACATAGCAATATACAGAGAGACAGACACATCTAAATTTTTGCGTCGAAGGTCCCCAAGAAAGACGTCTTTAAAAGCGCGCAAAAACACAAAACACAAGAAAAAATCGCAGCATATTCGCAGAGTGAATGATGATGAGTGAGGTGAAGCACAGGAGGTTTTCACCACTAAACCATGAACCATCAGCGAATATCGTGCACTAGATGATTAAAAACGTGACAAACAGTGTTTATACAAGACATTTTATTGGTAAGTGGTAGCTATACGTCGCTTTCGTTCCCCCTTCATTTTAAGGGCTTTATGGTCGGTGACGTGGTGGATCGGTGATGGGGCGTAGTGGGATGTTTGCAAGGACGAAGTAGTGGGCAGTTGTCAAAGGTGGAAATATAGGTGGTCACGTACATACATACAAGGGATGAAAAGGTGCACACCGTTAGGAGCTTCACCCCTAAAACACATCAAATCACAAGAGACTACCGCTTGTGTCTTGCGCTTCCTTGTGTTTTTTGTGCTATTTTGTGTGGTGGTAATGATCACTACAGTATTCAAAATGCGCACGCATCCGCACGTTGTAGAGGAGACTGCAGAGGAGGCGCACGTTCCCGCATTATGCAGAGGAGGCTAGATGAAAGACCACGTCAGGCACGTGACAACGCGGCATCATGGTTTTCACTTCAAGTCGCCACAGGAGGTGCAAGAAAGTGCGCGATGCCGACACCTACCGTGAGCAAAAGAGACGGATGATTTTGTACAGCGAACTGTTATGCTTGAAGTTTTCCGTCTGTCGTCGAAAGTAAATTATCGCAATTATAAACAAACACACGCTGTTTTCATGCTCTTCTGTTTCGCTCTCAGAACGCGTGCACTGATTGGTCTTGTGTGAGATGCATTAACTTCAATTGGTGAAAAAATAAGTGAAGAAAGAGCAAAAAAAACGCGAAACAGAGAAATGGAAGGACAGACATACTTGGCGAAATTATTATAGGTGAGATGAGACTCGACACCGCCCCTTCATGATTCGAAGGCGAGCGTCGTAACCACTTTGCTCTTGAGTAGTTTTCCCTCACGGTATATACTTATGATGGCCATGGCACTTTGAAGGAGTTCAATACGAACTGAGAAAAAATATGTCTACTCTGCTTGTATCTCGGCCAAACGACTAACACATATCACTAAGAATCAATATCAAGCAACGGCGTTTTTCTATCATACACTGCAACGGCGAAAAGAATTCTGGCTGAGTTTCCATTTGCTTGTATGTATGCCTTAGTTTAGTGACCATCTGGATTAGGGGCGTGTTGAGAGAATCATAACCTCTGCATTCCTCTGCAACATGTGTACACTATATGGCAAAAGGACGTTAAAAGGTGTGCTTCGTCCTTTTGGGGACTAATGTGGCTGCCAGAATTATTAATTTTTTTAGGGACTAACGGCACCGGGTCTAACAGTTAGTCCTCACAGACGAGCTCAAAGGACTAACAGTACGTCCCCACAGACGAGCTCGATGGACTAACAATTAGTCCTCCTCACATTTACACTTATAGAGCCACTGTTAATGCCCACATTTACACCTTACCGGGAAACCTTTAGTCCTCACAGTTGCACCTTGCCGGACGAACAGTTGATCCACACAAATACTCCGATCGGATGAACTTTTTGTCCCCAGTTCAAGCATTATGTTTTGTTTATTTTCTGCCAGGCCTAATACTTTTTTCTCCTGTTTTTCTGCGCAGTGAGCAACAAATTTTGCAGAAAATAACACGCGAAAATGTAGTTAGCCAACTATGTACAACTGCTTTCGCAGTCATGGCAACAACGAAAGACAAAAGTGAGACATCGAAATCTTTTATTTTTCTACATACACATGACGTTTCTTCATTCTTTTATGTGAATTCACTGTGAAGTGTACAAGTCCAGTCTCGTTGTCAAATGTTCACTCCTTGCGGAGCTCCTCTGACGGAAGTGTTAGATGACAGGCATTGCAGACATCAGCGCACTGTGCTTTCTACCTGTTGTGTTCCACGGCTGCACGTACAATAAGATAGTAAAAATAGTTAGACACACGTGAAAGAAGACAAAGATGCACGCATATGACGAGTAGGTGCACGTTAATATAAAAACAATCGTTAAAATATGACACACAAATAACCTTACCTTCACATCTCGCACAGTCTTTCTGAAGCTGCACTGACGAAAGAGATGGATGACAGGCATTCCAGATGCCAGCGCACGCAGTCTTCAGCACTGTGTGCGCCCACGGCTGAACAATAAGTATGTAAAATAGAAAGTCACACGTGACAGAGGATGAATACAAATGCATATGAGAAATACATGCAAGGTTAAATGAAAACATACGTGAGTTATGACATGCTATTAATTTCACCGGGAAGTCACACATCGTCAAAGACTCATTTCGATCCCCGTAGCGCAACAGCTTAGGAGCGGTGGCCGCAGCCACAACTCCGTATACCTCCGTGCCGCTAACAAGCCGGCGAGTCCTAAGCGAGCGACGTCGTTCAGCTCGAGCAAGCGAACGCGAGACCAAACACGGCGTTGCCCGCGGAGTGTCTTTCGTCAGCGAACCTCGAACAGAAGAGCGAGCGTATACTGGCCGCCGCCACGAACAGCGCCGAGCTGGTTTGGAGCTAGCGCCGAAGAAATCGACGGTAATGCAGCCCTTTTCCACAAACTCGAGCAAGTGCAGCGCGCAAACGCGAGTCCGCCGCCGCGGCCAGCAGACGGCGCAGAGCTGCTTGTGATCGACTGTAATGGCGACTAATTTTCAGTGATTTACGCTAGCGAAAGCCCCGCCAGCCCGTGCTGGTACACCAGCGCGCGACACACTACAACCAAGTTCTTTAAGAGAACCCGCAACATGTTTTCGACAACTGCCAACACAGCGAGAAGGTCTCAGCCCAATATTGTCAGCCCGGAGCTCACCGCGGCGGCGAAGACAGGCGAGCACTCTATGAGCGAGCGTACGGGAGGCCGACGGCAATGGCGGCCAATTTCCAGGCGGTCGCAAAGCACAGGCGAACTGCAGAGGCTGAAGATGACCTTCGCCATGCATTTCGTGCGTGCGATATACAACACGACCGAGCCCATTGCCGGCAAGCGCGTTCTGTATCGCACACGCGACAAGTAGAGTAGAATAAAGAATGATAACCTACTTGCCATAGAATCCAGCGCTGTTTTTTGCCATGAGTCGGACTGAAGTGTATATCCATAGGCCTGTTGCCGTCGCGGCGGCCATAATGGCCTTCCCAACTGTAGCTGTCGTGTGTTCGTCGTGACTATCTTGAAGCGAGAGATATACAGCATGGCGTGGGGACGCGTCGAGAATTGCTCCAGACTTCATGGGTGCTGCGAAACGCAACAGCAGCAGCTCACACTCATGCAAGCGTACACACAAGCACTACGTCGTAATTCCAAGCACTACACAAGCACTACGATTATCCAAGCACTACACAAGCACTACGTCGTCGGGTGTACGCTTGGCGGCAGTCAAGCATACACCCACTCATCAGTTTGAAGTTTGCTGGCGGCAGACACTCCGCGTGCAGTGCCGTGTTTGGTCTCGCGTTCGCTTGCCCGAGCTGAACGACGTCGCTAGCTTAGGACTCGCCGATTTGTTAGCGGCATGGTGGTTCGCTGAAATGTGACTGCGGCTGTTGCTCCTAAACTGTTGCGCTACGGGGATCGAAATGAGTCTTTGACGATGTGTGACATCACGGTGAAGTTATTAGGATGTCAAATCTCACATGTGTTTTCATTCACCTTGTACGTATTTCTTATATGCATTTGTTTTCATCCTCTGTCACGCGTGACTCACTATTTTACATACTTATTGTGCAGCCGTGTACACATACCGTGCTGAAAACTGTGCGCTGGCGTCTGCGATGCTCGTCATCAATCTCTTTCGTCAGAGCAGCTTCAGAAGGACTGTGCGAGATGTGCAGGTAAAGTTATTTGTTTGTCATACTTTAACGCTTGTTTTTATATTAACGTGCACATACTTTTCAAATGTGTGCATCTTCATCTTCTGTCACGTGTGTCTAACTATTTTTACTATATTATTGTACGTGCAGCCGTGGGAACACAACAGACAGAAGGCTGCGTGCGCTGGCATCCGCAATGCCTGTAATCTATCGCTTCCGTCGGAGGAGCTCCCCAAGGAATGAACAAGATTTGGCAACGAGACTGGACTTGTACACTTTACCATAAATTCACTTGAAAGAATGGGGAAACTTCTTGTGTATGTAGAAAAGTAAAAGATTTCGATGTCTCACTTTTGTTTTTCGTTGTTGCCATGATTGTGAAAGCAGTTACACATAGGTGGCTAACTACTTTTTCGCGTGTTCTTTTCTACGGAATTTGTTGCCCACTGCGCAGAAAAACAGGCAAAAAAGTATTAGGCCTGGCGGAAAATAAACAAAAAACAATGCTTGAACTGCGGACAAAAAGTTCATCCGATGGGAGTATTTGAGTGGATCAACCGTTCGTCCAGCAAGATGCAACTGTGAGGACTAACGGTTGTCCGGTAAGGTGTAAATGTGGGGATTAACAGTTGCTCTATAAGGTGTAAATATGGGGAATAAATGTTAGTCTCTTGAGGTTATCTGTGGGGGCTAACTGCTAGACCCAGTTCAGTTAGTCTTTAAAGGGATGAATGGTTGTGAGAGCCCCATTAGTCCCCAAAATGACGAACCACACACCCTTTTGACACCCTTTTGTCTTAGAGTGTAGGAGGCATAATTGCTCTTTTCAGCTGAGGTGTAAAATTCCCGACGCAAATCAAAATTATTGAAAGGGTACGAAAAATGACCTTCATCTTTGGGATCTGAACCTACGACCATACTTCAGCAAATCGATATTTGATGGTTTTGGATTGTGATCTCTCTGAAGCAAAACGTCATTTTTTGCCTGCTTTAATATATTTCAATTGATTTCATATTTGAAATAGAAGGCAAAATTTATGTCCCGTATGTTTTCTTTCTCGTGTATTGTGCGTCTAATGATTTGGTTATTATTGCCTGCAAGTGTGCGCGCCGGTCACAAGACGTTGCTGGCTCACACCTAGCCTCACCCGAGTTCCCACGAGCAATTACAGCATACTTTGTTCCCGGATGTGCTTTTATTTAGGCGCCATGCGAAAAATTCAGCAAATTCCACGTTCCTTGGGAATTGTTATGCAAAACATGCGGAGGAAATTTGACGATATTGCTTCCATACTTCGCTGAACTAGAGGGACATATTTCTCAAAATCTTATTCGTAGTCAATTATTCAAAGCTTTTTCAAGGCATATTAACGGTGGGTGTTAGCCGCAAAACTAAATCCGCGATGTGAGGGCGTCTTTTGTTCCACGCGAAACTAGGTCTGTTATGCGCAAGTCATCGATATGCTGCTCACCGTAATTTTAGCACCTTTTAAAGGCGCGGAAATCCTTATGTGTTGTGATTGTGGTGAAGAAAGCTTGGGCATCTACAGTTCTGCCATTTTGCACAAGCGAAAAATTTCGCCATATCCACGAAGTGAATGATGATGAGTGGGCGAAGCTCCGGAGGTAAACCTGGTAAACCATGAATCCTCTGTACATTTTGCCCACTCGATTACATCGCTCCCCCTAGCGTACGTCGCCGCACTAAATCGAACAATTACCTTCAACCAATGACGCGCGCCATATGTGACATCATTCCTATTTTATAAGATCTCGCGTCTTTCATCAACTACAAGTACCGCTTTCTAGTTTATAACATCTTGCATCTTTTCATCATCAGCTACAAGTACCACCATCTAGTAAACACTACAAGAACTAAACGAGAGGTGGCTACATACAGGAGACGGTACCGCCATCTAGTGAACACTGCAAGAACTAAACTAGAGGTGGCTACATACAGGGGACGGTACCGCCATCTAGTGAACACTGCAAGAACTAAACTAGAGGTGGCTACATACAAGCTACAGGGGACGCACAGCCCACGCCCTAAGGAGCTTCGCCCCTAAAAAAACGCCATCGTGGATCGCTTTTTATACCCAGTGAAAAAGTGACTGTGAGGGCGCATAAATATTACTTCTTCCACTTTGACTATGCAAAGGATTGCCTTCAACTGTAATAATATGGATTTCAACATAACTACAGTGACAGTTGGAAAGCCAGCCGCCACAGAGAAGTAAATCATATGACTTGCAAGATGTCCATATATTTTGGAGACGCTACAGGATTGTTTCTTAACTTAGCTCAAAGAAAACAGTGCTGACTGAAAATGCGCTAAGAAAACTTTATATGACCTATCTTAATTGTCGACCGTAGAGAAGCAAACACGAGTAGCACATGGAGTACGTGAAGCCTATGACTCTCTTTAGAAGATTCATTCCTATTTAATGGCATTCCGCTCGAATAGCGCTCCTGAAAAAACCAGCGAACATATTGCTAGAAGCAGTGCATGTACTCGGACCAAGGATACGAAATGCAAAATCCCACAGAAACTGAATACAGCGTTGCTATGACAATAGGGCTGCCGGCTAGTAAGTTCACTAATTTTAGGCAGACACACAGGCAGACACAATAAACGTACATTGAATTGGGCATATCTGCTGGGAGGCTGTCCTTATCATGAACATCCGACGTCAGGACCCTCGGTTCATTTCAATTCCTTACCTCGTATAATGACGCTAACCTGACAGATCACAAAGACGCTCTCTATCCTTGAAAGTATTCGGTAGTTGTGTCAACAGTTGCCACTTGCCATTTGTCTGCGATCTTGGCAGCTGGCACTGGTTGGCCAGTGCAGTTTGCAAACATGCTCATGACAAGTGAAAGAGCATTCTCGCTTCACATCCTATTTTCTATTTTGGGCCGCAAATGCACAAAAGTGATTGAAATTTGAATTTTGTTATTATTAGCAAATTAACGATACAAAAAATGAATGAAACGTTTTACAGGGCAGGGTCCCATAGTACGAAGACTCTAGGAGAACCCACAATAAAAAACGCATGGGAAAAATTTCAATAGCACATAGCAAGACGAAATAGTATAAACAGAACAATGTTACATAACAGGGTATATAGCGAAACGAATAAAACATATAATAGATAACTGCAACAATACAAACGCAGTATTACAAATCAGAAAGATATACATAGAATAATTCATTATGTTAGTAGATATAATTTCGACGTTTTTTTAATGTATGTAGGTTAGCTAAATACCTTATAGTGGGTGGAATAGAGTTTCATAACGAAATGGCTGTGAATTACAATGATTTTATGCCGTAAATCGTGCAAACTCGGGGCAGTAGTAAACTTCCTTCTACTTTGAAGCGAGCGCAGTTATTGTTTTTAGTAAGTCACAGTTGATGAGATAGAAAGGTAGCAGACGGTTAATTATAATAAAAAATAAAAAAGTACAACGGAATTCAAATATCTTACACTACACAGAATAATATATTGTTTAAGCAATGAAACAGCGTTAGAATGACGAGGGTTAAGAGTGATAATAGCGGATAGCTTGATTTTGCATGCCTTGCATAAATCAGACGTAGGAATGATAGGTACTTCCCCAGGTATTTATGCCATAGTTAAAATGACTATTGATAAATTAAAAGTACACTAATAATGCACTAGTAGGGAACTATGGCCTAGCATTAATCAATGCGCGAATACCCAAAGCAGTATTTTTTAAAGTTTAATATGTGTAGACCAAAATTAAGGGTTTCGTCTAAACGTATACCAAGAAAAGAAACAAAATCGCAATCATAGATAGTATTAGGACCCAATGTTACAGCAGCAGAAGATAACAAATGTTTTTGAGATGATCTGAAAACCATAAATGGAGTTTTAAAGTGGTTTATAGCTGGGTCATTGTTGTTACAACATAAAGCGACATCATTTAGTACAGAATTTGTTTTGATAATAAAGATAGAATGGCTTTGACTTTATACGATAATGTGGTGTCGTCAGCGTACAACACACATTGTGCAGAACATATTGCTGCAGGGAGATCATTTATATAAATAAATAAGAGGGGGCCAAGAATGGACCCCTGCGGAACACCTTGATTAGTAATCTTAGTGTTACAGTAAGAGCCACTAGTAAAGACTACGTTTTGTCGGTTAAACAAGTAGCATTTAGAAAGTTTAAAGGCGGTCTGGTGAGACCATAAGGTTCCAACCTAATGGAGTGATTGAGCGCGTCGAATGCTTTTGTTAAGTCTAAAATACTGAACCTGAGAAGTTACCACTCTCGATAGAATGTTTGATGAAGTCCGTCAAAGAAAGCAGGGCATTGTTACTGGAGCTTGCATGACGAAAGCCGAACTGGGAAGGCTTTATAACATTATATTTCGTAAGGTAAGCCTTAAGACGCTTTACAAACAAATGTTCAATTTGTTTGCCTAATGATGGAAGGATAGATATAGGCCTATAATTTTTAATGGCGCCTTTATAACCTTTTGAAAAATTTATATGACCTTTCCACGCTTTATTGAGTCAAAAACGAATCCCCAGAAAAGATTAGATTTATTATATGCGTTAAGGGCAGAGAAATCATATGAGCAACCATCTTTAAATAACATGCACACAAGTTATCCAAACCAAGAGAAGTATTTATGCGGAGTAGTATTGTGAAGAGCTGATACTATATCGTTGGCTGAAGGGGGAAAGAGAAAAAATGAGTGAGTGAAGCACGTTAAACTAGGTGAAGGAACACTTTTAGAACAGCTGAATGACGAACAGAAATACTCAGAAAACGCATTAGCAATGTCGTCATAATGACAATAAATAGTGTTATGATCAGTGATTTTCGTTATGGGCGCGTCGATGGCAGATGAACTTAGGAATTCATTAAACGGTTTCCACTGTTTTTATAATTGTTTTATTTTTTCAAAATTTGTTCATTATAATAAAGTTTCTGGGCACGTTTTAACGAAAAGTTAAGAATATTACAGTAACTTTTAAAACGAAGTGCCAAGGTGTTATTAAAGAGTTGCCTCTTTACTTTTCTATAGATAATATTCTTTTTCCTAGGACTCGTTAAGAGGACAGATATCATCCAAGAGCTCTGAGGCTTTTGGTATTTCTTGTTATGAGCAAAGATGTGAGTACTGACAGAAGTAGCTTCCGAGAATAAGGAGGATAGTGTAGCAACCGCTGATTGTGGATCAGTTTGTTAGCTAACTTTGGATCAGTCACATTTTAAATATCATCGATGAAACTTACTTTATCAAAGCACGTGGTAGTAGACTGTGTAGATTCGAGCTATAGGGTTATCAAATGTGATAAATATGAGATACTCCGGATACTTCAAGACTGAAGGAAAAAAAAACATGATCTGTAAGAGTGTTATAGTCACGTGTGTTGTATTTAGTGTGCGAATCAGCGAGGCACATTGACCTGTACTTTAGAAGGCCATCATTAAAAGCAATAGTAATATTTGAATGAGAATCTAATAAGTTACCGTTGATATCGCGTACTAACAGTATGTTTTTATTCTCTAGGCATAGATTGTTCAGGATGGTCTCAAGAGCCGATAGAAACTGACATAGTGAAAAAGAAGGTGATTCATTGATTGATATGTGGGGTTCAACGTCCCACAACCACCATATGATTATGAAGGACGCCGTAGTAGAGGGCTCCGGAAATTTAGACCACCTAGGATTCTTTAACGTGCGCCCAAATCTGAGAACACGGACCTATAACACTTCCGCCTCCATCGCAAATGCAGCCGCCGCAGCCGGGATTCAATACCGCGACCTGCGGGTCAGCATCCGTGTACCTTAGCCACTAGACCACCGTGGCGGGGTTAGACGAAGGTGAGCGATAGATACAACCTAGTAATAATTTTTTGATTCTGTGTGAAAGGAGGCTGCTCCAAACTTATTCGCAACATGGAATGGCAATTGAACGATCAAATCTGTGACTATAGATAATGTCAGAAGAAATAAAACTGGCTGAGCCACCGTGGGCGTGCGACACATGGTGGCAATACTCAGATTTGTACGATGTAAAGCAGTACAAATCAGCATCGACATCGGAAAGCCAGGTTTACTATATACATATGAATGAAAAAGGGTGTCTTGTAGAATGAATGAAATCACTAATGTTATCGTAATTCTTTCGCAAGCTACGTGCATTTAAATGATCCAGAGAGCGATGTTCATCTGAGAGTAATAAAATTTTTCGTTAGCAGCAAAGGACATAATTGACAGATACTTGTCAAGGACAAACACCGGAGGGGAAAATAAAAATAAAAATGTTTTAGAATCGATAACGCACAACTTAGTCGAAAACCTGAATGTCCTTCTCAGACCTAATAATTAACACTTTGCTTCTACTAGTCTGACGAGTCCTAATCTGACAGTTCTTCGTTCATAAGAATTGACAGCTCCTGTCCTTTGTCAGAGCTAGTGCCTTTGAAAACAAACGTTTCTTCTCGAAAGTAAGGTGATCATTTACAAACACTGCAGCATCAGTGGAACCAGAAAATCCAATTTGGCCAGTGCGCAGACCGGCTTTGCGGGCACTGCGCACAAACTCGCCCTTATTGTTGTGGCAAGATAAGCGAGCGATACTGTTCTTCTCTTTGGACTTTGTGGCCACACGATGGACAACGTCCAAGTCAGAGGGAGAAACAGGGCAGCCGATGGCATTGCCAATGGTTTTCACGATTGTGAGGTGATTTTCATTTTGCGTGACCAGAACACCCTTGATCTTGACATTAGTCAGTCGAGAATAATGTTCTAAATCTGCAACTTTTTTTCCAACGCCACATTTTTTGCAGAGAGTGCGTGCTTCGAAGCCACCATCTCGTCCTGTTTAGGCTTCTTGTCATCAAAAACTTTACTTAGGTGCTGAACAGTTTCCGCTAGAGTCGCGCATTGATCAAATCAGAGTTCATTTAGCTTGTTAGGGCACTTGGAAACAAGGCCCGCGACCACACATTCAAGCCTACTATCGAACAGACTTTTGAGTACGTGAATTCGCTTAGCAAGCTCGGTATTAGTAGGCATAGTTGCAGTATACAATGCAAGAACTCTGCAAAAGCAGCAGTCACGGCTAAAAATGAATGAAAAGGCTAAATGAACATCACAAACATGCACAAATAATGCGTAGCATTTAGGTTGAGGTCGATCAGCCGTAACACTGCTTGCCAAACAAAACTTGATTGATTGATTTGTCGGGTTTAACGTGCCGAAACCACCATACACTGTAAGGAAAAACTACCCGAAAAAGGAGTAACGGAGCCCATTAGGCGCGCGCGATGAACGGATAGACCATTGAGCAGCAACCACAGAGGGAAGCGTGAAACGCGAAACCACTTAGTCTCCAAAAAGATGAACCGCCGGGGGATTGCAGGCAGTGCGAAAAGAGTTGGCAAGGTAACTAACCATCCTTCTCCACAGAACACCTGCCCTTCTCTTCCTTTGCTGGCTCATTCTTTCTCCGTGTTTTGCAGGCAACGGTTTGCGTTGCATCCAGCTCGGAGTGCTCGACCACGGCCGCCTGGATTCGACGATCTAAGAAATACGACGTGGTGCTTGTGTGTACGCTTGGATGAGCGTCGGCTGCTGCTTTTGTGTTTCGCTGCACCCATGAAGTCTGGAGCAAGTCTCGACACGTGACCACGCCGCGCAGTAAATCTCTGGCTTCAAGATAGTCACGACCAACACACCACCACAACAGTTGGGAAGGCCAATATGGCGGCCAAGAAAATAACAGGCCTAACGAATATATACTTCAGTCCGACTTAGGGCAGAAAACAGCGCTGGATTCTAAGGCAAGTAGGTCATCATTCTTTATTCTACTCTACTTGTCGTGTGTGTGATACGGAACGCGCTTGCCGGCATTGGGCTCGGTCGTGTTGTATATCGCACGCACGAAATGCATGGCGAAGGTCAGCTTCGGCCTCTGCTGTTCGCCTGTGCTTTGCGACCGCCTGGAAATTGGCCGCCATTGCCGTCGGCCTCCCGTACGCTTGCTCATAGAGTGCTCGCCTGTCTTCGCCACCGCGATGAGCTCCGGGCTGACGATATTGGGCTGAGACCTTCTCGCTGTGTTGGCAGTCGTCGAAAACATGTTGCGGGTTCTCTTAAAGAGCTTGGTTGTAGTGTGTCACGCGCTGTAAGTGTACCAGCACGGGCTGGCGGGGCTTTCGCTAGCGTCGTAACTCACTGAAAATTGGTCGCCATTACAGTCGGTCACAAGCAGCTCTGCGCCGTCCGCTGACCGCGGCGGCGGACTCGCGTTTGCGCGCTGCACTCGCTCGAGTTTGTGAAAAAGGGCCGCATTACCGTCGATTTCTTCGGCGCTAGCTCCAAACCACCTCGGCGCTGTTCGTGGCGGCGGCCAAGTGTGCGCTCGCTCTTCTGTTCGAAGTTCGCTGGCGGAAGGCACTACGCGGGCAACGCCATGTTTGGTCTCGCGTTCGCATGCTCGAGCTGAATGATGTCGCTCGCTTAGGGCTCGCCGACTTGTTAGTGGCGCGGAGGTTCGCGGAGTTGTGGCTGTGGCCACCGCTCCTAAGCTGTTGCGCTACGGGGATTGAAATGAGTCTTTGACGATGTATGTCTTCACGTTAAAATTTTTAGCATGTCATATCCCACGTATGTTTTCATTTCACCTTGCACGAATTTTCTATGCATTTGTATTGATCCTCTGTCACGTGTGACTCATTATTTTACATACTTATTTTGCAGCCGTGGGCACACAGCGTGCTGAAGACTGCGTGCGCTGGCGTCTGCGATGCCTGTCATCCATCTCTTTCGTCAGAGCAGCTTCAGAAGGACTATGGGAGATGTGAATATAAAGTTATTTGTGTGTCATATTTTAACGCTTGTTTTTATACTAACGTGCACGTACTTGTCATATGCGTGCATCTTCATCTTCTGTCACGTGTGTCTAACTCTTTTTTCTATATTATTGTACGTGCAGCCGTGGGAACACAACAGGCAAAAGGCTGCGTGCGCTGGCGTCTGCAATGCCTGTCATTTATCGCTTCCGTCGGAGGAGCTCCCCAAGGAGTGAAAAAGATTTGACAACAAGACTGGACTTGTACATTTCACCATGAATTCACTTAAAAGAATGGAGAAACTCCATGTGTATGTAGAAAAATAAAAGATTTTGATGTCTCACTTTTGTCGTTCGTTGTCGGCGTGACTGCGAAAGCAGTTACACACAGGTGGCTAACCACTTTTTCGCGTGTTCTTTACTGCGCAATTTGTTGTCACTGCGCAGAAAAACAGGCGAATAAAGTATTAGGCCTGCCGGAAAATAAGCAAAAAACAATGTTTGAACTGCGGACAAAAAGTTCATCCGATAATAGTATTTGAGTGAATCAACCGTTCGTCCGGCAAGGTGCAACTGTGAGAACTAACGATTGCCCGGTAAGGTGTAAATGTGGGGATTAACAGTTACTTTATAAGGTGCAAATATGAGGAAAAAATGTTAGTCCTTTGAGGTGAATTGTGGGACTAATGGTTACTCAGTAAGGTCTAAGTATGAGGACTAAACATTAGTTCCTTGGGCTCATCTGTGAGGGCTAACTGTTAGAACCGGTGCCGTTAGTCCTTAAAGAATTGAATGCTTGTGGCAGCCCCATTAGTATCAAAAGGACGAACCACACATCATTTTAACACCCTTTTGCCTTAGAGTGTATGATTTTGAGAGACGCCGTAGCGGAGGGCTCCGGAAATTTCAACCATCTGAGGTTCTTTAACCTGCACTCAAATCTGAGTACACGGGCCCACAGCATTTCCGCCTCCATCGGGAATGCAGCCGCTACAGCCGGGATTTGATCCGGTGACCTGCGGATCAGCAGCCGAGTACCTTAGCCACTAGACCACCGTGGTGGGGCTGGCAAAATGAGGACGAGACACTTGCAACGTCCTTATGTATGCCTGAAGGGGTGTGTCAAGAATGACAAGATGAAGAAAAGAGGAAGAGAAAGAAGTTGTCTTGAATGGGTAATTTAAAATGCTAGAAGGAGGGGAAAGAAGAGGAAAAAGAAGAGGGCACGAGGCGACTGAGGAACGTGAGAGCTGGGACGTGGCGTTCGAGGGGCCAAGGGCTGCGGAAGTTCGGACTAGGTCTCGCTCCAGACTCCCGCCCGAGCACCTGACTCGGCGAGCAGCGCAAGGAAGTACCGCTGCCCCTGGTTCTCGCCCGAGCACCTGACTCGGCGAGCAGCTCACGGAGCAACCGCTGATCCTGGACGGCAGTTCTCGCCCGAGCACTTGACTCGGCCAGCAGCGCACAGAGCAACCGCTGATCCTGGGCTGCAGTTTCCCGCCCGAGCACCGACCTCGGCGAGCAGCCCCGGAACCACCACCGATCCTGGGCTGCAGTTCCCACCCGAGCACCGACCTCTGCGAGCAGCCCCGGAACCACCGCCGACCCTGGTCTGCAGTGTATCCCGCTTGAGCACCTGCCTCGGCGAGAAATCACTGGAGCTACCGCTGTAGTGGTTCTTCAACATCGTCGCCACCGTTGAGCATCGATATGGCATATCATCACGCCTGAGAGGGAATCCCAGCGGACCAGAGGCCACGCCACAACTGTAAGCGCGAGACTTAGAGAACGCCAACGGAATCGGACGTTGAAACGCGCGTCATTAAGACATCTCCTTTTCTGTGTTTTTCAACGTGTGCGTGTTTTTGTGGTTATTTCGTTTTGTGATTTTCCTGGTAATGAAGTGGTAGTTTTCATTTGGTACCATCAGCCTCTATGGTTCATTTCGAAACGCCCGACGAGCGAACCCGGTCTCAGCATATACTCGTGACAGGGTGGCACAAAGCACTGCCCGATAACAGCAGATTGAATGGCAGCACGATGAGCACCGGCGTCTGATCTCGTCAATGAATCAAACTATTAAGGAGATCAACGTTGATTAAAAGAGCAGACTGCGCCGCCGCACTGAAGCCTGTTAAAAACCACGCTGACCCAGAAGAAGCAGGCCGCAACTGCTGCGAACGGAAGCTTGCAGAAAATGTGCAGAAAGATTGCGTAGCGTTTAGGTCCAGGTCCATAAGCCGTAACGCTGCTTGCCAATTGAAGAATGACGTAGTGGCACTGTGTTTTCAAGTGTGTAACAGAAGGTTATGCAAATATCAAAATACGTCAGATCCTATGCACTGTACGTGAGCTCTGCCATGCTCTGCGAGGCAGTCAGCAATGATCGTCATACACTGTATTTTATGGCTGTGATAGAAAGCAAAGTATTTATGCCATGCCGCATCTTTCATTACGTGTCTGTCATTCTTGCATATATGTATATGCAGGTCTTGGTCAAACGTTCACAGGCCATGCTCCCGTAAGAATACATTCATGGGATAGTGAGATGTGAACTTTTGGGCCCCCCTTTTTACATATTTATATATATTATGGAAGTAAAATACATTTCTTGTATGACATCCATCATTTGACGTTTACAGTTGTTATACCATTGTCTTGCCAGTTAATATACATAGTGAAACGGCTGCGAGCATCCTAAGATCATGTAAATGAATCTTGGTACACATTCCTTGCATGGCATGGTATTCGAGATATATTTTGTCATTTAGGGTGGCAAATGATACCTCAGACAAAACGTGGTATTGCAGGTGACATGGTATTCTGGTTTTGGTGTGTATCCAGTTATAGAACCACCGAAAGAGCACCAGGGCCATGGCTTAGTTCATGACACACATAACTTCCACAAGACGCACGAATGGATGGATGCGTCAGTGGGTGGACGGTTTCATACAGCAAAGCCCAGGCATACGCAGAAAGATTGACAAACACTTGTGACTCGTCGTATCTTATATATACTGCCCAACCTTTACTGCACTGAATTGAAAAATTACTACGTACAGTCCTAGTTTAACATAACTCTATGAACAGCAAAAACATAAATATTGTTGCAATCCGGGTTCAATAAAATATTTTCTTTCTCTCATTGGGAGAAAAGTCTATAACTTCTTCGCCAGCACTCAGTTTTCATCATAGTGTGAAAAACAAAGTCATATAAACTTTCCTTTCGTCTAACCCAATAACTGTCGTCATCTGAGTACACCATCTGCAGTGAGCAGAAAACATTGAAATGGGAGCTATGACTTTGCAGAAAAGGCAGTGTAGTAGTCCTAACCGTATCACAGTGTAGGGGGATGTCTAGTCCAAAAAATGATCTATCACTTGCACGTCTCGCTCGTTACGAATGATCGAATGAGCCTCACGCGCGGCACTATTCGTCTGTGTCTCATGAGCACAAAGCGAAAGCTACCATCGTTTCACAACGCATCTCTTGTGCGCAAGAAAGGCGAGTGCTTTTTTTATCGAATTTGTCCTACTTCGTGACCACACAGCGCATAAGACCTGATAGAGTGGCTTAATTTTAGCCCTCTGTTTGACAATTCCTGCATCATCACGGGCAGATATTATTCATCTACTGCTTGTCCGGTGCAAGCATTAGTTTCTTTAAGCAGCAGTATGCAATTGTCTGTGGTCTTGGTTACCTTAGATTAAAGCGGTAAAAATATTGTGACGTTTTTTATACCTCACAGCGGCAGGCGAACATAACAAGTGGTGCTAAAATTCACGATTCCATAACCTAATTATGACGCCGTAATTCTTTGAGGGAAAAACTGAAAACGTGATGCAAATGAATGTAAGTCGAGGCGCTACCTCATTTTGATTACTTTGGCCACAACGGTAGTTGACTCGCCATTTCAGGCTTCCCCATGTTTCGTTTTTCAGTTATGCAGAATGCACATTGCTCACGGATTGATACGCGGCACCAGAATTTTGACAGAATGACTTGTATGCATAATTTCTCGAAACAAGCCAGTCTGCCGCCATGAATGAGGCCGCTTGTTGGCTCTGATGAGAGCGCTCGAGTCACAGTTACTCTGATATGTGACGTGAACTGAATACAGTGAGCGTACAGAACGTGCTATTCTTATCCCTATAAGTTGTCGCATTTCGATTCGCGAGTGCTGCTCTTATTCGATTCTCTAAAAGTCAGCCGCCGGAGTGGTACAATGTCATGCTATAGTCAACGTGCTATTAACAACATTGTCATCTAACTGCTTCGGTAATTTCTAGTTAGCATGGTAGTAAGTCATGCCACAGTCCTGCTATCTCACTGCCCCTATCGCTGTGTTGTACATCAGTAGGCAAGCGTTGTGTGCCTCTTGAGGGCAGCTGCCAGCAGCAGCTTCGTCATTACTTCCTTTTGATTCTTCGCACGGGTTTGGTATGTTTGCTTTTTGCACAAGGATGAATAATAATAATACTATACATGCAAATAGCATACATACAAAATAGCACACATACAATCAAGGTAACTCTCAAAAAGTTCATACTGCTAATGCGAGCCAAAGAACTAACTATCCTGCAAGACAGTGTACACATTAAATAAAAAGCTGCAGGACCTGCACTAAATCGGCAGCACAGTCGCAGCGGTTGCTGAAAAAGAGCCCTTGACACAGCCCATTTTTACCTTTCTTAAGACAACTACTTTAGTACATTTGCGAAGATGCCATGTGCAATTCTTGTGGGGTAGCACAAAATGATTACGAATGAACTACACGCATGCAAGACAATATGTGCACATACGCAGCTACCTTCAGATGATACTGAGGCTGATGATGAAGATAATGAATTATGGCTGAGCTCTCTGCAAAGGATAGGAAGTTCTAAACCATCAACTCTTCCTTAATTCTCATCGTGTCACGCTTGATGCGATTCTATGCATCTACCTCATAATATTTTTGAAAGCTACAAACATGGCTCCCCACTTATCGTGATCTGACGACGTCCATGCCAGACAGTGAGGCACAAAACATAGTGCTTTAAACACGCTTGTCTGGGCTCTGCCAGTGGAGCCAGTGATTGATTGATATGTGTGGTTTAACGTCCCAAAACCACCATATGATTATGAGAGACGCCGTAGTGAAGGGCTCCGAAAATTGTGACCACCTGGGGTTCTTTAACGTGCACCCAAATCTGAGCACACGGGCCTACAACATTTCCGCCTCCATCAGAATTAGAACCCGCGACCTGCGGGTCAGTAGCCGAGTACCTTAGCCACTAGCGACCGCGGCGGGGCAGCGGAGCCAGTGATTTATCAACAAATGAGCGTTGCGGAGCGTGTACATACAATTTGTTGGTAGTGACCTTTGCAGAAAGCAGAAGGTGAATTTATGGTGATGGCTATATGTTTGAACATATGTTATATCTAACCAGGTATCTGAATAAGAAGTTATTCTTCTGGCGTTGACTTCTTATAAGTACAACTGTATTATCCCAATGAGTCTGTTAGGAGCATTGCAGTATTCCTCATAAGGATGCGCATTACCGGATGTTTTTATTGGCTGTCTATCAGTTAGATTCTTCTATTTTAAGACTGAAGGATGGACAGTGCTAAATAAAGTTTTCCTCGTGTCCATTTTTTCCCACTCACTGCTGAGTGCTGATACAGGTTTTCAAGCAATAAATGTCCTGCTGTAGTGTATGCTGACACAATTCTCCTTCTGCGCATTCGAATGAAATAGAATGAACCAGAAATTGATGTGAAATGAGGTCTGACTCTTCAACTAAAGAGTCAAAGGCCCTGAGTGCCAGCTGAACCCTGCTTGTAAGAAAACAGCTGTACGATATGAAAGAAAACAATTCGTAGGCATTGCAACCTTGAATATGCTTAACATCTTTTGCATGTATGTATTTCAGGGCATCATAAATCCCTGCCAGCGCTGTATAGGATGAAAATAGGTGCTTTTTAAACAAAGGAAACAGGTGCAGTGGTGTTTCCTTATGCTTGGAAAATGTGTACACACCTGAGATGGGCGTAAAGCAAAAGCACACCTTGCTTATGCTTTAGAACGGACTCTGGCGCTACGATTGTTCAGCAACCATGGGAAGGATGTACAGTACATAAATTTGCCTAGCATTCATGCTTGCAGCTTCAAATGCAGTTTCGACTTTGTTTATTGCTGTGTTTTTTTTGTTCAAATTAAAAAACGAACAGTTGTGAACTTCCTGACCCGATTTTAATAAGTGAGCATAATAAAATGAGGTGGTACAGCACAACTGCTCAATCTTTGCTCAACTTCGCCCTGTGGCAAAGCGGATTCATGTCACATGCAGCCAAGTGGCACCGAAAAGAAGAAAAATTACACACGTTTTTGTACTACCCATCATTACCATGCTGGCTGAGCACCGTGTGTTCCAACTCTCTTAGACACTAGCGCCAGAGTCCCCTCTGAAATATTTGTGGAAAACTATGGTTGAAGCAGCTTAGAGTTTGAACACGATCAATGCAATTGCATTATTCCATCAAATGAACGCAATAAGCAGCAGCGCCCTGAGCAAAACCTTTATTCACCACTGATTAAATTGTTAAGTCCCTACTGACGAATTGCACCAAAGCACCACAATGATGACAGCGCTCAGTGGTTACAAAAACAAAAATGTTTTTGAAGAATATATAAAAAAAATATGCTTTGCGACGTTTCCAAGGCCAACGGTAGTAGTAAATACTCCATTATAAGCCCTTCGTTTAAGACCATATGCACCAGTATGCTGTAGGCGCTGTTGAAAACAATTCCTCGAGTTAGCTCTGCAGCGTTAACCGGATTCATAGTTGAATAGTTTGTGTCTCTTATTAAGCGCTGTTCATCGGACATGAAGCAGCCCAGAGAAATTAATGTTAAATATATTTTTTGGTGACGCGTTGCTTAACGTATGTTATTTCGGCAAACTGGACCGATCATTTTTCATATTCAACGTGATATTTTAAGTCCCCACTCCTTTTTTTTAACATGAAAGCGTTTTATACCAGGGTCAACCACAGCTCCACTGACGTTCTTTCATCACAAAAGTTACCTTGAAAAATATATAGTAAGAGATGTCTAAGAATAAATTATTGATTGATATGTGGGGTTTAACGTCCCAAAACCACCATATGATTATGAGAGACGCCGTAGTGGAGGGCTCCGGAAATTTCGGCCACCTGGGTCATGAAATAGCCTTTCAATGGATTCCAAGTCATTGTGGAATAATTGGCAATGAATGGGCCGATCGAGCTGCCCGTTCTGCCCATACTGAAAGCGATGAAATATCAATTCCACTTTCCAGAACTGACGCTGCACGGAAACTCCGCATGCTTGCTCGCAAGCGCACCACGTCACAATGGAACGTGTCACATTTCATCCATGCACGGTTAGGTACTTTAGATTCAACTCTCAGTCTTCGAATTTCTCCGGAATTACGCCGACGATACGCTACTATGCTGTGCAGATTATGGTTCGGCGTCGCATTTACCAATGCGTACGTGTTCCGCATAGGAATGGCTGACACTGCTGCATGCGACCATTGTGGCAGTGATGAAACGACTTGGCACATTCTGTGTGAATGCCCACAATACTGCTCGCAGAGACAGTCACTCTGCAAGGCACTAGATGAACTGGACGACCAGCCTCTTTCGGAAGAAAGAATCCTGCGCTGCCGACAGGACTTTATGTCGCAGAAGAAGGCTGTGAAGGCGCTCCTGCGCTTCTTGCGTTCAACCGGCCTGTCCAAACGACTGTGACCGGAACTCCTTGAATGTGTGCGCATGTGGTTTTTTTTTCTAAATTATTTTACATCTCTCTATATCTATCCTCTTTCCGACCCTGTTCCCCACCCCCGTACAGGGTAGCAAATAAGTTCGTCTAGGTTAACCTCCCTGTCTCTTCCTTTTATTTATTCCTCTCTCTCTCTCTCTATCAATGAGGTGGCGACGACAGCAATTGGAACCCGCGTCAGCAAGGTATCATTCGCACTAACAAAAAGGACTAGCCTATGAAATTCTCCGGCAGGCGTAAATGTTGTTTTTGTGTATAGTTTTGCTTTTTTGGTTTTAGCTTCTTCTATCATCCTGGTGCTTCGACTGATATGTTTGTGTACTCATGTGGCAGCTATATATCTGTGTGTTGCTTTCGATAAGTGAATGTTGGAAGTTAGCGCTTGCCTTGGTTGACCCCTTCTCCACTGCGTACTTTTTGTGCTCATGTTTGAACATTATGGAATACCATCAAGCGTGCTCCTAGACCTTCTAACGTTCTCTTCATTTCTCACAACACCTTGTACTTACACTACTACAATACGTTAAACACGTTTTAGTTGGGGACAGCGCATCGCAAGACCTCATTCACACGTCCAGGGCAAGAGGCATCAGAGATCGGTTATTCGTAGGGGACATCCCCAAATTCCAACAGTGGTACTGTACGCAATTGTTCGCTACACATTCAACCTATTCACCATGTTCCCTGATTGGATCGGACTACAAGACATGTATTTGCTTTTGCTGAGTGATTACGATGGTGATAACTATCTTCAAGAACTGACACAAACCCTTCAACACATAAACACGGGTTCGTGAAAAGTGCGTACATCCTCTGTCATAGCAGCAAACATAAGGACCACATAGGTAATTTTGTACAAATTATAGCCTCTGCATCGTTTAGAGGAGAACGTGTGTGCTGAAATAGTTATAATATCTCCGTTCTATTTTTTTTGTTTGCTCACGTAGATTTGCGGCGAGGCAAGCAGCTTCGGCTGTTTCCTCTAAGCAGCAGCTGCTGCATTCTCGTCGCACGCAAGTACTCGAGGCGACGACCACTATCTTCTTTTGTCGGCCTCAAAAATTATTCAAACATGAAAATCCTCTCCGCTCCTGTAGGTGCTCATTTGGAGCGGTGCGGTTCCACGCAGACGCCCACTTTTGTTGCGGAAATATCCGTGCGGCGCAAGAGCAACCATCACGCCAGCCTTCATGGTAAACGGGTCCCAGGTTCGCTGTGGTGAAACTCTTCTCGACGCACATGCTGCTCACGCAAGTTTTCCATTCTTCATATGAACCACACAATTGAGGTTTCGGCGAGTCTGCATCTATAGCACTTGAAAGCGTTCACGTGTTCATATACGGGAGCTTACAACCGCCGCTTTGAATTCGTTGCAAAGAAAACACCAACACTGCTGCCGCTAGTATTATTATATGTCTTTTTTGTCCAGCGTTACTTAATTGAGGTGACTATTTTTTTCTTTCGGATATGATGGTGTGATGAATCCTATTGTTTATTTATTTCTAAAAAAAGAGTGCATCATTTTTCTTGGTTCCTTCGTTACTTCAGATGCGCTTGTCTTCTGATTTCTTCATAAAACATGCAGGGGTGCCGTATGCTCGGGCAATATTATTAGTGTTCATTTCTTTTAAGAAACCTTTCTTCAAAGAAACGTTCCTTTATGCTAACAGCTAGGGTAGCAAAAAATAAAAAAAGTATTTGTTTTTCATTTTTGTGCAATTAGAAATCAGCAGCCTTTTTTGAACCATCGCTAGCTATTTGTTTGTTTCAGCACGACTTCTTTTTGTCTAAAAATTACATATTTCGAAACCTATGCGGCATCCTTCTTCCCCCCTCCTTAAGTACGCTTCCTCTGAGTAGACACGTAGGCGGCTAAAAACGCACCAAAATGAACGGCACAAATTTTTCGCCGAATTCAGTGGGAATTATTTTTGTTCTCGCAACAAGTTTTTTATCTGCCAAGTCATTGTTTAGCCACAGGTTAAAGAGTTTTGTGGAAGTTTTTGGCATGTGTTTCCTGCGCGCGTTGTTCACAGTTCCAAAATTATTGTGGTTCAGCCATTAGAAGAAATATAGGTAGCTTATAGGACATGCGAAAGGCTGTCTGGGCCACATACTTGTAGATGGCATAAACATATACCATTCACCTCGCAGCCTTTGCCCAAAGGACGTTTATACCTGGTGCAAATTCAACAAAGCCCAATTCAGTGGTAAACCATACGTTTTCAAAGAACACCTTCCGGCAACTGTTCTTGAGGCTGTTGAGTCAATTTATTAGCAACATTCTAATCCCAAATTACTTGTGAAATGCCTCCATGAAAAAAAAAACTCAAAGCCCTGATGAGTCGTTCAGCAATGTCGTGTGGGACCACGCTCCAAAAATTGTGTTTATCGGACACCTACCACTAAAATATATGCAGTTTTGACGTTGTAAGCACCTTTATTGATAGCAATATAGCTCACGTGAATGTGCTGAACTTGTTTGGATATTGGCCAGGTCGCTACACAGTGCAGGCCTACGCACACTTGACCTTCGTTGACAGTACTTCGCTGGCAGGGTTACGAAGCAGGCGACAAAGACCCGCCAGGCCAGACGCCTCAAATAAAAAAAAAGGGATATTGGTGATGAGTATAAGGTTGTGGCTTATTAAAACTGTGCTCTAATTTACGAGTATTTTGTGGTAATTTTCAAATGAAGCATAGTTTTGCTTTCAATTGTGTTTATCTCAGAACATGTTTTTTGTACCTATGTGCCTTTATCTCAGCCACCGTGTCTAGAAACATACAGTTCAGCCAGTATTTAGAGATCCTGCAGAAGAATGTACTGAAGCATAATTATTTGTTCTGTTCTGTTCTGTTCTAACTCTTTTGTTGTGGGGAGGTTAAGGTTAATATTGGCTCGGCGACACCATAGAAATAAGTTGTGCAGTAAAAAAATAGAAGCATAATACTGAACAGTACTAGAAAATGAAACAATTAGCAAAAAAACGTAAGAATGCACTAAAATCAGTTGAAATATCATGCCATTGTACAGTTTGCTTGCAGCAGTTCACACTCTCCTAAAATGCTCACATGCCCACCTTTCATTTCTACTGTCAGTATATGCACTAACGCATGATTACATATATGTCAACTTCTGACTGCCCTACTGTTGCTAGTATTCTAGAAACATTGGGCTGTCCATCACAGGCGCTTCTCCAGCTCGGTCTCCACTAAAACGTCTGACAGGAAGATCTCTACCCTTTTTTGAAGATGCATCTCAGATCATGGTCAGAGTAATTTCTTTAAAGTGAGGGGCCTTCTTTCTAGTTGCTAATTGCTAGTTTGTTCCTCACTTTTTCTATTTCATTCGCGTATTTGACGCACTCGAAAAGAATATGGCGAACATTTTCTCCGAAATGACCACAATGGCATTCAGGGTAGTTGAGTCGACCTATTTTGTGCAGGAAACTGTTTGTGTATGCCACTTCAAATGGAAATCTGCAGATTAATGTCTCTAAGTATTGTAAGAGACCTGTCTGTATAAAAACTTTTCTGTATGGATCAACTTCATAAAAAGCTGGTTCCTTTGATCTAGGGTTATGAAACCACTTCTCCATAAAACAATGGCTAGCTGCTTGTGTTATAAAATATCGAATATCTGCCCCAGACATAGAAATTGTGCAATCGCATCCCTTCTTCAACGCTTTCTTGGCGAGGCTGTCCACCTCTTCATTTCTCTTTCTTTCAATCTGACTGGAAATTCATTGGAATACGGTGCTGTGACCGTAACTGAGGCATATTTCACAGTTTCTGCCAGACAATGTGGTAATTCGCCATTTTTGTAGCGCGATCTGACATTTTTGGTTAGCTGAAACGCAGGTTTGCTATCTCTACATATCGCCCACTTTCGTGGCTCGGAATTCTCGCAGACTAGCGTAACCGCTTCAAAGATAGCCACCAATTCTGCTGTCGTTATGAAAATTTGTGCTATATTTTGCACAATCTGTTTTCTTTAATTTCGGTATAAAAACCGCACAGGCTGACGCTTCCTCAGTGCATAATCTATGAGTATATATATTCAATTTTTCATTGTGCATTATATGAAAACGATGAAATACCATTCCTGCCGCAACTAGAGGCGCCATGTCTGCTTTCTTTCGTTCGTCATCTATTTTACGGATAACGTTATCAATCGGCAGCGTCCAAGGTGGTCTTCCCGGCCTCCATCGTTTGAATTCTGGTACTACTGCTTGGAATGATGACACCCTATCTGGTAGTCAGTCACGTTGCCGTCCTTTGTGTTAGTTCACCTGATAAAGAATTACTTTCATGTTGCGTGATAAATACTAATAAATCTCTAGATGTTTATTTAGCTTGGAGTACTGCCAAAGTTGGTTGTCGAGCCTGGGCATACAGTAAATCACTGGAATTAGACCATGGCTACTCTAGACATACCCTCAAGCAGAACTATTCTTGTGTGAGGAAGTACTTTTTTTTAACACGACATCGCATACGGATAAACAGGCGATAATTAGGTACCTCAAGAAAAAAATACAAAAAACTAGCACTTAAAATTTCAGGGATATTTTTACTTCATTAAAAACACTAGTCGCTCATGATCACAACGATAGGAAACTAATTACTTTAATCGGTATGATTGGGCAGCAAAAGGTACATAAAGTTGCCCTAAAATACGTGGCAGGTAAAGGGTTACCATATTCTCTTAAAGACATGGCTTGAAAAAAAGGTGGATCGGCATAAGTACACCTGACATACATGCGTAGTCAGCGTCACAACTTTAGAGAACACTATAGTTCCGGAAAAATTTTGTCACTATGGTCGACCTAAATGCACATTACGGGCAGTAAGCTTGCATTCGAACAGGTCGGAAATTTATTTGCAAAGGTGGTGTGCCGCAGCAGTCAATATCTTCAGCTTTTTCCTGTACCTCGTTGTCCCTGAACTTTTAATGGTGACTGTACCAGACATGTTTATAATATTGTCACAATGCAGAAACAGCAGCAGTCGAATCCAGGGATCTCACTTTAATTGTATTAGAATACTGGCAAACTGATCGGGAGAGAACCTCGTCTTCTTCACTCGCTGCGCGTGTTCTTCGTTGTCCTCTTCGCGTTGCATATTCAATGTGGCAATATTGAGCAATTAATTATTTCGCGGTGCGCAAACTCCCAAAACCACGATATGATCATGAGAGACGCCGTAGTGGAAGCCTTCCTCCAGAAACGCCGACTACCTGGTGTTCTTTCATGTGCACGTAAATCTAAGAACACAGGTGGCGGGTTCGAATCCCGGCTGCGGCAGCTGCATTTCCGATGGAGGCGGAATTGTTGTAGGCCTGTGTGCTCAGATTTGGGTGCACGTGAAAGAACCCCAGCTGGTCGGAATTTCCGGAGCCCCCCACTACAGCGTCTCTCATAATCATATAGTGGTTTTGGGACGTTAAACAGCACATATCAATAAAATCTAAGAACACGGGCCTTCATCGTTTTCACCTCCATCAAGAAGGCTGCCGCCACAGGCACGACTTGATCGCGCGAGCAGTGGATATTTTTTTTAATATCAAAGTGCGTGTTGTGCTAGTCCCTGTTAGGAGATGATTGTACTCATTCGTAAACACATCGCTGCAGGCTTCTTCATTCTATTCGCGCCTATTTGTTCAAACGGGTGCGTGCCTTACAAAAAACCTATACATTGAGACAGATAAAGCTTAGGCGCCAACGTTATGAGCGACTCATATACATGTTGGACATTGTAGTTCATTTAAACCCAACTGGTCTCATTTCCTCTACATAACTCGTGCAAGCGTTTTGGTCCGTTTCATTAGAGCGGAGTAAATACGCGCACTTGAGCATCCAGCAAAACTATACCTATAGGGATGCGCGTTACTAAAGCACACGAAAGAAAGTTTAATTACTTTGCTCAGGTGCGAATCAATATTTTGCATCAAGACACCGTCAGCTTCTCTTAAACGAGTAAAAAAACATTGCTATTTAACATTCTGGAATCTGCATTATAATTTTTTTTCGCAAGAAATGGCAAGGACGCGTGTAAGAGAAACACAAAATTGACACCAGAGTTACTTGTGTCGCTGATAAACACATGACATGCAAATAAATTGATGAATAAAGGCGTTTGCGCTGCCTCTGAGGGCTTCCTTTCGTCACAGCCTCGGTGTAGAGCCACCGCTCTTTCCTTTTTAAACCTCAGTTGTAAAAAAATAATTTATTTAGAGATAAACCGGCCAAGAAACATGAGATCACCCTAACGGATGAAAAATTGCTTGCCAATCTTCCTAGAAAAGGAATGAACAAAAAATAAGTAATTAGGGCGTGATTTTAAGAGCACAAATCGATTAAGTTAAACCCTTGAAAGCTACCTGATGAGATTGGACGCAGCCTTTGTTTTGGTACTCGTATTGTAAAGGGGCTCAAAACTCGTTTTATCAGATTTCCAGGGTAGTTTCATAGCATATGTCATATAAATGTTGTTTATACGAAAAGTTAGCTTAAAAGTAATAGACAAATCTCTTATGATGATAACTGACAATGTTTTTTTACAGTATGCTTTACTTTACCACTAGCTGTCCTAACATGAGGTTGGCATATTTGAGCCAAGCTATATTCAAAAGAAGGCAAGACTCAGCGAAAGATGCAACATTGAAGAAATAGAAGATTCGTTAAGTGGGGCGTAGGCTGCCGAGTGCCCACATTCGAAGAGTAGACTTGAATAAATTTATAATAAGACTTGTCTTTTTCAAGTTTGCCACATTTTTTACAAGGGAAGCTGTTATGAAATCACAACACACCCATTTTCGCACCACACTTGTCGGCCGCCGCCAACATCGCCGGTGTCGGTAACCGCAATTGCTCTAAATAAAAAATGAAACGGGAAAAAATTTCTAGGATTAGATAGGATTTGAACAGTGCCCCCTGTGTGGCAACCACACTGCTGCTTGAAACTGCTTCGCTAAAATACTTTCTACAGGCGCCGTCTTGTCAGGCAAAGAATCATGATATATGTGCAATATTGAATCAAGGATTAGCAAAACAACAAGCCCGTGCCACACAATGCAAGTGGCGCAACCAGTCGAACGTCACTGGCAACCGAAACACGAATAAATCCACACCACTGGGTCAAAATGTTCACGCGGCTAAGCTCAAGTACGCCGCCCGCCAGCCTCCTCACTGTCACGATTCTGAATATTCCTTTCGTCGAGCTGTTTACGATCCAGACAAGCGCTTGACGGTATACGCCTGAAATCTTGCTGAGGCTAGAGCCTCGGAAAAATTTCAGACAGTTGGTCGACAATGTATTTGGGTAGCGTGCGGCGCGAGTGGTTGTCTGTGGTCCTCCGTACACCGTTTCACCTACTGTGGTGGCCAGTATGCTATGAAGGGCTAGTGATGATGCAGCTAGAAAAATGAATATATTGTGAACGCGACAAGCGAATGACATGAACTGGGACACCATTCTACCCTTCGTGACATTCGCTTACAATACGGCTGCTCGACGCACTACCGGCTTTTCTTCCATTTTTTCCTCGTTCATGGTCGCTCGCCGAGTTTTGCTCTGGACGTGTCTTTCCTTTCGGCCCCTGCATCTTCGACAGCTCCTTTCTTGGAAGAATTTTTATCTCCTCTCGCACGCTGCCCGTCACCTGACCCGCGTTAACAGAAGCCTCTCTCAAGACACTCGAAAGTCTCACTATAACTCGTCTCGCCAAGTTGTGACTTTTTTCCCTGGTGACGAATTTCTACTATGAACTCCACTGCGCGTCCCCGGCTTATGCGAAAAATTCATCAGTCGCTTTATTGAGCCATACACGGTGGTATAACATACATCTCCTGTCAATGTAACTTTCTAGAAATCGGCGCGTGCCACCTAGGCTGGCCGCCAAGCGTTATGGGAAGCCGGAGCGCCGGAGGAGTGTCGTCTGCTCGCGGAAGCGTTGGTTAGCCTCGTTTCCCGCATCGTGCGGGCGTACGAACGCATCCTTTCGGGAATATCACGCGTGATAACCCTGCTTAAATCTGCACTTATAGAAGAGGCACAACGCAGAGCAACATAAAGTCAGCAAACTTATTAGGGACCCAGGAAAATGCTAGCGCACTCGCGAAAGAGCCCATTGAATTAGAAACATTACGCGGCTTTCGCGGCAAGCGTGTTCGCTTCGTTGTTCGTATTTCCAAGTAGTGAAAGTTTTTCTTTTTTATTCTATATTCAGCATGACTATACAGTTTTACTATTTCTACTTTATGTTAGGCACTATCACTCAAGAGTCATGATATGCTTCCGCGTGATACGCGGTGCAAGATCGTGGCACTTCGTGCATGATAATAAATGTCAAAATCCGACTCCTATAAATGGGTTCGAGCCCCACTATGCTGGTGGATCAGAATTCTAATTGCCTGTTTTCAAATGTTGTGTCTAAGAAACTTTGCACTTAGGACGCCGAGAGTATATTAAAAACCAGCTACCAACAGGCCCATAGAGCGAACATCAAGTGAGTACTGTCGTGCATTTGACTTCACACTATTTTTTTTTGCGAAACATTGCAAAACATGCTGTGTTTGTATCGTTTCTGTTAAGAACTTACGAATTTACGACGTGACTGGGCAAAGGGTAACAACGGGAAGAAATATATAACAGAATGAGCGTTAGTGTACGCATGTTAAAAAATATTTTATTTTACTGCTTGAGCTTCGTGATTGCTTCTTTCATTACTGTTTATGTATATGCTAATTTAGTAAGTTGTTGGTTGGATGCAGATGGCTCTCCAAGCCGCAGAAAACATACAGCCGTTCCTGCCCCCTTTGCCAAAACATTCATGGACAGAACAATCGAAGTACTCGCGTCAGGCGTATTCAGAAGCAAAAATTCCGCAGAAAATAGCATACTCATGGTGGTATTAAGCACTCAGTGCCTGGGCACAGTATGATTAAGCCAGAAAACGTTGATAAGTATTGCTGTTTAAGGCGGCAAATGGGGAGACTGTGACTTTAAAAGCTATGGTGGAAGCCTCATTCAATGTGCGAAAAGTATAGAATACCACAGCAGCGCTTACATCAGTTGGCAACCTTACCTGGCTGCGAGCTCGCTTTTGAATTTGTAACAATAAAACTACAATTAGCACTCTTTGCATCGACACAAAAAACCCTCCGCCCCCCCACCCCCCCCCCCAAAAAAAAACTCGCTACGCGAAGCAACAAAAAGTGAGGCCTCTAGTTTTATGGTCAATAACAAGCAGATACGATTAAAAATAACCAAGCAGTTAACAGCAAATTTAACACTAAGCAATACTGCATTACCAACACTTCCAGTGTTTTTATGGGTTCACCCAAGACCACTTGAAGATAACTTGAAGATAACTTGAAGACGAAAACCATCTTTTTTTTTTCAGCCGGCCTATTGGTCCTTCTCTTACCAATTCGAAGTTTTTCGGCACTTACAGTGGTTTGTCACTGGTTCTAGGAGCGGAGGCATTGCAAACATTTAGTACCTGACCTGGTTTTTTTCGGTCTCCATGATTGGTGGGCCGATCACACGGACAGTGCACAGCGACGATGTCATGTGATGAGTCTGATGACGTAATCATTATATCATTATAATGACTTTACACATTATGTGTAAGGTCCAGAACGTTACAGAATGTGTAAGGTGTGTGTGACCATGCACATTCTATGATCCGTGATGTCACGATGGCGTCCTAATGTGACGCTGATCACGCGATAATTTTTGCGTCGCTCATGTTCACACCACCGCCATGGGATGTCATAGCCACTGACGCAAAATTTTTGTTGTTAGGCGAGAACTGTAGGTGCCTCATCAAACGTTAAACTTGACCATTTGCGTCCCGCGTCGACGACGTTGAGTGATCTGAAAAATCATCACGATATGACGACAACATGTACGGCCAACATTTATGGGCTTCGGCAGGGGGTGCAAAAGGGGCACTTATCCTACTTAAGGCGCGCCAGCATTTGCCAAAGCTACATTAGGGCTCTCCCCCAGCCGCGATGCAAGATGGGTTCGCACCCATGGTATCGACCTGCTGACACTAATACACTGGCGGGCTATAGACTCTGCGCATCAACTGAAAATAAAAAAAGATGGTGTTCACCTTCGTGTCGTCTTAGGGGACTACGATTCCTTAATGAGGCATCTAACGGTATCGCCTCTATAACTTTGCGTATTATGTGGTATGCTTCAACGGTAAAACCCCAGCTCCGTTTTCACAGTGAATGAGAACTCAAATACATTAACAAAGGTTAAAATAGCGGCAGCATCAGAAAAATTCAAGTTCTACAGTAGCACTCAGCAATGAAACGAAACGTCCGAGGTCTTTCGCGTCTTATGACGTTCAAGAACAGAGCAGGTTTGTCCACCGCTTCTCCTCTTCTTGCGCATGTTCTGTGATGATTCTGGCTATTTGTGGCGAGCACTACAACCTAGTTGGTGAGCATGAAAGTCGGATCACTCAGAAGTAGCAGTTTCTTCACAAGAAGAGCACCATACGTCAGCCAAAACCACTCACGGCTCGCGATGAAACCAGGCGAAAGCGGGAAAGCGTCCGGTCTGCTCTGCCCGCCAGGCGCTCCGCTTTCCCATAATGCTCCAGCTCCTATCCGCCAGGGGAAGGCACGGTGCTGCGACTACTGAAAAGGTCTCTTATCGTGTTTCTACTCTTAGCACTAATTCTGATCATCGTTGCTGAGGGACAGGGATAGTGCATGTATCTCGTTGAAAGCCTTATACGCGGTGCATTTCATAATTCTCTCAGGTGACCAGGCGGCCGCTTTCACCGCGAGGGGGAATTAGTGTGAGCACGACAAGCGAATGACTCTTCATTCTCTTTTGGTATCATCATCACTTGTACATTTTCATCAACTGTAAATATCATCACCAGTGTGATTTAGCTCGAGCCTCGCTGAATAAACCGGTTCCTCACAATATGCCAAGAGATATATGAATAAGAGCTCGTTTCGCAAAAAATAATGTGACAACTTTGGTCGGCGTCGTTAGTTGCCTTCTTGATGAGCGAATATTCTAAATGCATAAGACTACATAAGACAAAATGCATAAGGCAAAATAAATGAATATTCTGTTCGAGCACGAATGGGACCGTGGACATGCAGCCACTTGGCGGACCATTGTAAAAAGTGTTGTTCTCTGCCAATTCCTGACAGGTGTGTGATCATGGAGCCATTGAAAAATCAGCACGAGCACGAGATTAGTGAAGCCTTCCATATTCAACAACTTGCTGCTTCCTTTTGTGTTAGTGTACCCTAAACTTTTCTTCACGGCTTTGAAGTATGTTATGTTGGGTCCACTGATATGACCGGTTGTTTCTAAGGTATGCCTCATAGCGCATGTGTGTGCAATTGTGCTTATGTTGCGTGGTTATGCACAGACTCTGTTTCCTATATATTGCAGTTGGTTTGCAAAAAATTTGGTTGTTAGTTCAGCGCTCTGTTCTCGTCTCTTCTATCACCTCTTGTCGTTTGCGCTGTTAAGCACTTTATTCGTCTAACACACCTCCAAGAACTTAGCCAAAATGTGTTATATTTGCATTTTTATTGCATTATGGCACTTTCTATGAATGTGAGTAATAAACACTAACTACATAAAAGGTATATTTTGAGGGAATAATATTATGAGACCTCTCAAGCAGCCAAACATTATGAGAAAAAACTACAAATTTCGCTGAATCGCCATTGTTGTCTATATTGAGACGCGATTTGCACTGTCGACTGGTCCAAAAAATATGACCTTCAAACCTAAATTGAAAGGAAAAAATGTATTTTCATGTGCCAATTGTTTTCATTACATATTTTTGTTTTAAGGAAGAAAATAAGTTTTGAACTTTCCCATTGATGAAAATAGGGAATTTCAAGGCGGCAGCTGTCGGATGACCAAATGGGAAGATAGGCACTAATTGAAAAACTACGAAAATATTTTATTCCTTAAAACAAAAAAATGTAATAATGATAATAAAAAAACTGTTTATTTGCTTTAAATTTATGTATAAAGGTAAATTTTAGTTGGACCACCACATGGTGTAAACCGCATCTCAATATAGACAAAAATTACAATTTTGTAAAATTTATGATTTTTCTCAGAAAGTTTACTAGCTTGAGAGGTGTCAAATATTTTTTCTCAAAATATATCTTGTGTGGACTAAATATTCACTACTCAAATATTCATACAAACTGTAGTATTGCAACAGAAAATTGCAAACATAACGCATTTCGAATAAATTCCTAGAGACATATGCGCCAGTATAATGAACTAATATTAATCTTCAAACACCTTACACAGGAATATTTACTCGACATGTAGGCCAAGTTTGGTATAGAATGTACTTTTAAAATAAATGTTTCCACAAACAACACCCAAACGACATTCCGGGAAGTTCCGAAGGCAACCACGTGACCAAACAATTTTTCTCTGAAATATTTTACCGTTTCACTGCTTTCAATTGAGCAGTGAAATACTGCTCAATTTCACTGCTTTCAATTGAGCGGTGAAATTGAGAAGCACAATATTTTTCGAATACATTTGAGATGGTCCCCAAAATGGCTGGGCGTTTGGCATGAAATCAGCCTAATAAAGTGTTACGAACACAAAAGGTCATTTGTTTATTAAGCCCTCTATTTACCAAGAAATATATTTTTTTCTTTTTTGAAAGTGCCTCCTCTGAGGCACTAAATAACGCTGTTTTTTTTCTCACAGTTCTAAGGCAGCTGCGCGTGTATAGCTGTTTACATGTGCAGCAGCAGCATTCATATCTAGTAGAACTTGCTGTTGGGATAGTTGGTGCATGTTTGCATTAAATATTATTCAATTTTGCACCAAAATGACGACCACACAAACGAAGAAAACACTTAAACGGGATGGGCGCTTATTTGCAACTGTATATTCCTTGAGGAAACAGGCTGATGTAAACCCATTTTTCGTCAACGCATTTGCAACCTACTCGGGCCATCTCTTACCTAATCACGCTATAGGACACATGATCGCTAGATATCGTGCTTCTGGCTCATACCGGATGAGTGAAGTTTTGATAACGCAATCGGTACCCCGTTTATTTTGTGAAAGGCCTTCGAAATTGCTTTTCGGTGTGAATCCGCATGAAGTGACATGTGCGCTTGAGTGGGCACCATCGTTATTCTTTACCGTAAGGGCGTTTTCCCTCGCTCGATCATTGACGCAGCACCCCGTGGTCTGGCTAACATGCCTCTTTCCGCACGATAGGGGTATTTTTAAACCACTTCCGTGTCAGACTTCATGAACGGCCACGCACTCTTTTTTTACAGCCTTTCAGTTGCTGAGCATTGATTGATATGTGGGGTTTAACGTCCCAAAACCACTATATGATTATGAGAGACGCCGTAGTGGAGGGCTCCGGAAATTTAGACCACCTGGGGTTCTTTAACGTGCACCCAAATCTGAGCACACGGGCCTACAACATTTCCGCCTCCATCGGAAGTGCAGCCGCCGCAGCTGGGATCCGAACCCGCGCCCTGCGGGTCAGCAGCCGAGTACCTTAGCCACTAGACCACCGCGGCGGGGCGGTTGCTGAGCATGATTTCCAGTGATGCACCAGCACAACTTTGCTAGTTTGTTAGGGGCACGAACTCCATCATACTTCTTGCCGACTCGCCACCTTTTTAAGGTTGTGTGTAACCTTATGAATATAAGGTACAAACAGCTGCTAGTGAGCACCCGTCCTGTCCATGTGTTTTCTTGGTTTGTGTAGTAATGGTTTTGTCGCGAAATCTACTATTCAATTCAGGCATTCATGTCTTTTTACAGCACATGTTTAATGTCTGTAGCATAATATTACATGCTATTTTCGTATTCATATTTGCATGTTCAAGAGAACAACTAGCTGCGCCAATTGCGTCAATTGGATACAATTTCTTAATTTTGCATAAAACCATTATAAAATGCCCAACCAGCCTCAATAATTTCTCAGTATTGTTAACTTTATCGAAAAATATAAAATACATTTTTCACCGTAAGTTTGTGCACCACTATCCAATTGATTGATGTGTGCAGTTTCACATCTTAAAATCACCTTTTGATTATGAGACGCCTTAGTGAAGGGCTCCAGAAATTTACGCCACCTAGGGTTCTTGTGCACCCAAATCTGAGCAAATGGGCCTAGAGCATTTTCGCCTGCTTCAAAAATGCAGCTGAGTACCTTAGCGACTAAACCAACGAACTGGGCTCATCATCCTCAAATCTAGTAGAGATCCGCCAATCGTGATTCTAACTTTTAGCTGACTATATTCTAACCTCAAAGCAAAAGAGAGATGAGTGGAGCGGTTTAAAAGAAAGTTCCGCACCCCTTACTATGACGTCCATAACGCTTTTTACGTCGCTTTTGCCACAGCACACTTTTGCTCTGCGGAAAAGGGCTTTATGATTTGGAAGTAGCTACTATTCCTCGCTGTCGCAGGACACAAAATGTGTGTTTCCTCTATTACTCTCGCATGCAGATGCCATTCAATAACGATTACTAGTCAGAGTGCTAGCCGTCTTTCAGAGTGATTTATGAGGTTTTTGCGGCCTTAAGCGACGATAAAAGAAATCGTATGCCACTTTTTTTCTTTTCACGACCCCCTTGAGCTCCTCCTTTACGAATATATCGAATTTCTGGGTCGCCTGTCAAACAGTTTGACAAGCTCGGCATATGCTACGTTAAGTTTTACCGCTGTATTTTAGAACGTCCCTTCACTACACGCTTCACCTTGACTTGAGAAAATTGATTGCAGCGGCTTCTATAGGCAGAGCAAGTCGCCCAATATCAGGGATATTCTGCAGCGATTCTCTAGAAACGCAGCGTCATTTTTAGACAAGTGGCGGCGCTGTGCTCAGCTAGTTCAAGTGAAGGAGTGAAGGACGAGATTCTAGTCGAGGAGCGTTCGTGAATACGGGGGTTAGCATTGTTTGCACCGTAGGACAGTTCAAGAGACTGCTTTTATTGAAATAGCTACGCTGTTGTGTATTTTGAATGAATTAGCGAGTGTCAAATAATTTCCACATATATTTTTTCTTTTGTGTGATTCAGTCTAATTTGTTGCAATACTGTAAGTTTGGAGCCCCACCATGGTAGTCTAGTGGCTAAAGTACTCGGCTGCTGACCCCCAGGTCGCGGGATCGATTTGTGGCTGCGGCGGCTGCATTTCCGATGGAGGCGGAAACGTTGTAGGCCCGTGTCTCAGATTCGGGTGCACGTTAAAGAACTCCAGGTGGTCGAAATTTCCGGAGCCCTCCACTACGGCTTTCCCATAACTATATGGTAGTTTTGGGACCTTAAACCCCACATATGAATCAATGCTCTAAGTTTGGATTTTCAGGCTCAAAAATGCTTTGTTTGTTTTTCCTGAAACCTGCTCCAAATTTAAATTTTCTTCTGGAAAAGCAAGATATGATGCTCCAAAATATTGTTCCAGATCTTAGTTTGGCTTTCCCACCTCTTCTAGCTCTAAGTGGTTACTCTTTCACCCTGCTTTTGTGTGTCCATTCTATGTTCTTTGATGTTGCATTGTTTCAGGGCGACATGTTATGTGATGCACTTAATATTTTACATCTCTACAGTATTCTGCATGCTTAGTATGTAGTGACACTGTAAAGCCATTGTAACTTTGCCTATTGTTTTCAGTTCAGTAATATTGTTTTTCTAGTATTCTGAATGTCTGAACACACAAGAGTTATTGTGAAATGAAAATGCCATTTTAAGACTGTTTTGTGATTACACTCACTTGAATACCACTGGCCTTGCATAATATGCACAAGGCATGCCACAACACATGCAAACTGTGGCGTATCAATGTGGCCATTGCAGTGTTCTTTGATATATTATTTCAGTATATTGGAGAAATTAGGCATGCTGCATTCCACTAATCTGCCTGCTGTTTGATGTTTCACTGCACTGTACTTTTATGTTGCCTTGAAGCATGTTAAAATTAGTTCTTCTTTTTTAAGTGCAAACAAAGGCGCTTCTGTTGTACTTTGATATGCATTCTTTGGTCGTTAGAGCTCCATGCCATACCATTGACGTCTGATTTCTGGTCTTTTGTTGCAATTGGCATTCTGCTCTGCACAATTGAAAGAGGTTTCTTATTAAGCTGCAATTTGCCTTTGAAGCCTGTATGTGCTCTGTGTCTAATAAAATAAAGCTTGATTTCATTTTGCACTATGGGATGACTTTGTGAACGTTGTGTTATGTGTGACAGCTCATTTAGAGGGATGCCTTTGCATTCAGCTATGATTACATGTTATATCTGAGAGATTTATATGCCGTGCTTCATATATGCACCATAAAATGAGTGCTAGGGCCAGGATTACCACAATGTGGCAGGAGCCACTGCAATAGGACATCTGCGTAAGAAAGGTCTAGTTAATGGTAAGCTTTCACGTGCCTCCACGGGGGCCTACTGGAAAAGAGTAACACTCAAATTATGGTGTTTTGCGCATGGGTGTTGGGGCGTAATTCTGCACAAACACCCCCACACCCTTTTTTCTGTTTGGTTGAATTACGCTCCTACACTACTTTTATTGTTTAAGCAAGATTACACTCTTACGCTCTTAAGATTACTTGGGTGTAAATTCACTTTTACATCCTCACTCCCTCAAGGACACTTGGGTGTACACTTGTTTTTACACCCCCAAAAATGTTCGTACCCTAGGGTGTAAATTAGGAAATTCGCCCATGGTATAAGCGTAGTCCTGCTTGTTGCACCTATTTCGTGGGGTGTAGGGGTGTAAGTTATAGACACTATATTACACCTATACGGGTGTAATTTGGTTTACAGAACTTAGTTTTTCTCTAAAAAACCGGCAGATCCCACACATTTGAGGAATATATTTTATAGGTCTACAAGTCTCTACTCTTTATGGAATTGGATAGCGAGCACTATAGTCAATTGTAAAAGTACTTCTAAGTCCAGGCGTGGCTCTATGGTAGAATACTTGAATACTTGAATTACTGCTGGGACACGACAATTATTATTCTAATTCGTCGGGTCAATGCGGCCAATGTCAGCTTATTTTTAACGCTCAGGCGTTGAGATTACGCATGTATGTCGTCGCCATTTCTGAGTTATTCACCCGTGGCACATGCCCCCATACTAGTGGCACATATACACCCGCCCGCGGATATATACCACGGTCGAGGCCAAAGTGTTTGGACGACTTAAGGAACGCGATTGTGGCATTATTTATGTATTAACCAGCGTGTCATGTTTGGCAGACCATCTCACCCTCTCATACCAGTTTTTGTTCGTGACAAAACTAAGTGCATAGATAGATAGATTGATAGATAGATAGATAGATAGATAGATAGATAGATAGATAGATAGATAGATAGATAGATGCCGAAAGTAAATGGAGTACGCAAAGAAATGCTTCGCCTCTATAAAAAGTTGCCGTAGAGGGATCAGCTATTGAATGTCGTTCGGATTGCTGTGCACAGGACGAAAGTGAAACAGTTGAGCGAACGTAACGAGACAACAAGAGGAAGGAGACGTTAACGGATGACGGGTTCAATTCATCTCATTTGAAAACTTTCTCTAAAAGAACTCGTACACGCACACGCTTCATTTAAGCTACTCAGCGGAAGCGTTCTTTCTATTATTATTTTTTCTTGAAGCATCGTCCTCAAGCACAGGGCACGTTGCACTGTGCGTCGCTACTGGAGGCAGAGCTACCGGGCTCAGTAGCCAAACTACTCAGCCGTGTTTCTACCACCCCGCCGTTAACCTTATTCAGTTGGAAGTCCATAATGCCTTTCTCAAAAGAGCATGAGTTCACAACTCAGGTGAGCAGTATGAAATAAAATATATTGATGTTCAGAGAGCACCAAGGTTTGCTTTCCCCTTCCATAGAGCAATCGTTTTATCGGATACGGTACCTCACCCTTATACCTAATGAAAGAATACGGTAATGCTCTGCTGCGTGCGCACTACGAGCGTATACAACGACGACACTGAGTGCCAGGCTTGGTACTCAGCTAGTGGCTATACTGGGAACTGCGCTCTGCATGTTAACCAGGAGATTTACCTAGGTACCCCTGCACGCGATCTTTTTCGGGCTCATGTCTTCTCTATTGCGCTCTTCTCAGGCGAACCTTTGTGAAGGATTCTTGACTCTATTTGTCTGTCGCAAATGTCGTCAGCCCCAGCCCCCTTACGTACATGTGCGAAAAAACCAGAAGTTGCCACGTTAACGACCATGCCATTCATTCACTTCTCTCAGTTCTCCTGAATAAGATTTCAAAAGGAAGCAATATTTTATTTCCATGAAAGGAAGTATAAATTTGAGTAAAGCAAAAAATACAAGAATAAAGGCAGCGGCTAACTTTCCATGGCGTCGCTGTTGCCAGTCTAAAGGCACAGCGGAGCTGCATTTCTAGCTGTTAAAATATTTCGCTAAGGTTCTGCTCTAGTTTTGCTTAGTTCAGCAGGTCATATTAAGCATTCCCACGGCCATCGTTATGCTATTTAAAGCTAGAAAGTGTTTATGCTTTCTTTGCTCCTTCTTATAGCGGCTTCATTTCAATATTTGCCTATTTTATTGAGGTGTACCTGAAAGCCTAACTATAGCTTCACTTGTTCACAGAAACAGCAAAGCCCCTCCGGCATCTTCGCAAGGGTAACGCTCATTCTTCACAAAATCGTGCAAACGCCAAGGATCACTTTAACAGTCAGGCCAACGTTAATCCCAGCTTTATGAAAAGTGTTCTATCGTCACCCAGCGTTTTTTCTTTTGTACAACTGCATGCAGCTATGTACACGCTCAGCAGCCACCATGCGATAACAAGTCATCATGGTGATTCCTAGCAAGACCAAATCACATCTTTGGCCTCACCTTTTCTACTTTTCAGCACACGCTGGGTATTCTTTGGCACGGCGACGTTGTTCTTGCTGCTTGACTAGCCCAATATTCTGGATCCCCTCTTCAATAAAATTTATACTCGGACTTGGCTTACCACCACATTTCTTTAGGCGCAGCCTCTTCCTCCGGACTGTGTATTTTCTTGCGTTTACACACGGTGACATCAGACTTGAATCTGCAACACAAAGGCAGAGCACAATCCTTTATACAAGTGATGACGCCATGGTCTTCCAAACCAGAGGGAGTGCACCCACGGGCGCAAGCAATCGCACCAACCACTGATATTCCGCAGTTTTTCCACGCGTATGTCATGGTGTCACAAGTAACTATTGGCTGATTCGAGCCCGTAGTTGTCTAGCGACGTTACGGTCAGCTTGTCTTGGCGATTCTGCGAGCATTGCTACATGCACCGACGACTCGCCGCGGTGGTATAGTGGCTGAGGTACTAGATTCCGCGACCTGCGGGTCGCGGAATCGAATTTCGGCTGCGGCGACTGCTTTTCCGGGGGAGGCGGAAATATTGTAGGCCCGTGTGCTGAAATTTGGGTGCACGTTAAAGAACACCAGGTGGTCAAAATTTCCGGAGCCCTCCACTACGGCGTCTCTCAAAAACAAAGGCGTCCGCAAGTTTTGAGGTTATATCACCTGTCATCTTGAGTGTAGTTCTTTCTGTTGAAAATGATTTCTAAATATACTTTGTTTCTTATGTAGATCATTCTTTTCAAGTTCTCGCACGAAAGTTTGTGGACTATCATTTACATTATCAAGTGAAAGTAAGCTTTTCCGCCTTCTCTGTGATGTGCATGCCTATCTTTTAAGCATTTTTATGAGTGGATGAAAGTAACTCAAAGAACGAATTGCAATTGACGATTACTGAAATAAAACAATGAGAGCAGAAAGGTAGGTCTTAAAATAATCGGCAGAAAACGAAAGTAATGTACAAAAACCTCGAAAGAGAAAGCGCTTAGAGATAGGTAGCAGTCCACTTGAAGTTTTGAAACAGTACGTCTACTTACGACAGGTAATATCTGCGGAGCCAAATCACGAGATTCCAGCAAATAAAAGAAGAGGGCAGTGGAGCACATCCAGCAAGCACTTTCATATCATGAATGGTAAATTGCTACTATATCTCAAGAGGAAGGTATATAAGAGGTGCATGTTATTGATACTTAACTACGGAGCAAAACCTGTAGAATTACAAAGAGGGTTCAAGTTATGTTGAGGGCGATGCAGTGAGTGATAGAAAGGAAATTGATAGGTGTAACCCTAACGCAAGGAAAGAGCGAAGAGCGTATCAAAGAACAAACGGGTCTTAACGATATCATAGTCAAAATGAAGAAGAAATGGTCGCAGGCAGGGCACGTATAGCACGAAGGCAAGACAACCATTGGTTAATAAGGACCAGAGACTAGATTCCAAGAAAATACAATCGGGTGAGTGGGTGACAGGAAAGTTAGGTGGACAGATGAGATAACAAATTTCGCGAGTACAAAGTGGCTGCCTCAAGTACAGACCCGAGTTGACTGGTGGAACATGGGACAGGCCTTTGTCTTGCAGTGGGCGTAGCTATTTCGATGTTGATGATAATGATGACGATGATGGTCGTCGTGGCAGTTGATCTACTGTATATTTCTTTCAAAATATTTCTATATGTTGCGTCGACGCCCTTATTCCGCAGTGTATGCATGACTGCTGATATTTCTACTGTATCAAATGCATTCTTTTAGTTTATGAAGGCTTCGTATAGTTCCTGGGTGTATTCTGAGCATTTCTCTATCCCCTGAATAATAGTCTGAATGTGGTCAGTTTTTGAGTAGTCTGAACGAATTGTGCTTGATACTCTGATTGATTCAGTTCTAATATTCTTTATGATTTGTTAGCAATTACCTTTGTAAATAGCTTATATACGATGAAGAGCAAGCTGATCAGCCTGTAATTCTTCAAGTCCTTGTCATCACCTTTCTTACGGATTAAGATGATGTCTACAATGTTCCCAGATTCTTGTAGCCTCCCCGTTAGGAGACGCTTCGTATACAGGGTGACCAGTTTTTTTTTACCACAAAAGGTCCTCCGTCCTTCAGCAGATTTAATGTTACCTTATCCTAACCAGCAGCTTTGCCTCTTTGCATTCCCTCCAATGCTTTTCTGACTTCTGTCATTACTGCTAGGATGTCATCTGGGGTACTGCTGGTTCTTTCATTATGGTCCTGGTTGTCCCGGCTACTGTACAGATCTCTGTAAAACACCTCCGCTAGTTTAACTATCCTTCTTATATTGGTAGCTATTATGCCTTCCTTGTCTTCTATTGCACACATCTGGTTTTTGCCTATACCATATTCCTCTTCATCGCTTTGACGCTTCCGTCGTTCTTTAGAGCATGTTTAGTTTTCTCCATGTTACGCCTCATGCTTACTTATCAATTTCAAAAGCCCGGACAGATCTCTTTTGTCGGTTGTCTTTAGGGCTTTCATGTTTTGGCGTTTGTTTTAACGAGAACTAAACTGAATCTAAGCACAATCGCATCCAGCTACCATGGGTCGCCACGATCGGGATTCAATCTTGTGACCTTCAGGTCAGCTGTCAAGCACCATAACCCCTAAGAAACCATGGTGGGTATGTCCGAAGTGTGGATGTACAAGTATGCATACATAGTTGAGCTAATAATCTGTAGAGATCAAACTCTTCGGGATGATAGATTTCATCATCCACAAAATAATTGTACCGGTCAGCATCAACGACGAGTGCCTCTGTGCGCGTGAAAAAACTGTCTGTTGTGAATCATAGTGCATTTATCAGTGACAAGTGATTGAGACACTATCAGAGGTGACATCAGACTCACACGAAATTCACTGCTACAGGGCTCTGCGCGGAATACGCTATGTGAGGTACAGCACTGTGAAATCGTCCGTCTACACATGTATCAACTATCTTTAAAAAACAATTTAGATATGAATCCTTTCACTGTTTACAAACACAGACACTTAATGATATCCGGTTTCGTCCACCGATGAGTCTTGATAGAATCGGTGAGCAATAAGAGCTTTAGAAAAGAGCCTGCTGATTTTGCACACTTTTCTTGCCTTATGCGACAAAATGCAATGAAATAAATGTTGTCTTTAACTGCATAAAATTTATAATGGATTCCTTTGTACTTTACGCATGTTCTTTTTGTCTGAAAACTAAAGAGAGATTTCCCTTATTCTCGAAAGAATTTGAAAACGCGCTTTTAGTTGGATGTTAGGAGCTTGTAAATGACATGACCGAAAGTTTTTGGGTACAACGCTAGCAGTCTTGAAACTGTCTATAGTAATATTAGGTATATCAGTACAAGTCTAACCTCATTCATTTTATGACGCATGCGTTAAATTTGAAGAACCAGCATTCGTATTTACAAAGCTTCCTCTAGGCTACGCCTTTTATAGCCAAAAATGCTCTTGTCTCAAGGGGTTACGATAGAAATGGTAAAAGTTTACCTTACTAGGGACGTTTGAGGGCAAGTAGGACACATGGATGTTGATGACACGACAAGGAAAAGAAAAAGTTGGCCCCGTGTTCACATATTTCACTGCAAATGTCGTCAAAATACGATAGGCTTGCGTTTGGATAGAGGGAACAAAATATTTATTTGATGATCTGCGCGACGAAATTGGTGAATAATATTCTGGATGCAATGCGTTTGAGTGCCTCGATGCGTGCAGTGGAGGCAAACGAGCACATCGAGGCACGTGAAACATGAGCGCTATCTGGCAGTTATCTTAAAAAAAACGAAGTATGACCTCTGATATTCGGAACTTTCAGCTACGCTGGGGACGCCACACGGCAACCACCGACAGCAGTCATTCGGTGATAGGGCAAACTCGTCTGGCGGCAGCGTATGCGCAAAGCATCGTCGTCATAATTTTTTGCGAATTCTCGCCTGTGGCCATTAATCAATGGTCAATAATTTTGTCGGCGGAACATCCCTGAACGTATACTCGCTTCTGCAAGGACGAAAAAATTCAAGAGCAATCGCATGTGCTCCGTGCCCCAACGCTCGAGCCGTACCTTCAAAGGCGTCGTAGGCCTTCATTGTTTTCCGGAGGACAAAAAACTGAGGAAACAATTGGCTGTCAAACTGCGCATTGGAAAACCCGTCACGAAGGAAATGAAAGTTTGCAGCGAGCATTTTGTACCGGATGACATCTTCTGGGGCACAACAGGTGAGTGATCATCTTAAAGTACTTCAAACGAGGGTGCCACATAGTCGCCTAAAATTCACACGTTAACGTGTTTACCGACGAATAAGAAGTGTAAAAGTTAAAACGGTCTTTCTCATTCTTTAATTGTCATATTTTGATTACTTTTCTGGATGGGTGTGAGCAAACAAACTTGAAAACATCTACCAGCGGCTTGTCGTTGACGATGTGTACAGCATACAATTTGTGCAGTCTAAACGGCTATTTATTGACAACGAGTACTTCTAATCTCCATTGGTTTAGTGTATGTTAATTGAGAGTGAGTGCACACCCTTTCAAAGATATATTGTCGCGAGACATCGTGTTATCGGTGTCGGGCGGGCTCTTAGCATTGTATTCAAGTTTGATCGAGTTCCCTTGGGAAAGCCACAGATGGATGCTGTTCGGCTGTAGTGTTACCAGAACTCTTTTTGGGGGAAGGCGGATTGAACCATAATTCAAGTTTGTGTGTGTGCTTATATATTCACACACACACGTGCTAAATAAATAAACAAAGGGGAGAGTATCTGGATTTCCTCCCTGCTTGGCTACGTAAGTGTCATTCGAGAGGAAAATTCCGTCCCAGCAGAACTCAGATATGGGTTGAAAGTCAACAAGTATGTCATCCCATGTGTTGTGTCTGCTTGATGGCACAAGTCCAAATCTTTTGTGTTTAGGCTCCAGAAGTTTTGGCGCCATTGCGAAGGCACCTATAGAAGACTTCAGTGCCTTCAAAATGTCTCTCAAGTCATAGATTCGACAAGAAAGATGATGCAAAGCGGCAGGCAGTTGTTGACAGAGCCTCGCGGGTATCAGCAAGAGCAACTGCAACTGGTAAGTTATTGCCTTTTTATGAGTAACCTGGTGTCACTATTAGATTAGTGTATGCCTCTGACTGAAAGCGGTAGGTTTTCTCTGCCTACTGCTATTCTCTCTCGAAAAGTGCAGTAACGTTTGACGGTTGCTCAAGCTGTCTGCCATCCAACTGCTTCCTAATCATAACGTGTCTTCATCTATAACATTTAGTGCGTATATCGACTGCACATGTACTAGACAGTTCTTATAGAACCTTGACATCCTGGAATAGTGATAAAAAATTCCAAAGCACTCGATAGTCTGAAAGTGTATGTTATGCTGGCATTTCTTAAAAGTCGGTGTTTGTCAGCAAGTGCTTGTTGAACAGGCGCAGCTACAAAAAAGCTGTGGTATCCATGAAGTGCTGCAATAAGTAAATCTTTAAAATCATTCTAAGGCACTCAGATAGGCCATATAGCATCACTCTGGATCGATTGGAGCTGAGATGATGATAAATTTAAGAGAGTCTAAAACACTACCTTTTATTTGCGCGCTTGCTTTGTCTGGGAGTGAAAAGTTGGGTAGGCTAAAGTTTGGTGATGTGACACAATTATGCGGTCAGCATATCTTTATCTACCCGTGTTTTAAATGCTGACCCCCCGAGCAGTACGGCTGCCTGTCTCCATGTTCATGTATTTCTTGTTTTAAGCAAACTATCTTTTTGCGATGCCGTAAAGAGCAGATGAGGCACACGGTGCTGCAGGAGAGGTATGAATTATAAAGGAATATGGAGTGGAAACAGAGACTCAAGAGAAAAGTGACATCACAAACAGCAACATCGCTTGTGATTAGACACACCAGTAGCATTTTTGGTGTCTTGACTTCTCTCCTCAGGTTGTGTTTCCACATTCTGTCTATTTAACGTGAATACTTACCAACCAGCTAGCTATCTGTTGTTCGAAGGCACTTTTACAGTAAATATTTGCCGCCCGAAGTGTTAAAATAAAACAACAAACAACCTCAAAAAATCTGCTGCCTTCATTTTGGGGAGAGACTGAAGCAATAAATAATGTAATAGCCTGGACAAACACCTCCACAAGGCAACAAAATAAAACAAACTAAGCTGTGGCTGTAGCAAACAAAAAATTGCAGTATAGAACGAGATGTGAGTAACAATAAATCCCTTATATAACGGAATGAATATTTGCTCCTTCTTGAAAATTATTCATCAGCGTCCTTTAGTTTCTACGCTTTTACAAAGTCTGCTCTATTATGTGTCGTTATCATAATGACTATGCACAGTATTAACAATACTGCTACGTACTCAAGGTAGTGAAGCTTCTTTAGTTAGTAACATTTTTAGGTGTATATGTTTCAGAATCCAACAGAGTGGGTACTACAAGTTGTGGCCGTTTGGACGCCCCAAGAACATTATCGGAGAGCCCTGCATTAGTAAGCTTGAAGCTTTTTTTCAAAACCGTGAACTACTTGTGCGCGCTTTTGTTGTGCGAGCCGGCCGGTGGCCGAAGCTATAATGTGACACTGAATGGCCACTTTTGCGGTGATGGTGGGAGTATGACTGTGCGTGGGTCCTGGGAGAAGGCAGTAGAGGGACGGTTGTGGAACTCGAGTGACGCCGTATTTTTCTCCCTCCAGAAGTTTTCTTTGCTTTAATAAAAATAAAGGTTTTGTTGAAGTAACTGTTGTTTTAGCCAGCCTTTCCTTCTCGTCCCATCGTTTTCCTCACCATTATTAACATACTTAAGGCAATAAATTTGAGGCCACGCATGCATACACTATAACATTAGCACAAGCTCTATAATGCGAGTGAATAGAGGTTGAAGGGAACATTTTTAATGGACCACAATAACGACGCGGCTGCCTGCTGGTGCTTGCATGACTTTCAGGATGCTGTTATACCTTTTCAAGGGAAAATCGTCATTGTGCGAATCTGTAGAGTGAATGTGACTTCAAAATCCGTGAATATTGGTACAATACTATTGAACTGAAATCTATATAGGACTTAGAAATGCAAATGTTTTTGTTTCTACAGTTTTCAGTTTAGGCGATATCGGCAAACTTTCTGCACAGCTAATGCTAAAAACTGCCAAAATGCTGTGTCCTGCTGTAAACGATTCAAGGATGTTTTGAGGCTGTATTTTCATTGCAAGATAACAGTACACTCAATTTCAGGCACCATGGCCACCTGTGCGTTCACTGTACAGCAGCGATGAAGATGAAGGTCAAGGACGGCAGCGTGCTGCAGAAAGCCTCCTGCTGCTTGGTACAAGTGACCACGAGATCAGTGATCTTGAAGACACCGCTGTTGAAATGCTTCTACAGCTTGGATGCAATTAAGTTGCCAGTGCCGATGTTGCAGGACAGGTTAATACGAGCATTGCAACAACTGCACAGGCAACTCTGATTGGCTTTCTTAACACCGATTCATCTTTAAAAGCATGTAAAGGTGTAGGAAGTATTGAAATTTTAATGTCTGTTGCACAGGCTGTTGCCAAGGTTGACACTTCCTCGAAAACAGAAAAAGGTGTCTTGGCGCGGGTTGTCGTAGTACTTGTGCGCATAAAGACGTTTTTGTCAATTAAGTGTTTAGCAACCCTGTTTGCAGTGTCCGAAACTTGTGTGCACAGGTACTTTTCTGACACTATGCGATATTTTGCTGCAAGCAAGGGTTGTGCGTGTCATGCTGGACTGCACTGAAGTGCAGATCGAAAGGTCCGATTGTGTCTGCTGCCGCATCCTCACCTACTCACATTACAAGGGTGTTCACACAATAAAAGTTCTTGTTGGCGTATTGCCAGGAGCTCTCATAACATTTGTGAGTGACTTCTTTGGAGGGCGTGCTTGAAATAAAGCAAGTGTAGGTGAAGAGATCACGTAATGGTTGATAAGGGCTTGAACATTGACAAGAAGTGCACCACATTAGGTATAGAAGTTGTTCAGCCGCCGTTTCTTAAAAAGCAGGCACAGTTCTCCGCCCAAGACGCGCAAAAACGGCGCCGATTGCGCGTGCAAGAGTGCACGTTGAAAGGGTTATTACGCGTCTGAAGCTCATTAGAATTTTTAAGGTTTCCATACCCTGGAAAATGATAGCTGTGCTTGATAAGGTGATTATTATTATTGCTGGCATATTGAATTTGTCAGCACCTCTGCTGTCTAACAAGTGGTTTTTCTAACGTACGGCTGCTACAACAAAGGTCAATAGCTTTTGATATTTTCAATAAACGTGCATATGTTTACGCAATATCAACGGAGGTTATCATCTTTCGAAATTGTTTGTCAGTACCCCTTTAAAGGGCCAGTAAACAACCCTGAAGTCGAAAATTTGTGATGAAAAAAAATATTCGCACTTTTGCTTCGTGAAAATGATGCCGCAAAAAATTTGCGAATACGTTTCATAATAAAGAAGAGACAGGGGTTAGAAAAATTCTTTCAGCTGGTTTCAAATTCTCGCATGGTCTCCCTATCTTTTTCCGCCATTGGGAGGAGTAGCCCTTTGTCGTGACGACGTCCACTTCGCCAACCTAATGCGATGTTTGCGACTACGTGTCAGAGCGCAGCCAACGACCGATCAAGGCATTCCCTTGTGCACACGTGTCAGAGAGGTGCGGGGAAGCAGCGTGGTGTGAGAGCGGTTAAGTATACACCCATCTCTGGCAGCAAAGTAGAGACACTTTTCATCTCAGAGGCTCTCGTTCTGGCAGTAACACTGGTCTGCTAGTCTCGGCCGCACAATGAAGTACAGGAAATCAAAAAAGGAGACTGAATGGCCAAAATGACATAACTTGTAGACCAAGACTCTGTTTCTTAGTGCAAAGAAACAATCGAAGAGCTCAGTGTCACGTCGACTCGGCATCGGCGAGTTTGAATCGCTGCGCGTAAAAGGAGGATTGGTCAGGCGTAGCAAAGAAGCACGGAAATTGTTTTTCGAAATGTATCGTCTACATGGCGCGCAGAGCTGTAATGTTAAGAAAACTTTATCGCCGCGGCCTGCTGTATGAGCTAGCGAGCTCGTCACTGCCTGTTTACTGGCCCTTTAAAACTTTCATAGCAGTTGCTTGAATTTAACATGCCGAAAATACGACACGACGATGAATGGTGTTTCAGACTGTTACATGGATTTTGTCTAACATACTCCTAAATCGATCTGCATGGTCTCTATTCGCAATTTTCATGGCCTATGGGCAGCGCTACTTTTCATGCAACATGGGGAACGAACAGAGTAATGCAGCACAAGTAAGCGATTAGTGGCGCAACCTGGAAGTAGCTATACTCGGACACAAAAAACCAGCTGCATACGTTCATGGGCATCAATTATTTGCATGCTAAGTCTAAAGCATTTAACCACTGACTTTTTTTGAGGTGCTACGCTGAAGGTGAGGCCTAGTTTGCCTCGTGCTGTACGCTGTCAGCATCGAGGCCCACAATAAAATCAGTTGCTTTTTTTCTTTTTTTAGCTTTGTTAAACTTGAGGAATCCAAAGTGTCACACTAATTTCGAGAACATCTACGATGTTGCAAAAGGACCCCAAACACAACAGAACAAGCCGCAACTGTTACACTGAAGCAGGTCCAACGTTTTGATAGTCTCAGATGAGCTTCCGGCGGCCACTGCTCAGTGGCGACACGGTACGTGAAACGTATGAATACCTAGCGACAACTCCTTTTGGCAATGATGTGAAAACCATTGTGGCAGTTTTTCTGCCTTGTACTCGGAAAGTAGCAAACCCTGGCGTACAAATTGTACTGCATTGGAAAGTGATGACTTCTTGGCACCCGCATGGCATAGCAATTTTCTGCTGAGAGAACCTTATGTTGTGGAGGTCATAGCAAATTTGGCACGCGAGTAGAGGGAAGAGCCTAAATGCGACAGACGCTCACGCCAAGGTACAGGTGCTATTGAGCGTGTAAGAGACACGTAAAAATCTAGACTTTCTCACATGTGCAAAAATGCGAAATCGCGACTCATAAAGTTTAAGAAATGTCTCCCTTGTATGTACTCCATCCTGTCTCAAAGAGCTTCCTGTAATCACAAAGAAAACATGAATGCAACAGTAGGACTGCATTAATTTTGAGTAGCGTTAGTACAGTTTGGCTCTGCAGCATTCGCTTGAGTGCAGAGAGTAGTTATCCGCGAGTACATCATTTCTCCTCTACAGACATGTGACAGCTGTAGCATAAAACTCTCAAATTACGGCTGAACAGCCGAGCACTGTATTTGTTATTAATTCATTCTTTCATTGTTGCACCAACAGAACAATGATTTCTGAGTTTTCACGTGCCATACTCATTATATTATTATGAGGCATGCCTTAGCAGAGAGCTCCTGATTATTTTTACCGCCTTGAGTTTTCTAAAAGAACAAAACAATGAACTAGTTTAGATTGATGAAGTGTGCTCGGAGAACTCTTGTGTCGTTTATTTCACCACCATAGGTTTATTATTAGAGGAGAAAATGAAGTGCCGTGCTGAATTTTTTGATTTCGTGCCGAACATGCTGTTAGTGATGTCAAAGGTTTCAAAGAGCTCATATCATACTTTGTTGCCACAATCTCGACAAAATTTCTTCCAACTCGTTATATCAAGTTCGTGGTCCCTCATAGGACAATGTAGTTCATTTTCACCAATTTTAGGATCCACGTAGGTCCTTGTAGACACCATCAAAGTATGTGACGTCATGGAAAAAGATGCGGAAATCACAAGGTGGGTTCGCCACCTGTATTTACTCTTTACACGTATTCTTTCTTAGGGTCTTCTCACAGAAAGCGTGATATTCGTAGTATCATGAAAGACTACTTTACTAATGCGAGAAAAATCATTTTGCACTTGAAATTCTCTTTCAATTGCTCAGACATTGCATATTCTGTGAGTAGTATGAATCATTTACATATATAGATTTGCAAGTGTCATGATGCAAGTGAAAACACCTTTTTTGAATAATCAGCAAAGCACCACACTCTAAAAAAGAGCGAGTAAAAGGGGTGTCTTTTTGTCCCACAACAATATTCGTCATCTATATTGCATTCCATTCTTGCGCTTTCGCCCCGGGCCCGGTACATTCCGGTCGTGATTGACATGCCCATTATCAGGGTTACATTGCATTCTCAATAGGAAAGTGGCCAGCGCCGAGTCTTCAAGAAAGGAAGCGCACGCAAGCCTGATGATATTATTGTTGTGGGACAAAAAGACACCCTTTTACTCGATATTTTTTAGAGTGCAGTGTGCCACTGCAGTGGCTACGTTCATGCTCGTGCTCTCTTTTAATTCAGTTGATTGTTAATCAGCATTCCATTCCTAAATAGTTATGAAAATATAAATTTTTTTGTCTTGTATTGTGGCACACTTTCTGATGGTTTCGCTCTTCGTACATTTTGTGTTATCACACAAGCCTGCTGTTTTTTTTGAACAAAGGTGCCACATGAGAGAGTTGAACACCATTTCTTTATTTAAGGGTAGGGGGGCGGTCAGCAGCGAGGCAACTGTACCACTCTGCAACTGCAGTGGCTACGTTCATGCTCGTGCTCTTTTTTGTTTGCGTTGATCGTTATTCAGCATTCTATGCCTAAATAGCTACGTGTTTTCGATGGAGGCAGAATTGTTGTGGGAACGTGTGCTTAGATTTGGCTGCAGGTTAAAGAACCCGAGGTGGTCGTAATTTCCGTAGCCCTGCACTACGTCCTCTCTCATAATCGTATGGTGGTTTTAGGACATTAAACCTCACACATCAATCAATCATTTGTAGCCTTGTTCATAACACACCAAATATAAGGGTGTAAATGGGGTGTTTTGAGGGTGTTTTATTTACGAACACCTCAAGTTTTAAAAATGGAGTGTAAAAAGGGTGTTCATATGGGAAATTGTATTGCGTACACCCCTTTGTCATCCTTTAGGATGAAACATTTTTTGCAGTGCACGTAGATTTTAGATTTAGATTTTTCTGACGAGCAGACACAACCTGTACCGACAAGGTACTGTTCCACTACCTCAACCGCAGTCTGTAGCCGCTGCTCGATGTCTCCGTCACTTCCATCAAATACCCAAATTGTAATGTCGCCTGCGTATTTGGCGTGTTGCACTCCCTCTATGCATGGTGTTTAGGCGTTCGGGGAGGCCGATCAAAACGCGATTGAAGAGCATCGGCGAGGTGGTGGAGTCTTGTGAGGTGCCGACGTTGCCTAGTCTCTTGTCTTCGAATGTGAGTTTGCTCGGCGTTAAGGAGACACTTCTATTTGTGAAAAAACTCTTCACGCAGTTGTGTGCTTGGTTGCCTGATTTAGTGTGGCCATGTTGTGTAGTGTGGCTGCGTGAGATACGGTTTCAAAGGCTTTCTTAAGGCATATTACTAAAATAGCCCTAATACTTTTGGTATTGTCGCCAAGTATCTAATGTTTGATTTGCAACATTGCATCCGTGCGTGGACCGTTGAGCTCGAAACCCGAGCATGGTGTCCGGGTGGCGCATATTGAGATTCTAGTAGGTGCAGAGCTAGCAACCACACCTGCACGCGGATTGGCTGCTTCAGCACAAGACGTTGGGATGTCATACTATAGCAACGGGAGGTGAATCGCAACTCCCCCGCGCCATTGTTTTGTACTCCTTTTTTAGGGGTGAAGCTCCTTAGAGCCGCACCCGTGCGTCCTTCATAGTAGTGCGTAACATGTCTTACGTTTTCACCTGCAAGGTGGTGCCATTGGGAGACTTCTCCTGTGCGTTGTTGAACAACAAAAAATTCGCAGCGTCTGCGTTAACTAAAAGCCGAATTCTTGATTGATATTTGCGGTTTAACGTCCCAAAACTCACCATATAATTATGAGAGACGCCGTAGTGGAGGGCTCCGGAAATTTCCACCACCTGGAGTTATTTAACGTGCACCCAAATCTAAGCACACGGGCCTACAACATTTACACCTCCATCAAAATTGCAACCGCTGCAGCCGGGATTCGATCCCGCGACCTGCGGGTTAGCAGCCGAGTTCCTTAGCCACTAGACCACCACGGCAGGGCTAAAAGCCGAACTCTCCTGCCTCTCATTCCCTATTAGCAACCAATGGCATGTACATTGAACACTATCTGACATATAAAGGGTTCCTACGTTATACTCACTCGGCGTAAACTCCTTGGTTTCAGAAAGGTTTAGCGAGCGTTGGGCAGCAGTGCCAAACATACAGAGAACTAGTATATAGCATGAAATCGAGGTGGTTAAAGGTTGGAAGTAGACACGAAGTGCAAGCTCTAAGAAAGTGTGCGTGCGCCACCTCTCGTTTAGTCTTTGGAATGTCCGCTGGATGGCGGTACTTCTATACGTGAAATATATTATGAAAAGATGCGAGATGGTGGTACTTGGACAGTTTACAAGATGGTCGGACGGACTCACAGACAGATGCATGGACGGACGCACGGATGGCTGCAGGGACGAATGGACGCGTGGACGGACGCAGGGCAGATGCATGGACGAACGCAGGGATGGACGCACAAATGAACGTGCAGAGGCAGGAACAGACGCACGCACGGACGGGTGGATGGACGCATGGACAGTCACACAGACGGGCGCATGGATGGACGGAAGCAAGAACGAAAAGACGGGCGGATGCTTCGCCCCACTTTCCATCATTCACCCCGTGGACATGCTGCCATTTTTTCTTTCTTTGCTCACTGTTTCAGAGGTGTTCTCTGGTGTCAGCTGTGCGACTGTTGCTACAGAGCAACAGCGTAGTGCAGCAGCGCTGCTTGGTGTTCTCTTCTCTCGTGTGCCATGTAATGCGTGCGAGATGTGTAAACTTAGATGTAAATACGTGAATATTACGCCGAAATGACAGCATGTGCGGTGTCAACGCGCTCGCCCCGGCAGGGCCATATTTTTGGTTCACGCACATCGTGACTGTGGGATGCCGGATCAAATAAAAGACAATTCTTAGTGGCCTTGGAGGAAAAAAGTCCGTGCCAGACGGGCTGGCAAAGAATGTGAACCACCGAATGTGGACTCAGCCCACCAGAACGTTGCCTGAACCCAAAGGTATGTGAAAGTGTGTTGTAAATAAACCTTCACTGCCTGCTCAACTCGTTTGATTATGTTAGGTTGCCGGTCAGAGTAGCGGTTCTTCAAAACCTTCCCCATGACTTATATATATATATATATATATATATATATATATATATATCATTGATTTTCTGTCCATGTTCTCCTTATAATGCGCATCTGTTACCTCTTATCAGAATCACGATGTCGTGGTCTGTATCGTTTTGCGTTGTAACAAATTAAAGTTTGCCTTGCAGCGGACTCCAGAATTTTATAACACGTAACACTTGTGCGTGCTGCCAAAAAAGCATATATGATTGTGACGGGTACAGCTGCGCAAAGAACAATTGGGGCCAGAAGTGTTTATAAACTCATGCGTTTGTTTCTTCCAAAATAACAAACGATATATTTAGCGTAGGTGGTGAGAGGCGTATGCACCACGATATGCTGATCCAGTAAAGGCGAGCGAAAAAAATTCAGAAAGCTGAACTTAATTTGAAACAGCTTTCTATTTGTCTGTGTGTTTAGAAGCGGATACAAACTAAAGCTTAGCGAAAAACGCATTTGTTGCTTGCAATACTACGTAGCCTGAGTATGGCATACATACTAGCAGAGTCATTCAATGATACTGGGCATCACTGTGTACTATACAGGTAATGCATCGTAGAAGTGTTGTGCATCTTTCGCTGTCTCGTAGTTTAATGCGTCTATAGTTTATATGGAATGACTGCTTCATATCTTTAAATGCTCCTGCACAAAAAATTCAACAGCCTTGTACTTTGCAACAGTGCACAAATGAAAGTAGAGGTAATAAGCGTCAACTGCAAGGAAAACTGGTGCAGTGCCAGCGTTCGCTACATAGGCATGGTAATACACTTGTGTGACGGTCAGACAACCTGGTTATTGTGTACTCTAGCATTATTCCTTGGTGGTCTACATGCTAGTTAGCATGTCACGCTTTTCCTCAAACCCTGGTTTTCTCGTGAAATTTCTTTCATCTGGAAATTAGGATCACTTCTCCATTACTTTTTTTCATTACTTATATCGCAATCCTGCAGGCCAATACTTTGACTCAAAAAGGAGGGGCATTATAACAATAGACAAAACAAAACGAAAATAATATATACATGCAAAAAGACATTGTAACACAAAATGAACATAATGCATGAAAAAGAAGCAGCAATCAACCATAGACTTCACCGAAAATTTACAATTGAGTGAATTAACAATTTTATTCAATTGAGATAGTTTTCACACCATTGCCAACACAACTTTCTTGTTGCTACGGTAGTGATAGGGCTGCAGTAGATTACCTGTACTCTCTTAAGAAAGTGACCCACATTTACATTATTTGCATTTGATTTGAAATTTATTCGCATGTACAGTCACCACAAAAATTGAGCTAGTTGACTAAGAATCAACAAAAAAGAAGGTGAGGCATGCAGGCTCAGACAACAGAAAAAAACAAGACAGTGAAAATGTGGCTGTCAAGTGAAAAAGCACACTGTGCTCTTCTAGTGAGCAACCAGTTTTGAAAAAAAATGCATGAGAGTTACATTTTCTTAAAGAATTGCCTTTGAGTTGTGCAAAACATTTTCAAGACATTGCCTCTGCGCTTGACAATCTGAGCTGGCAGTAGTCCCCTAGATATTCAAGACTGTTGCTAAACCTTCTATCGAAGCATACTAGTGTTCTAGACTGCAGTATTGCCATGGCGTACCTTAGGTATTCAGTCATCAAATAGTGTGTGCAGGAAGTTAACGCCAGCCTTAATGCCCTGAATATGTTTCTGTTCATTTATTTGGAGGATGTTATTCTAGCAAGCCAGGTGAGCGTTTCGAGGCAATTTTTAAATTGATGTGCAAAGAATTAGTGCGTCTCTCAAGCATGTAAATTGGCATTAATGAATCAATTGTGGAAAGTAACGCTACCCGGTGAACTTTATTGAGATCCATCGATCTAGAAAAATCACCCGAGTTGCCCTTCAGGAGCACAGCACTTCTTTCACTGTTTTGCTCAAGTTAGGTGCTCAGTCACACACTGCGCATTCATACAGTCAAACCTCGAAAGGTGATGGCAAATATGCTGAAAAAGTTTACCCGTTTCAAAGCAACAGTAGGCTCTTCACAGGAAGGACCCAATTCTCTAACAGGCTCGACTACCTGTTGCCTCCAATTAAAGAGTTTGTTTAATTTCAAGTAGTTAAAAATAATGTTTTTAGTTTTCTACAATGTTTTCTACTGCAGAAAGCGTAATTAGTAAGGCAGCAAGTAAATACTAAATTTCTCGAACTTCAAAGCGTTTTCAGAAACGTTTCTTGAAGCACCTTGAACACCATGTCGAATTGGGGAGTGCCACCAAACCTGGAGGCCCTAAAAAGCCTTTTGTAGGCGTGTTCTTTACGCGAGGACACTGAGAACGACGTGTTAAACTTTGCAAATGTTTATACCAATTCCTAATTTACTCTAAAGTGTGTCTAAATATTCATTCTCGCGGTTGAAAACCCTCGCTAGTGCGAGTGTCACTGACGTCACTGTGAAGGAAGTCTAACAAAAACTTTAAGCGACGCAACACGCAATTGCAGTGATATGCAATGTACAGTGACTGCCCAACAGCTCCGTTGCACCAGGCAACGAATAGGCTAGCATACTAACTTTTCTCGGCGCTTTTGTGAAGTAGCCAAACTTGCTAGCATTTTATAAAGTGCTTCGCATAGTCATGCAAACCTTTGAAGGCAATTTTAGTGAATTTCAATTTGTTTACACATCATGGCTTAAGCATACTGCGTTACCGTGGCTCTAAATGTGAGATCAGATTGGTGGGGCCACTTTGCATCACTAAGATATATCAGGGCAGCACAGAGCTGTTGTTGTGGATATCTGGCACATTCTTATTCTCTGCTGGTGTCAATTCTCATCAGTTATGTATCTCCGTATGCAAAACTTCTTTAAACATTTTTCACCTCGATCAGTCAGGAAAAACAAAGAAACCTTCCTATAATTTTGGTTGCATGAAGTTTCACAAGGTGTCAATACTATCATCTAGTAACCAGGTGATCTGCAAAGATCTCTGCACATACTGGAATTTCATACTTGCTATTACTTTCTATCGAAAAATTTTTGTGCCATTTCACGGTAGCCAGGCAGTTTCAATTGTTTTTGTGTGTCTGTTTAGGAGCAGAGGATGCACCACTCTGTGTGCTCCAACTTTGTGGGCCCACGTGCTCTAGTTTTCAACGCAGTAATATCACTGTCCATCTTGGTGCCCAGAAACCACAGCTGGAAGCAGTAAATCGTGTAAGTAAGGAGACACCAAGTTAGTTTGCTAAAATATGCGAATCCTGAAACACGCACCATGCTTCTTAGAAGAATAAGAAAGATTTTCTATAAAAACACACAAGCCACACACTTTATGGCATTACCTCATTAAGAAAACTACCAGAGCATGCAGACACAAGAAGCCAGACAGAAAAAGAGATAAATGTAGATTGCCAGATTGCCCTGTGGTTTGTAACAAGATGCTTCACATCGAATAAATGGTTCAATGCAACTGTTAGAAATCGACTATACCCTTCATTTATTCAATCCTGGCTAACTTTAGTTCAGGTTGTAATGGAGATTTTGTACGTCTATTTTTCCTACTTTTACCAGCCGTACACAAGGAAAACACGAGTAGAACTCGCCATGGTACCTTTCAGGTATCGTGTAGTACTGTTAAGCACAAATACATGAGTTTGTTCAATTATTGGAGATGATGGCTGCATGTTTTTGGCGAAAAAATGCAAAAAGGCCCATGCATTTAGATTTACGTGCATGTTCCAAAACCTCACATGGTCAAAGTTATTCTAATAATTATGGTTATGGGTAAAATCACAATACATTATGCCAGCTTTGGAAAAATGATTAAAGTAGAAATGCGGAGGACCTACTACAAAACAACAATTTATTTGAGCTCTGGACTTCATACTGTAGCGCATCGCTAGTAGTAGAGCGTCGGTAGAAAGAAGTGCCTAAAACGTTCGTGGGCTTTTGGCTGGCTGCCCGACTGCCACAGCCTCTGCTCTGCTTTGGCATCTCTCTTGCTTCCCGAGCAGCACACCTTCGTCCTCGCATTAAATCAGCGACGACAGCACGTCGGACGCCGTTACGTCACTAAAATACAAACAACCAGAATGTACACCAAATGTCTCATTTTAAAAGGACCAGGAACCAATTTTTAGGTACCCATTATTTACTTCAATAATGGAAAGCACTTATCGGACCTGAGCCGATTATGGAGGGTAACATGTGAAAGGTAACGTGTCACAGCTCTAAATATTTCACTAGTCTGTGAATACAGTGCGGTTTCTCAGTGTCACTTTCCCTCATATTGTACGTACTGCCATTTTCAGCTCTGATTATGGTGCGCTCAAAAGTCTATGACAACGTACTGTGCATGGAACGACTTCATAGTGAGGCATGAAAAGTTTTATGCTGTGTTGCGCAACATACTGGTTAGGATAAGATAAAGCTGAGCTACTTGGTAAGCATTCATTCTGACTAGGCGTGTAAGCACAAACTCAAGAAAGATGTCACAACATCATTAGGACTGTCTAACAACTACAAAGGTCCACAGTGGCAAAAAAGAAAGAAGGAACGAAAACTTATCTCTGCATGCGCAAGCAATAGGTCAACCTATCAATTGAGCACGCATAAAAGACCTTGTACGTAACTGTTAAGGCATTTGATTTATTTTTGTGTAGGTTAATGGACTCCTGATTCATGCATGAACTACCACTGTTATTGATATGTCAAGCATCAATAGTAACATGCATTCTTTATTTCTGTAGCTGTACAAAACTGCGCATTCATCGAATTGCAGCATGCAGTTACACTCTTGACAATGTGAAGATTTGAAGGTGAGGATCCGGATAGCGATCTCTGGTATTTCATCAAACTCCGTTTAATACAGCAGACCATCCCCTTTACATAGAAATGCCTGCAGCTAAAAGTCACCTTATGAATCACACCTGTATGAAAATTAGTGAATTCGTTGGTCCGTTTTACAAAAATATATCATCTATCATTCTTTCTGTGCACAGATGCAGAAAATCTTGCCAAGCTTAATGGCAGGCTCAAAAACAACATTAACGTCGTATCTACTTTCCACTTTGTTTAGACGGTGATATACACGATGAAAGTACGAAATGCCTGCGACATGTTCTTTTTTTAAACATCTGTTTATAGGCTGGCCTCAGTTTGTGCAGCCTATCGAAAAACGCGTATACTTTGTTGATAAACTTTGTCGCAGCATTTTAAGTATAGTTGCTGTTGACATAGTGTATGAATGAGATCGGTAACTACCTGAACTAGGTCACAGTGGAGCTTGACGTATACATAATGGTGATGTTTTTGTTTGATGCAAGATTTTTGCAGGCAACGTTGACAACATCATTTATTACCTTTTTAATCGTAATTGACATCTGCGCTTGAAATTTTTCCAAGTTGTCAGACAATATGAAGCTGTTAACTATGCAGTGTAATTATTTGCATAAGCAAAATTGCTCAAGAAGACAATAAATAGTGAGTTTTGATGCTTGGTTTAACTTGAATGGCTAAAACAGCATTACAGAGGTCAAGCGTTTTCGAGAAAAAAAATTACACTATCACAAAGGGTAGCTGCGCAAGATGGATATCGCTTCATTAGTGTGTGTGTGTTGTGTTTGTGTGTGTTGTGTGTGTGTGTGTGTGTGTGTGCATGTGTGTGAGTGTGTGTGCGTGTACAGCGCCAAATAAATAAGCGTGTAGGGAGGAAGACGCACACTCAGCCGATTTCTCAATTTTGAAACGAAAACAATAATACATTAAGATTTAAGTACACTGCGAACAATTTGTCATTTGTGAAGCTTCGTCGCATTTACGTTTGTTTATTATTTATCAGAAGCACCTTCCTGGAGATTACTGAACCATATCGAAATCTTGCGTCATTCGGGAATCCGGACTCAATTCTACGTTTTCTACCGGTAAATTGTACTTTGGACTTCGTTTTTTTTTTTCACGCGAAAACGCTACCGACTCGCTGTCAAGCAACACCTCTGACCGGCTGAAGCGATCCAACAGCGACGCAACGGCTGGTATAAAGATGAACTGCGTCGTTCACAAAATACACACGCATATCTAAACACTGTTTACGTACCTCACGCTGTCAACGTCGAGGCTGCGCGGGATCAGCATGAGGCAAGCGTATTGTACTTCGAAAATGTTGACAATTGCATAACATAGTCCTGGACAACCAGCATGGCAGTATGAATAAAGCAAGCACGCGATTTACGCACATGTGATCGTAATCACATGCATACAGAAGATCCACAAGCACATGCAGACAGAAGAGGGGTGTGAAACAACCAGATGCCAACATAGCGTGGGCTAACGCGGCGATGACTGTAACTAGTTGCGAGACTTGCAAATGTAGTCGCCAAAACTGACCAACGCTACTTCTGCCAATATTTTTCTAACTTTTCCGTATTTTTTTCGCATATATTGGCTTTTTCTGTTTGTAATTAACACTGCTTAAGCTTGCTGGCCTCTTTTTGGTTCATTCATAGTGCGGAAGCGTATAAGTTAGGTCACTACACTTTTGCTACCTTGCACATTTTTGAACTTGGAGGTCATGCATTCGTAGTAAAGGTAGGCAAGTGGCGTAAATGGAAATTCGTCCGATTAAAATTCCAGATCGTAACGTAGCACATACGCACTATTATTTCTTTGGTGGTCGAGCGAAAATATCTAACGGTTTGCACTTCGACCATTTTGTTCACTTGATGGAGGAGGGAAAAATTTTTTTTCTGTTTGCTTGTTCTTTCTCCATGAGTTATGTGGCGTTGCCCATCCGGCTTGTGCGTTGCTTCTTTATTTGAAATCTAAACGGGAGCAAATCATGTCAGACACAACTGACATCATGCATGCCTACACAAACGAATTCTGCTGTTTAGATCAACTTCATCATCAATATAATTTCTTGAAATTGAAGTTTCTGTCACGGGATGCCTTCTTGCCCACTCGATCATGTTTCAAGCTTTTATTGTAAAGCCAGTGATTACCACATTTATGATGTTACTAATGCTGGTCTTGATCACTGTGGGCCAAGGTCAACAAGTATGTACCATTGTTGGTACAGCTTATACAGAGCATAAACATATGTTTTTTAGAGTTCTAAATGAGGACACCTTGTTGCCCTGCAAAAGAACAATAGCCTTTTCAGTCCCTAAAACAAAATTGCAGCTAAAGTTATTTAAAACTTCTTTATTTTGGTCTTGAGCATACAACAATAGAGAAAAAAATAATTTGATTAAACAACAAAAAAACAAGAACTCACAAAACATCGCTGTCTTCAAACAAGGCCTCTGGTTCCTAACAGGTGTAGAAGCCCTCACAGCAGTTTCTGTTCTGGAGGCTATAGAAAATACGCTTTGAAGAATTAGCTCTAGATATGTCTCCATAATCAACTTTTTTCTGCTTTTCCTTCTTCATCCAAGCTTAGGACATGCAGCAAAGTTTCCTAAAATGTCATGTCTCACGCTTTCGGGTGGTGACACAGTGATCTTGTGCCTCTGTCGGCTGGTAAGCATTTTCTTGCTTTAGTTTTCTTTTTGTTCTCCTCCTTTACACTGTCCTTGAGACACAGTGGTTGACGCTTCAGTTACACATGTTGCCATCTTTGTTTTTAGGTCAACTTGAGTTTTGGAGACTATTGCTTGCTCTTACATCCACTTATAGGAGCATGAATGTTTTATACAAAAAATGAGCGAACATTCAGATAGTGTTCTTTCTTGTGTTCAATAAATGTGAAAGTAGGACACAAAACAGCTGATGATACGACCTAGTTCATAATTTTGTTACACTTAACAACCATTCACCTTCTTCCTTCCATCATTGAACCATACTGTCCTTCTACTTGACAATGCACCATATTTTGACGCTCTCCTCCTCCACTTTACTGGATTCCCGTTTCAGGCATTGTGCCAATCGAGGCGTCTTGTTGGCTATTGCTGTCCTCACTATCACGCTCCACATGGCTGCGATTGTAAGCATCATTGCCAATTATTTCAGTATCATCAGAATGTGAATGATCAGCAGCTTTTTCTTGTAGGAAGGACTTGCATTTCTTCTTCAGTCAGGTGCCTTGCTATCATCAATAGTGGGTCATAAGACTCATGCACACCGATTGGGGACAAGCAATTTGAACGCCTGTTTACTAAAATTTACAACAAAGATTGTGCTTAGAAATCGATTACAACTTGACTGGACACCCTGTAGTAGTGCTGTTTAACATACTAGCTAAAAAGAAACCACGAAACCCTCAAGAAAAACGTAATGGCTCCCTCTAAGGACAAAGAAGTTGATGTTCACCTAGAAATGCCATTCTAAGGACAAAAAAGCTGATTTTCGCCTAGAAATGCCATTTTCATGCACGCTATACATCACAGATGCAGGATATGAAGGGCCATCTTATTGAGCTGAAGTAAGGTAATGCTCTGCTTTCCACGTGAGGAATTCAAGTTGAAAGTACAAAATGTTTGGTTCACAATTAGCTCCACTTAGCTCAAACAAATGGCCTTGATTAGAGGTCGCAGGGTCAGAAGAGAATAACGCAAGTCATTAGGTAAAGCATTCTAACAGGCACTACCTCAACCAGAAATATTTTACTACTCAGCCAACTTAACCATGCAATTGGCTAGCCCTGTAGCATGCTTCGAGACTGAATGGTGCCATTTTTCTTGTCTGATCCTGCTACAGACGGTGACCATGTTCTTGCTTGGCTTCGATATTTTTCCTAATAATCACCAGAAAGAAAATCAATGTATGAAAACGACATAATAATTTTGAATTCTGGGGAAAAGCAGCGTTCACACGCAGGCTACTGCTATGGTTGCCCTAATGTTCAACTGGTTGTTTCCAGTTGCTTTACAATCACAACTCATAAGAGATGCTCAGGTGTTCTTGGATTAAACTTTACTGTGCAGAATCGAATTGTATTTTAACAGCAGGCATTACTTTGCAGGTGGTGTCCTGTGAATACCCATGGCTGCAAGGTGCCCAAGTTTCCACACGTGTTCCACAATGGTGGAGCGTGAATCCTAGAAAAAAACGGGAAGAATTATTTTCTGTCGGCAAAGAAATTGGTGTGATAAACCTGAGGTATAAAAATATTGGCTGCCGATGTAGCCAGTGGCCACATTCGCTCAACCAGTTTCTTCAGAATCAATAAAGACTTACCTTGAGTGCATTTCAGTGACTGGCCACCAGAGTCATTATGCTTTGAAAAGACAGTAAGCTTCTCAAAAGATTACACAAATTTGTGTGTTATGACAACTGTGGCAATATCCTGTATTTCGATCAGGAAGTCTAGCAAATATCGTACCATTTCACATATTGTCACAATTATAACTAATGATATTGTTTGTGTATTGTTTATGTTTCTCTTTTTCTTTTATTAGGCATAAACTAACAATAGGTGAGGCCTCTGTCTTGCAGTAGGCATAGCTATACTGATGATGATAATGGAACACAATTTTATATTCAAGTACCCTTCAGTAGTTATAGTGCTGTTGGGAATCCTGACCGATGTAGGACTATTTTTATTTTAGCAGGAGTACACAAAAGTAAGGTCCGATTTATATGTGCTCCACTCAATGAAAGCAGCATTGATGCTATGCACAAGCAGGCCTGACAGACTACACTCGACAAAACCACGTTTAAAGGTGTGACACATAGATGGCACAGAATATCCTTTAAAGCTATGTAAATTATTTCTTGCGGTGGTCACCACAAGGCCAGATATACAAACCATATTTCCAGAGAAGGCAGCCGTATAGCTGGCTCTCACTATACCCTTGATCACCACCACCATCAATGCCGTTTGGTTGAGCTGTTGATGGCAGTTGCGTGACGGCACCCATTCTCTCAGCAACGCTGCCTGGTGAGGCACTCAAACTGCAAGGAATCATATCTGTGCAGTATGTGAGAATACAAGACTATGGAGAAAAGTTCAACGGCAATCGCGCTATTCAATGTTGCACTTATCTGGGCGCATCTGCAAGAGGTACGATACAGTAAGGGTACATGTCGTGCACCCACAAGAATCGCTACACGTGAAATGTCCGATGAAGCTTGTCTGGGAACAAAACCTCCAAATAAATCTGCCAGCCTGTAGTTGCCATTGCAACCTATATAGTCAATTAGAAGCATTACACACTAATACAAAAAATGCATTTGTTGTGGAGCCAACATATCGGAAACTTATGCTGTACTTCCAAACTGTGTAAAATGAGCTATATAAATATCATGCTTGAAGGAACAAGAGCCAGCGCTGTTGCCTTGGTGGCCACTAAAGAAGGTGCTGGAAAAGCAGGTGTGATACAGGTGCAATAGGATTTGGAGCAGCAAAATATTGCTATTAGAGCAAAAAAATGCATATCTACAGCAGTTTAAAGCAACCCTGACATTAAAATGGGAAGCTTGAGTTGCTTGCGCTGTTTAATAGTCCTCTATGCTTGGCCACTTCTGATCGATTATTATTGCTGAGCGTTAGCGGTAAGATATTTTTATTTGGTTCTTAAGTTATTTCTTTAACTTTTACGTTACCATGCCAAAATGGTAATATTTCATAGGTCTTGGAAAGATAACTTTGGCCAGTTTGAAAAGTACTCCAGCACGCTTTGCAGCATGCCAAATTTCGCACAATGAAACGCTATTTCCGAAAATATATATTGTGGGGCACCAAAAATATTTCTAGTAAATAAAAATGTTAACAGTGTATACTTTTTGGTTGCCAGCTGCTAAACAGTGCAATAAACAACACTACATATGCGAAAATATTCAAGACAAGCAAAATACAGAATATACATTTTGAATAAAATTGACCCAGGAACAATATACAAAATAATAAACGTTGTAAAAAATGTTTACATTTACATAGACAAAAAAAATCGAGACTGAGGTGATGCTTCGTTGCTTGTGCCTTGCGGTGAAGCATTGCCTTGTATTTAGTGAGACACAAGAAAACTTGTTGAATTTTCTGGCTAATGTAATTTTTTGCATTAAGAGCCTCCATGTGTTCTAATACAGTTGGACGCCCGTGATGTAAATAGTCCCTTTACAAATCAGACGTCTAATTAGCTTCGCTATTTCGTCTAGCGTCACCTCTTTTCACGAGCCACTTCGATCTGCATAGGTTGGCGTTTGTATATATGCGTCGAAGCATATTTTTTCGCTTTTCGCACATCGTATAAAAGAAATCTATATCGCGAGCAGTTCTGAAACGTTTTGCGCTGCTCCGTAATCGTGGCCAAGCTGAGCTTTGCTAACCTGCAGCTCTGCAGCTGGCGCCAGCACACCACACTCCAGCGACAAGTGGACCTCAGACATAACCAGAGTAGCTATAGCATAATGACTCTACTGTAACTGTATCGGTTTTCCACCGATACAGCATTCGCTCACTCACTTGGGTTAGTTTTGCAGTCCTCTAAGTGAGTGCATCCTCACTTGCACTGTCTCTGCACTCGACGCGAAGCCCTTGAAGAATATGTAAAGCTATCTACTTTGTCAGCTTTGGAATACCGCACACATTCGAAGAATGGCTCACTGGTCACTCAGCTTCAGGGGCATCTTGCAAAGACACAACCAACTCAGGTGACACCATTCATTTTTTAAGAAACAGCGCATCACCACATCACAAAAATACTCAGCAGAGAAGTGTCCATGCGGGCTGTGTGTCTTATTTTCACTAATGATTTAAACACTGCATGCTTTCAAACTCAACCCTAATCACGTTTTCAATTTCTGTGCGTGTAGCTTGCGAAATAGTATTGCATTGCTGAAATATTTCAGGGACTACTTGCTGTGCCTCCACAGCCCTGAGTGAACGAGAGCTCCACTTTTGGCTGCACCCCCAACAGCTTGTGAAATGGAGTATATATTGGAGCAGAGAATAAGGCTAAATGCTGTTTTGGTGCAATCTTTTTCGATAGGCCAATATGTAAAGTGTTGGAAAGTTGCTGCAATAACGTGGTTTTGAAATTCAGCAGCACTGTTAGCCACCTACTGCCATGCCCAACATGGAGCTGCTACAGGTCTCAAGAACCTGCAAGCGTCAGCTATACACCGCCGCTATAATCTAATATCTATACCCAAGGCTCAATACAACACGCATATAATCGTTGCCACAAAGAACATTGAAAGCAAAAAGAAGAGAGGAGAAGACAGAAAAAATAAAATTTAAAGAAAGAGATGAATATATGTGTAGAGAGACGAGAAATGGTGACTGCTGGCTTTCCTTGGATGGGTTAGCTCAGGAGTGCTGTATAGGTGAAGCCTGGGCCAGGGGTGTGTGTGTTGCGTCTTCCAGGGGGCCTCGGAAAGGTCCAAGCACCCAGGTTCAGCTTTACTCCCACCGCAACTTTCTTCTAGACACAGCTAACTCACACATGGCTAGGCTTGAGGGCGTGTCACCAGTCACTGTGACGTCATAATTTTGACGGCATCTACTAGGAACAAGATTGTTCCTGACTGGGAAAAACAAAGTAAATTGTCTTTCGAAGGAGCCAAAATTTGACCCACCAGATTTAGGGCGATTTCATTCAAATTTCAGCCTGTTCGTTCGCCTGCACGTAGTCTTGTGACTGCTACCAAAATAATAATAATAATAATAATAATAATAATAAGAAGAAGAAGAAGAAGAAGAATAACATTCAAAGAAATATTATTTCTTATATGCCCTCCCTGCTATAGTCTCTGATAAGATTGGCATTAATGTTAAATAAATAAATAAGAATAGTGATTTGGTTTTAACGTCCCATGACCAAGATACGATTACGAGAGATGTCATAGTGGAGCGCTCTGAATCTTTCAACCAACTGATATTTCTCAACATGCACCTAAAGCTAAGCCCAGGGGCCTCAAGCATTGTCAATTCCATCAAAAAAAACGTCCAAGATTCAACCCGACCATGGCAGATGCCTCGTAACCCTTTGTATATTTCGTGCCAGGTAAGACTGAGAACTGCGAACCAACATGTTAGGGAGAATAATGAAGCCTATTTGATTAGAAAGGCATGTCACTTGTACATCAGCACACTTTTCACTATTTTATCATCACAAGTAACAGTTTCTGAGCATGTATACTTCATGTTGGCATCAGAAGAAAGCGCAAATATTGTGCAGTTTTGACAATAATTGATAAGTTGGATGTAAGAGCTTGTGTTGTCATCAACTCTTTCTGTCCATGTTTGTGCACACTTCAGTGTTCTGATCTGATGACACCTTCAGTGTTCTGATCTGATAACACTGTATTGATGCCCCTCACCTCCCCTCCGCTGACATACACAAAGAGCTTAGTCATTTTTACTGGTGTTTTTGTTCCTTTGTGTTGTGCATACCCTTTCTTGGGGTCCCATTGCATCCTTGAAAAACACTTGCAGAAATTTGGGAACCTTGCCCTCATATACTTTTCAGGACATGGCGTGTAGAGGATGTGTTTCTTTTTACTGAAGCAGCAGCATCACAATGACAAGTTCATATGAAACTGGGACCTTCTGAACTAATAGCACCTTGCAGCAGTTGAAAGTTTATCTGAAAGCTTATTGATGGCTGCAAGAGCAATGTTAATGCCATCAGTACTTTTTTAGCCCATGTAATAAAGAAAGCATGGATGAAATATGTAGATGTCTTTTCTTGTTTATTTCTTCCAACACTTATGTTCGAACTTGATGAACTGGTGGACTTTTCTCTTTTTAAGCATTCAACAGTGGCTACTCAAACACAAGGTCAAAAACACATTAATTGCTTTGATGAGAAGTACAGCAACAGTCTTGGTTATCTAGGGAACTACTGCCAGATCAGATCTTCAAGTGCACTGAGGCCTTCCTTAAGAAATTGTTAATGTCCAGTTTTTTTAAATGGTTGCTTTTTAGAAGGGCACTATGTGCCTTTTCAGTTGACAGCCACATTTTCACCGTCATGTTATTTTGTGTTGTCTGTGCATGCATGCCTCACCTTGTTACGTGTTGAATCTCAGTCAACTAACTCATTTTTTTGTGGTTATGTGCATGCAATAAATATAAAAACAAACGCAATAAATGTAAATGTGGGGCACTTTTTAACAGAGTACAAGTAATCTACTGCAACCCTATCACACTCACAGCAACGCTAAAAGTTGTGATGGCAATGATGTGGAAACTACTAAATTCGAGAAGTGATCCTATTTCAAGATGAAAAAATTTCACGAGAAAATCACGCTTGAGAAAAAGGGTGACATGCTAACCAGCATGTAGCCCACTAAGGAATAATGCTAGAGTACACAGTAACCAGACTATCTGACCTTCACGCAAGTGTACTAACATGCTAATGTAGCCAGCGCTGGCAGCGCGCCGGTATTGCTTGCAGCTGACGCTTATTACCTCAGCCTTCCTTTGTGCACTGTTACAAAGTAAAAGGCAGTTGAATTCGTTGAGCAGGAGCATTTAAAGGTATGAATAACTTATTTCATATAAAGTATGGGCGTATTACACAACGAGACTGCTAAGCATGCATAACACTTCTATTATGCAATACTTGCATAGTGCATAGTGATGCTTAGTATCCTTGAAGGACTCTGCTAATATGCATGCTGTATTCGGGCTACGTAGTGTTGCAAGCAAGAAATGCTTTTTTCTAAGCTTCAGTTTGTACCCGCTTTTAAACGCACAGCCAAATAGAAAGCTGTTTTAAATTAGGTTTAGCTTTTTCATCTCTTTCTTTATCGCTCATCTGGACTGGATCAGCATATCGCCGTGCATACAACGCCTCTCACGACCTACGCTAAATATATCATTTGTTATTTTGGAAGCAACAAACACATGAGTTTACAAACGCTGTTGGCACCAATTTTTCTTTGCGCAGCTGTACCCGTCACAATCATATATGCTTTTTTGGCAGCACGCACAAGTGTTACGTGTTATGAAATTCTGGAGTCCGCTGCAAGGCAAACTTGAATTTGTTACAACGCAAAGCGATACGGACCACGGCATGGTGGTCTGTATATACGTAAAGACATGGGGAAGGGTTCGAAGAACGGCTACTCTGCGCGGCAACCAACATAATCAAACCAGTCGAGCAGGCAATGTAGGCTTAATTACAACACATTTCGCATACCTTTAGGACCAGGCAACGTACTGATGGGCTGAGCCCACTGGCGCAGACTTCCTTCCTCCAAGGCCACGAAGAATTTGCCTTTCACTTGATCCGCCATCCCACAATCGCGATATGCGCAAGCAAAGCATACGGCCGTGCTGGCGCGCACGCGATGACTTCGCACATGCTGTCATTTCAGCGTAATCTTTACGTAATCTTACACCTAAGTTTGCACAGTGCGCACGCATTACAAAAGTCAACACCACAGAACACAACACGCAGCAGCGTGTTGCACCGTAGCACCAGTCGCACAACTGACACAACAAGCAGGCGCGAAAAAAAAAAAGGCCGGCGAAACGAAGTACGAAACAGCGGCGCGGTCGTGTTGTCGTTAACCTCCCGTTGTTATGGTATGACATCAGAGTGTCTTGTGCTGAAGCAGCCAATCCGCTTCCAGGTGCGGTTGCTAGCTCTGCATTCACTAAAATTCCAATATGCATGTCCGGGTGCGCTTCAATGCCGTCGAAACTTCTGTTGATACGACTGAGGAAGGCGTATTTCATCACTTGTCCGATGCACGAAGTAAGAGATATGGGGCGAAGGTTGGCGAAATTAGCGGGTTTTCCGGGCTTGAGAATGAGCACCATTTTCGCTCTTTTCCATTAATCAGGTATGGGCCCTCGCGTCCAGCATTCGTTCACGTACCTAATCAGTTGGTAATTGGTCGCGTTGTCCAAGTTGCGAAGAGCTTTATTAGTTACGTTTTTCGCTCCCGGGGCTGATTTGCTGTTGAGCTTTTGCAGAACGGCTGAGATATCCGCCTCGTTAAAGTGCCTGTCCAGATAGGGGTCGGGCTTTTCCGTGTATCGATTGTGTGGAATAGCAGAGTTTTCAGAGGCGTATCTTTCGCAGAGCTCCGAAAGGATTTCTTCTTCGTCCTTGGCGTGTATATGTATTATCTTGCGCATGGTGTCCCTTTGATTTTAGTTGTTCTTGGTCGGGTCTAGTAGGTGCCGGAGCAGGCGCCACGTGTTATCGGCGCCAATGTGTTTGTCCATTGTGTTGCAGTTCTCGTCCTATATCTGCTTACTAAGAGTCCGGCAATGTTCTTCAATTTCTTTGTCGAGTAACACAATGTGATTTCTGAACTGTCTATTGTTACTTTGTTTCTTCCACCTGGCCCGTAATAATAACTTACTTTCCCACATTGGCACCTGTCTATATTCTCGACCGGAAGTTTTGGCGTCACTGTCTTCGTAACATCTTTCACATCAGCCATAAGGTTTTCAGCCCACTGTTGGATGTCCGTGAGGAGCTAGTGACTCATTGTGGTTCTATTCTGACGGAGCTAATCCCAGTCTGTCAGTTTGAACGTTCCGATGGTATCAAATTTGAAGCATCCAGAAAATAAATTTCAAGAGTACTGTGGTCGCTACCAACGTCTTCGAACGTGTTTTCCCAAGTGGATTATCTCGTGCTCCTCACTAACTTTAGGTCGGATATGGTGTCTCTTGCAAGCCCAGGTCTCATTCTCGTGGGTGAGCTGGCGTCGGTGATGACAATCAAGCCTGTCTGCTGTATGTCTTGCTATAAAGCCCTGCCTCTGGCTCCCCTGTAGGCACAACCTCATGTCCACGCGCAGCGTTAAAGTCTTCCTCGATTAGCAGACGTTGTGAGCACGCAAGGTCAGTGGCCCTTTTAAATAGGGTTAGGAAGCGCTGTCGAAGTGCCCAGGGTTGCTGTATAGATTAAGACGAAACGTGCTGGATTGCTTCTTTCTTTTGGGTAAAATTGCTACAGTCACCTATTCTATTGGCGCTACTTTAATGTCATGAGTCATGACTAACGACCACTAAGCATTTCTGACCAATGTTTTTAAAACGCGAAGGAGGGACAAATCGATTGATTACCGGGAGTTTAGATAATTCATGTGTCTCTTGTAACATTATTACGTCTGGTTTCGATTTTTAATTGTGATGTTGCAGGACAGGATTTTTGCGTAACACTTGCCATTCTGCTGCTAAATCATCAGCTCATCTTTTTTTACCTCGTTTGCCTATCGTGGTATGGTGGGGAGGGGGGGGTGAAAGACTGGGGAAAGGTGAACTGAGTGACCCTCGACATTGCCGCCAGGCTTGTAGCAGCGATTTGGAATTAGTTAGATGCGACCCCGGCTGTGGAGGCTCCTGCAAAAGTAGCTTGCTTGAGTTTGGCTACTCTGACACTTGAGATCACAACAATAATTTTCAATTTGTCAAGTCTCGACATTGTGGTAAAGATCGCCGACGTAGAATTACCAATGGCTTCTGCTTGTTCTTTGAATGCACTTAGCATTTCTCTTAATTTCTGGCCTAGGTCGGTAAGTTGACACTCAGTTTGGCTGATAACTGCCGGAGCATTTCTTTCAGATGGCAGAGAGTTATCGTCTCCCTTTATGTGATTATCAGATGTTCCTGCTTCTTTTCCTTCATTTGAACTACTTGGGCGGGATGATATGCCTTCCTTGCGATTATCTTTAAGCTCCTAATTTTTTTTTTTTTGAAATTTAAAATTACTTCCTCTAACTGCGCATATTCCCGTCACATTTCTGCTATTTCTATAGAAGCTATAGTCTCCCCAGATGCGGCGCAACGTGACGAGCCTTTGGCCACGTCTACCCAGCTCACCTTGTACGTCACATCTTCACCAGTTTGGCCGCATCTTCTGCTGTTGGATCGCGATTAGGACCGAAGTGTCTGTGGTAGTCCAGACATACGTCTCATGGATGTGGCTGGAGCGGGTGGAGTACAAACGGGGCTTGGCCTGCCGGGAAAGGCAACCAACTGCTTCTCTTGCAGCATCCGAGGCTAGGATTTCTTTTCCTTGACGCTGTCTTTGCAATCGTCTTCTTTTGACTATATAGGGCATCTTGAAAGGAGCCTTTCATTTCCTATACGCTGTTAACTGGTTACTTCCACAAAGCTGGCAAAAAGGGTTACGATTGTGGTCGGCATCTGCGTTTGCTGTACCGCAGCCTCTGCAGACACGGTATTGCGGGCTGGGGCACACGTCTATGCGGTGGCCTAGTCTGCCGCATTGGTGGCACAGAACCCATTGTTTCCTGAAACACGCAATTAAGTGATGAGTGCACCTCCGTCTTGATCAAAGATGGAAACTTTGGCTCCTGAAAAGAGCACGATGACGTTTGGGGTATTGCTGAGTCTTTTCGCAGCAATTACCATAGGATTCCTTGAGGCAACAACTTAGGCGGTGACGTCCCGGAGGGAATCATCGAGAGGTATTCCCCTGATGACTCTCTTAGAAGTTAGTTCGGGTGCCGATTCATATGCGTTGGTCTCGTAGGTATGGCCGTTGACCACGAGGCGGTCAATTCTTTGGTGTCTGTCTGCGTTGGATTCACTAGGGGTACTGACTACGACAACTTTCTGCTGAGGGTTCACGAACACGATGTCATCTTCCCTCTGCTCTTTGGTTATAGCAGGGGTGGCCTGGTATATAGACGCAAGAGGCAACTGTGGCCACACACCATTCGGTGATCTTAAGTACCCCCTTTGCACGAAGGATAATTTTGAGATGAACTCTCGGTAGATATGGCATACGGGTGGCCTTGTATAACTGTAGTTTCAGCTTCTGCTCGTGCTGCTGCTTCCTGCTATCAGTGATGTGATAGGCTCCGAAATGACTCGTAGCGGGTTCCTCACCGGTTCTCTTTTTCGAGCCGACGGTACTCCAGCCTATGCCCGCCTCAAAATTGTTTTGGGAAACGCTCTCTCCTCGCAAGACAATCTCAATTTCTCCCTTCTACGAGGGAGTGCCAGTGCGTGCCCCAAGTAATCTTTGTTTTTTCACATGCGCAGAGGCCTAGGTCCAGGCAGCCATTGCAGATGCCGGTGTAACGTAAAGTCCGAAAAATGTAACTCCCACCTTGGAACCAGTATAAATCGAATCCCGGCGATTTGATACATGAGATGGTTGGAAAGTACCAATACTCCTCAGTGATTTTTTAGCTACTAAAACGTTGATGAAAGACGAAGCATGTCCGCTTCGCGATTTTTCTTCGTCGTTCCCTCTTGTTGCTGTAACACGTATTATTCATTGAAATGTGCGCGCCAATTGTTTCGATTGGCCAGAAGGTCCTCGCCCCCATGGGACATTCAGGGTATACGAAAAAAATATTTCTCTTCATAGATGTTTCTACTGTACGCTACGATGCTATATCGCTTCACCAATCACATTCTCGATATTAACACAAGAAAGTGAATGAGATCGTTCAGCATAAATTCGACTGTCGGCGTCTTGGTTGTGAGCGAAAAGTTAGCTTTTGAAATTACGGAAAATTTCAGCAGGTGCAAATAAATGAAAAAAATTAGAGCAGCTTCATACAAGGCTGGATCATAACAGCTGGTGGGCACTGAGCTGGTCCTGGCTTGTTTAGGGCATTGCCATCTCACCTCTTTCCCACCCTATACTGTATATAATACATTGCCGTGCTTGCTCACTTTTCTATATGTTTCGTGTGTGTCCTTCCGCCACTTTCACGCAATATGCGTTTGTTTCTCTTCATCTTTTTTTATTCTATTCCTCTCACTCTTTGGCCTTCTGTCTTTTTCAGTCTTTATTTCGTTTCATTCTAAGTACTTATCTTTATTCCTATCTTTATAATCCCCATAACAGGCCTACTGCAACAGTTAACACCTAGAACGCGTGTGTGCCACAGAAAAAATGCCGGTTCCACTACTCACCACACTGCTACTCCAGAAAGTAACAAACAAACACACAAACGGCAAACACTGATTTTGGGCTACGCGTAGCAGTTTCTCTGCCTTGCCATCCGTGCTGAGCACGGGGGCGGTCATTGGGTGCATTCCTTTTCACAGTCGCGACCCTTTCGTAACTTTAGCACTGGCTGACCCAAAGCAATCTTGCGTGCACGCACGAGAGCCGTGGTGTGCATTCGCGAGGAGCAGTGGGTGAATGCGCTCTGCTCGCTGGTCTGCGTTTTTCAGAGCCGTGACGTCATAGCCACAGCAGGCGCATTCTGATCGTACCCCGTGGCTCGGGCACGGTGCTCTCTTTGGTCGTGTCTACCGCGGCGATGTTTTCCAGTATTGTATAGCCATGGAGAAGGAGAGCGAAAATGGGGTTCATCGGCACAATAGAGCGAAGAAGCTTAACTCATGGTATCTCGAAGTAGTAGCCTGGCCGTTGGCGGAAGAGCATAAAAAGAATGAACAGAAGAAGGCTAAACGTACTGTGAGGACACGGCTGCAAAATGAAGAACGCCTAGAAAACCGGCGTTGCCAGGTGGATCATTCACTGACTACACGGTGAAACTTAGCGAAAGTGCCAGTGTGATTCGGACTTTTGAGACAAACTTAGTAAACAATTAGTTTGAATCTGTGTGCGACGCGTGTGAAAGACTGTGCCACATGAAAGACTTGACGCTGATAATAAATGCCACGAGAGAAACGTTTGAGTTTAGCGCACCCCCTTAGTTCACGCTACGTATATGCTTGCACAGCCCAGCTAAGCCCATAATTTTTTTCTGTCTGCGGCACACGGCAGACCTCGACCAGCGACTTTGCTGTAAAAACTTTGGTTCGAATGCGAAGCAAACCCGGGCCTTCTGCTAGGCAAGCAGGTGTTTTACCACAGAGCCACACCATCATTACTTGGAACTGCTCCCGAAAAAAAAACTGTAGGAATGTTCTGTAGTCTTTTTAACGCGCGTAATGTTGCGTGGAAAAAAAATTAGAATTGGGCCAGGCGTCAAGACATCTCCATTGCACAACAATTTCAAATTTCACACATTACAAAGTACTCAAAATATTCATCATCAGCTGCAAAAGCAATACCAAGGTGATCATCTGTGACGGCTCACGTGTTGGTTTATACAGATGAGCAGTGGGCCTTTCACTGATTTTGAAAAAGGTAGAATTATGGTGTAGTCGGCACTTGGCAAGTGTACTAGTCATCTCTTATTCTACTGTTTCTGCAAGCTAAGTAAGTTTTAAGTCAAAAGACCACCTTATGCATGGAAGATGCGCTGGGTAGGTTGCGTGCGTAACTTCAAGTGTCTAAGGAACAACGACAAGAATAAGCCGAAGGCATTCTGGAATAAATTTAGACGGTACCTGTTACTCGCGCAATGTTCTTCTCCTTGCGGCATGGATGACAAGTCCACTGAGATGCGAAGTGAAGTCTATAGCGACTCAGAAGGCGATGTGAGCGATGCCTGATTAAACTATCACGTTGTATATTCGTGAAATGAAGCTCAACCGTCGAGTAACTTCTATTGTTTACCTACAGAGCCCCTTTTACGACTGCAGAAAATTACTCCACTATGTAACGCCGTATGCAGCGCATACTTCTTTTATTGTTTTGACTAACGGCCAGCCTTCATTCTTCTTGAGCACTCTTTAAGCAACGTTTAAATAGCCATATTTATGCAGTGGTGGGAACAATCTATAGATTGGGCAGCATCATTCTGCGTAGTAACATTTTTTCTACAATAACAGCATTGCTATTTTATGCCATAGAATTGACAAAGAAAACAAAAGCCGAGCCGTTTCCAACTCCTATTCTTATAAACAAAGAACCTACGATATAGTACAAAGTGTAATAGCGCCGACGTAGTGAAAGTATTTCTCCACCTCAAGTCGCCACTTAATTTATTCACAGGCTTTCAGTCCCATTAATAACAAATCAGGGGCGATCCTTAGACCACTGGAGAAGAGTCAACAGGCAAAGCTAAATAAGATTGGACTATAGAACATTTCGCTATTTACGAGCGCAGGCCTTCAACGACATCTGGTTTCGTCCACCGATGTTTCCTAATGGTATCAAAGTGCAAGAAGAGCCTTATCGAATAGCCCGCTGATTTTCTAGTCTCTTTTTCTTATTTAAAAAGGATTTTCAAATAAATATTTTTGGAACTACTGAAAGATTTTAGGTGATTCTTTTTAACGTGAAACATCTTCCTTTTATCAGAAAAATCTAAAGAGAAAGTTTGCTTACCCTAAAACGACTTGAAAACGTCTGTTCGATTTCGGTGTTAGTGGCTGACAGATTAAGAGACGAGGAGTTTTTTGACACAACGCCTGCTGCTACTATATCTATCTTGAAGCTGTCCATAATTACGTCATTCGACCCCAGAATAAGATGATGTACAATTAGCTGCCAAGGCTTGGTGTGCTTCGTTGAACCGGCACACTGAGCGCTAACCGTAATGAAATATGTCACGTGATTATGCGCAGGTTCCGCAGGTGACACAATATTCTTGTGAAAAGTGAATCCCTTCTTAGTCCGCGAAAGGCAACAATCAAGGGCAAAAAGAAGTATCAGGAATGCCCGTCCACATCCACTCGCAGAGATCCGAAAATTAGCGAAGCTACGTCTGCACAAATAAACAGCGAAACAACTCTTTCCGTGGGGCCACATGTTTGACGTAGCTCTTCCGTCCTACATTGTGCTAAAGCTGAGTACTACCATTCATTGGTTGCTAGCAGTGACTGAGTACGAGCGCCCTTAAGAGTATATGTTCCCAGACTTTCGCCTGATCGTAAGCTGTCGTATATTATATACGACGCAAATGACACACGCTGTTGTTCTCTTGTTAGCAATTATTGACATGCCTGGCTGGTTCTGTTACCATCGCTCTACAACTATACGAAAGTAGGCTTACTAAATAGGTCATTTCAAATCAAAACAGAACTTTTTATGACTTATGAGGTGCAGCTGCCATTCAGAAAAATAAGCTTTAAATAGGTCCTAGCCTCGTGTTAGTTGTTCACGACGAGGAAACACTTTATTAAAAGAACGAAGATGTTGGCAAATAAAAGTAGGGTAAATCTTTAAGAGTCAATAGCAATTCACTGTCCCACACAGGGAAAAAAGCAGGTCTCAGTAATCGACAATAAGGAGTCCTTAAAACGTGACAGGCGAGCGGTATGCACTTTCCCTAGGTACCTCAACCCTGCAGATCGCCCCTGACTTATCTTCAGTGGTGACAATGGCTTGGCTTATTGACTTCATTGCCATATCGGCGAGTTAGGCGACATAACACTTGACCCACCAAACTGATCGTTTGACCCTGCACGTCTGGCACATTAATGGCACTATCAGTGAACGCCGGCTAGAGCACGAGGCTGGAAAAGTTCCATGAAATATTAGGGCCACATGAATACTCATCGTAAGTTTCCACAAAACCGCCAACGGAGCCAACATCTAGTGTCTGAAAATGATCTCAGTGGCCTAACACTCTGAAGCAGTATTTGACAAGCCTGCGTAAGGCCTTTTTGTTTTCGCCGTTATTGGCAGTGGCTGAATTCCGGGAGCGGAACGCACCAAGCCGAAAAACGGGGGAGAGCTGCGACAATGAACGTCCATTCACGGTCACTTGCAAAGATTTCCGGAATGACGCGATGTGGCTTACTTTTTATTGCTTATTTACTATCTTCATTGAGTAAAGCATTAAAAGGCGACTGAAAACATACAGCTTCAGCTGCGGGCATTTTTGCTGTATAAGTTGTTTACGTTGTGGGCAGCAGCATATTCGTACTGGTTTTTTCTTCGCATATATAGATTTGTATATTGAAATCGTATAATAAAGAGCTGCATGAAAATTTGAGTTGCCGTGAGAACTTAACTTGACCTGATGTTTGTCTGTGTGACTTCGACACCGCAAAAATATAGCGCCAGGACGTCAATAGTTGTTATGCCCCGCCACGGTGGTCTAGGGGCTAAGGTACTCGGCTGCTGATCCGCAGGTCGCGGGATCAAATCCCGGCAGTGGCGGCTGCATTTCCGATGTAGGCGGAAATGTTGTAGGCCCGTGTACTCAGATTTAGGTGCACGTTAAAGAACCCCAGGTGGTCAAAATTTCCGGAGCCCCCCACTACGGCGTCTCTCATAATCATATGATGGTTTTGGGACGTTAAACCCCACAAATCAAATCAAAAGTTGTTATGCTCGGGCGCGTGTTATCAACTTTTAACAATGGTACCAGTTGTTTTTTTTAGCAGAATTGGTGTCTACTACGTGGATTTTAGATGATTTCCGTTTTCTTGAACATTTACGCTAATCGCATACGTGCTGACTGTTTTATAGCGCTTTTAAGTTGTTCCTAGCTACAACAGAACGTGTGCCCACATAGTATAACCCAAAATCAAATCTCTGTAGGGGCCATACTAATAATTCTTTAATGAACTCTTTGTGAAATTTCAAGTTGCGCAGCAAAAATCCTTTATCACTGCCTGAATGAATAACGGGCCGTCTAAAAGAGCTAGGCCAACATCAAGAAAGACGGGCCTTCTTTTTCTTGCCTTCTTTATTTGAATATCCACTTAGGGAGTTTTTTCACAGGTTCGAAATGCTCAGAGGTTCGGCATGCAAGCGTGATGCAAAGGTAGTGATGCCGCAAGCAAGAGATGTAAATTGTGAACTGCAAAATAGATTCTTGTGCGAGCGAGATACCTAATCTTTTTGCTATCCAGTTGCGACAGCTGATCAGACACCGTAGCATATAGAACTTTGCAATGGGGGCAGCGTTGCCAAGTAGTCGCTATAGCGAAATAGACACGACGCTTCACGAACATCGGTAACAAAGTGTTGGATACCATGCGTGTCGACAGGAGTTTTATTTGTAGGGGGGGGGGGGGGTCCACCCATGTTGCTTAGCGTGTTTGGCAAGTAAAGGCCTGGTTCAGCTTGGGTGGAAGAGCTCTGGTATGGCTTGAATGGGGAAAATGCACATTTCCCCCCCCCCCTCTTTCTTCGCCCGTATTCGTTACGCAACCAGGTAAGAAAACCCGGGCATCGAACATATCAATGGCCCTCAGTGTGGGCATGCTTATATAGCATAATAACGAAGTTGAACTGAATAAACGAAATTGTAGAGGATTTGACCAGCTTGCTCTGAGGATTCCCACTGTGTTTATTGTTTGCTTTGGGATGCTCCTCTGTAACTGCATACCTCCTATCTCAGACATCAGAATACTGAACATGCGATTTGACAAGCATATGCATGTGTACAAACATACTGTGGAACATACGCGTGCATCAAAACATCCCCTCCAGCCACGGCTGAGCCCACATTAACAAAGCGTTCTGCATATTGCCATGCGTGGTATTTTGATGTGTTGGGTTTAAAGCCGCAAAGACTGAGAGCAATACTCGGCGCTCATCACGCGTCATTGTTCTAGAAGCTTCTCGTTTGCAGTATAGATCACTTTGTTCGGATCGGCACAGGACGCCGACACTCAAGATTGTTTCAAAGCCTGTGCGACTACGAATGATAACGCTTCAATATTCTGCGACATATGTATAAATGCCGACACTCTTCATCCATTCTGAGTTTATCAGTAGCCGACACTTTGTTTACCGCTGTCAGTGTCAGTTTACATTGCTGTAGTCTGACTTTCCGTTTACCGGCCAGAAGTTTGGTCCAAATAGGCTGTTTGATGTTGTACATACCAACTGCTGTCTTCGTCAGTGTCATGACCACGTGACAATATTTGCTGTGCCTAAAGCGTAGAGCTTTTTTTATAGGCAATATTCACTGTGTTGCATGGCATCTTCGCAAAAGTTATGTTTATAGATTCTCGCTATCTGTCCTGCTGCCTACGGAGAGGCCCCTAGAAATCACCTGCAGGAAGGAGGATGCATGCGGTCACGTGTAAACGCTGAAATTACAATGACATGACGGATAGCATAGAAGGGAAACACACACTTTGTGTGAATTTTATAATGAATTGATCTCTGTTTCATTTGCAGAGAAAGTGTAGATGAACTACGAAACACACAATGCCGTTGTCACATACGTAAACTCAATCTGACTATATTGTCTGTCTAGCTGAAATGCTATTTCCTATTTACAAGCTGGGCTGCACGATGTCAGTGTTAGTTTGCGGTTACCACCATTTGTTAGGTGTTGTCTTGAAATCAATATAAAAAACATATCTTCTAAAGAGTGCTAAACACAAGGTATATATTCAAATCGGATTAAGTATGGTGCAAAATATGCCTACTTTAAATAAACTGGTTGTACCCAAGAACGAGAGAGAAATAAGTCAGAAATAACCACTCGAAAACATTTTATCTTCTTGCATTTTTGATAATTTGATTCATAGCCATTATCAGTGAAAACACGATGTTTGAAGTAAGGTTGTAATACGGCGCACCAGTGCTTGCTTGCTTGCTTGTTCCTTTCTTTTGTGGCTCTCACCCACTAAGGGGGATCGGCCAAGAAACCGGTGGTTAATGCAAGTCAATATATATAAATTTTCTAGATTAGAGGAATATAATTACTGTGTTTTGACTGTGAAATTATATTTGGCGCAATGTCAAAAAAAGAAAAAAAGAAAGGGGGGGGGGAGAAATAATAGAGTTTGTTGAATATCTGAGGTTGAATCGTTATATGAAATTCTGAAAGTTGAATCATTGCAGTGTATCAGCTAAATATTAAGTGGTAGTGTGGCTAGTAAAATTCGAGAGCTGATCGCTGACTCAGCAAGGTAATCTTCTTGTGTTATATATGAATTCGCAGAAAGCCCCGCAGATGTTCCTGTCGCTGTGTCCCAATAAAGTGGCCCCAAAAGACAAAATATTGGGAGTATTAGGTGATATTCCTAATTTTCTGAATAAAATTTCGAAGCAGTTTTTTCTTTCATTTTTGAATCGGTGACATGTGATAAGAAAATGGTCGATATGTTCAGGTTCGTTACAGCTTGAGCACAGAGGGGATGGCACCAGACCAGACCTGTTTAAGTAGAAATTAAGAGGTGGTACACGGCAACGTAATTTTGTTATCAAGACTTCCAATTTACGCGTGGGACCCCAATTATTATTCCATGTGAAGTGCAGGTGCGAGAAATCTGGATTCGGTATCATGATTTTTTATGAGTCTTCAAAAAGGGAATGTTTTCTAAACCTCGCTGCTGTTACATAAGCTGTAGGAGGCATGATTGGCACAATCGGAAGATCAAGAGATGTTCGCGCAAGTGTGTCAGCCATCTCGTTTATAAATATACTACGATGGCCTGGCACCCATATCATTCGCACTAGACGAATGTTTCCTGGGATTAATGATTTAAAAGTCTCTAGTACTGCTGATGCCGACGACGACGATAAGAATGAACACACGGAATACGAGTCAGACACTATCACAGCAGTCGAATGAGTCTCAGGAAGTTTACAAATAGCTAGTATAACGGCCATTAATTCCGCTTTAAATATTGGTGTATAACCTGGGAGGCGTAATGAAAATGACCAGAATAATGAGAGAGAAAAAATACCCACACCTGCCTTCTCGCCACTCATAGATGCATCCGTTGCAATTACTATATTAGTACCTAACTAAGACAGGTGTTGTTCTAATAAACCAATCAATTATTTAGAGGGCAAGTGTTTAGCGTTCATGGGGAAGATATCGTAGAATTTTATTTGCACTTGGCCGATTGGTTTGACAGATGGTGTGATCTCGAATATACTAACATTTAAAGCATCTCGAAGTGTTTGAACAAATAGCACTTGGGGTTTATATACACGGGACCAATGCTCATTGAAAAAAACACCAGGCTCGGCAAAAAATACAAATTGTCGCCTTCTTAAAGTGTGCTGCCTTAAATGACGATGATGATGATGATGATGATGATGAATCCACAGACATGGCTCGTACCCACTCAGGGGGATCGGCCAAGAATCGATGACTTAATTAAGTTTTTTTTTTCTAATATCGAAACCACCCGCCAGAAAAAAGAAAGAAAAAAGGAAAGACACCCTAATCAGAATGAAAGGAGTGCAATATTTGCTTGTCACTCGTGCAGATAAGACAATTATTCATTACGTTGAATAAAAATCAGCATGGTTAAACAATGCTCTTGTGTTTATTGGAATAATTTTTTTGCATGAATAATAATTCAATGACGCACAGAGGAGCTATCTTTCTCTTTTTCCAATCTTTCCGCTTCTTTCAAATTCCCCCTTCCCGTTCCAACGTGTAGGGTAGCAAATGAGCTTGCTGGGACTGATTAACAATCCAGCATTTTCTTCTCAACCATTTATTCTCTTCTTATCCTTAACTCTGTTTCAAACACAGCGTCGCGATGGATGAATAATAAGGAGAGCGAATTACAAAGAGAAACGTGTTTTTGATGATGATGGTGATGACGACGACGATATGTATTTCTTAATGGCGCGGGGCCCTGAAACGCTGTAAAGTTGCCTAAAAACGCGTGCTTCAATGAAGCGTAAAAACGTATATATATTCAATAAAATTAGAACAGTTACATCTCGAGTAGACACCTGGTGTTGCGGTGTCTATACTAAAGACAGCAGGTGGTGGTTCTGTGATGATGCGGTGATATGAAGTGGTGCCCGGGTACCCAGCAAACTATACATTCTACTTATATGTAAGTGGTTGAAAAGAGGGAACAAAGTGACACAATTACCAGATTTATCGCTTTGTGTAATTTTGCGAAACATTTACGATGCTTAAGGAGTCTGCGTATACGACTGCATCCTGTATTTTTTATTATTTAGTGTGTATGACTGCCGCCAAGAATATGTAAACCTCTGCTGTGAAAATGGTCATGCTAAGGTGGACAACGCTGCCATTCTAAAAGGATTGGCTGGCAGCTACGCAGGATAAATCAGCGTGATACAATAAATCACCTTTGAAATATTCAAGATAAGAGAATTTGTGTGGCAGTTTGAGAAAATACACCTGATTATAGGACACAGGGGCAAATATGTAACATCCTAAAACGACGCATTCCAGTTAATAAGCTGTTACTGCCTTGACGGCCACTTTTTCGTGGGATCCATCAGTTAGCGTTCAAGAAGCGGAAAACCCCTTTCCTGTGCTAGGCATCTTACATACACACTGTGCATAAGGCGATCTCACTTGAGGTCGACTTTGAGAGGTCAGAAGTGGAGAATAATTTATAGTAAAGGATGTCGGACGTTGATCGTTTGCATTTGCTCTTAGCAAAAACACAAACGATAGATACAATATTTTACATGAAAAGCCGTTTATTTGTCTTGACTATACATCAGTGCTGTTTTATGGCAGTCATTAATAGCTAATACAAAAATGTCACAAAATTTCAGTCGAACGCTAATGGCCTGTGGTCTAAATGTACTAAGTTTTGCAAATTTGTCGCACAATACAGCTTCCTTGTATTTTGAGTATGGGAGTATGGTGTATCTGAAAACTTGAGGCGTTTGCATTATGTAATTATAAGTCGATTCGCTCAGCGTGAAACAGTAGAGCAATCCTATGTGTTGAAAATGATTTGCCTTCTCACCTCATTCATTCAAATCAACTCGGATTTCCCCCAAGTCGGAAATCAACTCGTATTTCCCCCTGCAAAGTATCTCTTACCAACATCTGCGTTACAGTAGTGAGCATACACCCGCAAGCAGTGAGATGTATTGAAATTGATGAGTTGACCAATGTTTTCAGCCTGGCGAACTCGAATATTATTATTTTTATATTATTATCGCCCAGTGTAATATGGGGAATCAATCATATGAGTATCCCGGAAAGGCCATTCAGAACGCTGCAGAAACGTGAAATGTGGCATTAATAAGTCATGGTGACATTCGTGCATGCATATTGATATGCTAGTTTCATAGACGTAACACTGCTCTATTGATCTTGTTAATGGCGATGGGTGGAGAATAAATGCACAAATGAAAGAAAGTAATGACTACTCCATTTTCATTTCCCACCTATGAATAAATGCGCAAGACAATGATGATATGCGGGTATAACAAACTCACAGCTATTTTGCCACAGCTTGTTCAGTCAAGTTGGCTGTCTAGTTAGGTGAAGCTGATGTAGGAAAACAGACATAAGTGTTATACGAAACGATAGTAATAGGTACAAAGTACGTATCATTTTCCGATGAATGCGCAGCAGCTGAAGGACAATATGAATATTTGCGATCTTTGATAAGATCTGAAAAGTTTATCACCGAAAAGGCAATATAAAACTTATGAACATTCACAAAAAAACATTCAGCCACGTGAAGTCAGGGGCAGAAAATAGGGAAAAGGTGATGATGTGAATTCCGCATTACGTTGTCTCCGATGACGTCACTTCTACAAATATGTATTACTAGTCGTACTTTGAGTGGTTCTGTTTTTTAAACACAACCATTTTGTGCTCTTGCATTAGCCACAGTAACTTCCGAAGTAGTCATTGCTATTAAATTCCCTGAAATATTTACACACGAAAGCGATTCTGCAACTATAGTGCTGAATTTCAGTGCTCCAGAGTTGGCAAAAAAGTGTCCTGGTGAGCATTGATTCACGACATGCCCAATTAGACTTCAAGTTTTTTGTAACTGGGCTGTAGCACGCGCTTGCTTCATGCATAACTAGAGTGGTGGCAGGTCTGGATTTATTTACATATAGTTAACATAGGTCTACATGGTTTATTGGCACTTTTACCCTTACTCAATGACTTGTGGACAGATTATTGTGCCCCTGAATCGACCAGCTTGTGTGGTGTCTGTATAGAAGCATCCCACATCTCCGCTTTTCCTTGAGTTTTTTTGTAAAGTGAGTTTGACAAGTTGTGTATGCAAAATCATGAACAAAATTGTTGACGCTAGACTGCGATGGGGTTGTGAGCGCACACAGGTATTTCCAGAACACATGGTAAGATTTCAAAGGCTGTGCTTTTTTATATGGCGTACAAACAACTGCACGTACCTGATAATAACTATAGCGTTATGTTATGTTTGACTCTATTCCCTTTTTCTCGGTGTAATTGTTAAATATTTTAAAATTATCTTTGAACACTGTCAATCTCTCAAAAGTTCAATACAGGGGTGTGTGGTATTGATACATGAAATACAAATAAGGTGTAATGCAATACAGATAAACACTCAATACATAAAGAATTGCATATATATGCAAACTTATACAGTAGTAACACAAAGCTGATAATTTCTCCAAGCATACTACAGCTAGACTACCATTACTATTTTATTATTCATTATTTAGCAATACTACTGATCTAGTAAAGAGACCCTTGCTGGGAGGGCATAGATACATAGGAGTTAGAAGGTGACAAAACAGCAGAAACATAGAAACAGCAACAACAAAAAGTTCGCAAAAACTGCTCAGAATGTACATTTGCTTCGACCATATTTAAGTACAGAATTATAGGTGAGGAATTAGTGACACTAGAAATCAGTTGGTTCCATTGTCCTATGGTCTGTGCGAAATATGAATATTTCAAGCAATTTAAATTGACGATGTATTCGTTAAATGTTTATGAGTGCCTGTTGTGTGTTGACCTAAAATGACTGAAACAGATTAGTTTTGACGTGTCGACGCTTATGTCAATACGAAATATTTGAAACAAAATCTTTTGCCTGATTATTTTGGCCTTACTTTGTAGTGTTAAGAGAGCAGCTTTATTTAGTAGTTCAGTAGGAGAGTCCATTTAGCTGTATTTATTATAAATAAACCTCACTGCCTTCCTCTGGACCCTTTTCATCTTTGCGATTACTTTTTTGTGTAGGGAAACCAAGCAATATAAGTCAATGTAAACGAAGCAGTTTTCCTTGTGAATGGACATGGATAAACTGAGCATAGATGTTTCTCTGCTTATCATTTTTTTTCGTTGCTGAGTTTTTACCACCCATGAAAAGAAATAGCCGGCGCTTTAAATAACCCAAACGTCCCCTTAATATTATTTAATAAACAAGAAAGAGGTCGTTTTTTTGACCCAACAAAAGACCTAAGTGGAACCTGTAGAAAGGCGAATACTTAAATTGCGCAAAGTGTTCAAAGCACTCGGCGTGACAGAGTGGTAGATGATTGCGCCGTAGCCCAGTCGTGAGCGTACAATGCTTTTCTAGATTGTTTTTACCTCTACCAGAATCACTGCTATACCGTTAAGCATATTCTTGATTTACTATTTATAAGTGCAAGTATCAGATGTGACTCAGTTCTTGATACGAACGGACTTGCAGTATTTGGTACTTTCTCCTTGCAGAATCGTTACAGCAAAAGTAAGGCAGTGATTGTTGCGAAAGACTTCAAAAGGGCCAATTATGAGAGTGCCTTAGCCTATTTAGAAATTAATTTAGATGGTTTTATTGCTGATCAAAATGTGAATGACTTGTGGTGCAAATTCAAAGAAATTTGTTTGCATGCAAATGCGATGTTTCTTCCTGACAAGATAAAGAAAAAGAAGCGGAACCTTTGAGTTACGAGACAGATAATACACATGAAAACAAAGCTTAGAACACTGACACGCTCAGGCCGGTTACGGGACTCTACCATTACCACATTAGGCGCAGCACTGAAAACTGAGATTAAGAAAGCTAGGGGCATCTTCTTTCCAAACATTTTAGTAAGTTTCCTCAAGGAAGCGCCTGGAAAACTTTGGAAGTATTTAGGTGGCAACAAATCCGATAGTATTTTTTATTGATAGATGGTACACCAGTCTCTGAAGATAAAGCAGTAGCGGATGAATTTAACTAATATTTCCATTCCGTGTATGTCTTGGATGATACTAATGTTGTTAATGAACTTGAAGGATTTATTTCATCTATGCAGGTTGTTGTTGTTCGCCAAGAAGGTATTTTTAATTGGCTTCTTAACGTGGATGCTAAAAAAGCTCATGGCCCAGATAACATCCCTACGATCTTCTCGCGGCGCTACGCAGAGTGGATTTCACATTACTTGTTCATCATTTATAAGACTTCTCTAAGACAGTGTTCGCTTCCCTTAGAATTGAGGGGTACTCGTATTCTTCCTATAAACATATCAGCTGATCTCTTGGATGTATTTAATTACCGCCCGATCATATAGAATTCAACAAGCTGCAAACTACTCTAACACATATTGTGCCGACACTTGACCAATTTTTTAGAAGAAAAGTGCTCGCTATGTGATGTCCAGTGTGGGTTTTGGCAAGGTCTGTCAACAGTGACACAGTTGCTTAGTGTATTTCATGATTTTTCACTTGCCACTAACAACAAAGAACAGATAGATGCTGTATTTTTTAGTACACAAAAACGTTTGACAAAGTTCTTCATAATAAACCAATACATAAACTCTATGACACTGGAATAAATAGAAAACTTATTCAGTTTATTTGGCAATATCTCGAAGACAGGTACTACTATGTACAGGTGGATAAGTACTGCTCAGGGACCCTTCAGGTAACTGTAGGCGTACCACAGGGGTCAGTTTTGGGTCCGATTTTATTCCTCATGCATATAAACGATATTGTAAATCTAATACACAGCGATGTCGAGATAAAGCTTTTTGCAGGTGACAGCGTTGTTTACAGCACGTTTAAATCTCAGGCTGATCAGACGTCTCTTCAGAAAGCTCTCGCCGAAATTTCAGACTGGTGCAAGAAATGGAAAATGTTCTTAAACGCTAATAAATGTTTAGTACTCAGTATATGCAGTAAGAAAACCATATTGCCCCATTCTTATTCTGTAGACGGCGTTATAGCAAAGGAAACAGTGGCTGTTGAATATCTCGGAGTTACCATAAGACAAAATTTGAACTGGGATCTTCACATATATTGCATTCTGTACCAAAGCTTTGAAATCACTCTGGTTTATTAGACGCAAGCTTGCAAAATCACCATTCAACGTAAAACTAGCCGCGTATAAAGCACTCATCCGGCCATGCCTGGAGCATGCCTTATGCCTATGGGACCCTTACAGACAAAAGAACGTTGTGAAACATGAGAAAATTGAAAGATCCGCTGTCCTATTTATCTGTAACAACTACAAATGCACTGATAGTGTCACTGATATGATTAAATCGATTGGTCTAGTTACACTTAAAGCTAGGCGTGCTGAAAGAAGAATAAAATACTTGTATTTGATATACAATTTATACAAATTAAGAATCATCATGAAATAAGGTACCACACAGTGCGCACAAGTGATCGGCTTCAAAACGGCAAAGTTTTACAGGAATTTAGCGTTTCAAATGATACATGTAAGTACTCTTTTTTTCCAAGAACTATGTGAAACAAACTACCTAAAGAAGTTGTGAATAGTCCCAACGTAAAAGTTCTTTATAACAAAATGGAAGGAAACACATGCATTAGGGTTGTATTTGAATTGTAGTGTTGCATGTGTTATCTTTTGTTTACAGATGTGTGATTCCTTGTTGATGCGTTCTTTTGATGTAATTTTATTTGAGACCACTTCTGCTTGTCGTCATGTGACTTTGCAGTATTGTTATATAAATAAATGAATAAATGTTGCACGAAGGTTATCTTCGTGGCAAGCATCGTGCCTAAGAATTTATATTCTATTTTTACATGCGGACTCTTACTCCGGAGGGTAATATCAGCAACGGGGTGCAAGCATGTTCACTTTTAGAATAAGACGCAGGTACTATTTGGTGGATTGAGTATGTATCTCGTGAAGTCAAAAGGCAACTTTTGCCAGTTGTTGCTGCGTTGCATGCTCACTTTCAACGTAGCTCTCTCATTGACAACCAGCCATGCTGCGAACCCACACAACATTGCTGCTGACCAGCAGGCGCACTGCCCTTCAGACATAAACCTTCCAGCCATTCCCCTTTCACCTTAGCTCATTAACTTACTCCATACCCGTAAAAATGTTCTTCAGCAGGATACACGTGCGCTCATTCCACCATTTGTCTGCTCTCTCCCCCCTCACCTTACTAGGCGGAGGAAGCTGTGTTTAGGAGGCTTCGGGCAGGAGTGGCCCTAACACCGGCCGTTATATTGTCATAAAACTGGTCAGATTTACGAGTTAGTGATACGTGTTCATATTGTCCTACTCTATCGACGCAAGCCGATGCATACCACCTTATATGGACATGTAAAGGGTTGCAGCCAGAACGCTCTCGTCACCTCCTTCAAGCCGGCCTTCGCTACAGTGACACAGCCAGTTACAACCGCTGAATACATGTCAACACATTCCACAAGGCACTACTTCACATCATACACAACACCGGCCTAATGGCGCACATTTAACGAACAAACTCGCAAAAATATTATGCCTTAAAGACAAGTCTATATCGCAATTAAAAAAAAGAGTATGCATTTATGCTCATCTGTCCATCCGGATGCTTTGTTGAGGCCCAATGAAACTTGTTCATAAATATCAAGTTTAGTGTCATCAATTCCACCTCTATATCACAGCAGAAAGAATAATAAAGCACAGTTTGTGGGATGCAGAGACGGAGAGAATTGATTCTGACAATAAAGAAGGTGCGGCTGACCACCTCAACCTGAGGTGCTCCAGTCTCCTTCACAAATGTTCACGACCACACATTTTTTACTCGACAACGGAGTATGTGACTAAACGATTAACTTTCAGTTGCGGCATAAAATCCTACCTCGCACGCGTAAGTAACACAAACTTTTTAGCGTTCAAACCACCTTGTTATGACATATGCTTTTTCGGAGTCATGTGATACCGAGAATAAAAAACACCAATGAACAAATTATTCGCGAACCTGTGTCTCTATACAGAATAAATGGTCAGTTGTGTATCTGCCTTCTTGAAAATTCAACTGATGTAGGTCAAGCAATTTGTTTGGATCTGGGAATTGTATTAGCAAGTGGTTATTAAATTTTTCAAAATGTTTGCGCAAGCAACTTGTTGGCACGATAGGCCTAAAACTTGTGACATAGGATAGATTCTTGCCCTGTTTCAAAAAAAGGATCACAACAGCCTTTTTCCAAGAAGAAGGTATTTCACTGAAAAACTATATGTCAATGTAAAGTGCCAATTTTCATGAAAGGGTACACGCAAAAGTGCGCCCTGTTCACTCTGGCGGCTGCTTTTAACGCATTCAAGCGGAAGGGATAGCAACCACACCCTCTATTCCCGTAATAAAGAGGCGAGCAAAACAACTGGTGATTGTTGATATCGGAATGGTGGCAAGATAGCAACCACCTCCCCTTCAAGGCGATTACATAAGAAGCCGAGTGTAATCTTTCCGCTGGTTCCATATCACCAATGTCCTGTTGTTTTGCTCGCCAATAGATGACGGGAACAGAGGGTGTAGTTGCTATCCCTGCCGCTTGAACGCACTACAAGCAGCCGCCGAAGCGCACGGGCCACGCATTCACGTGTTCTCTTTTATAAAAATTGACACTGTACGTGGAATGAATTTTTTTTTGTTTCATGGAGTAAGGACTTTAGGATATGTATCTGAGGAAGATTCGTTGCAACAGTCTAGTGCTGTCTGTAGTTATCTTAAGCGAAATGGTTCATGTTATGCTGCACTATTTTGAGATTTTCTTTCTAACCTCTGTCGTCAAAGTTTCGTTTTGTACCTTTGTAATCTCTCGCAGTCTATATCTGGATACGAATTAGAAATGTGTTCCTAGAGCTTGCCTTCCTAGCTTTGCCTGCGATACTCTCCTCCTGTGTTTCTACTAAAGGGCCCGTAAATCACCCAAATGTTCAAATTCAGTTGCTGTGAGGAAATAGTGCACGAGTGTACGACGAACAGGGAGCCGTGAGAATTTTGCGAAATAGTGCAGTAATAGCGCAGTTAGACACCTTTGATTATGAAAATCACACCTTTCGCTCTCTCCTGCACTCCCTCCGCTGGTATCTTTTCCCAAGCCGCATTGCCCTCTCGCAGAGCGTGCTTTTCAATCTCGCGTGGCATGCGACACTGCTGACGCGCTGCTTGACACCATCTACATTCGGATGCCGCGACTCCAACCGTCGACTCCGTCAGTTGCGTGCTTGCTGGCGAATCGTGGTTGCCGTAATTGCGCCGGTATGGAACCTGTGTTGCACGCATGCCATCAAAGGATTGCCAACGCGATGGACCCGTACGTGGACACGCCGTACCTTGCACGGGTTACACGCACGAAGGCAACACGACAAACAACAAGCAGCGCGGACAGCTGCTTGCAGACTGACCGGAAGTCACCAGTTCTTGCTCAACAGCGAATTCGGCTCGGCGCGCCAGAGATGTGGCAGAGTTGCCTGGTGCTCCGAGTTGCCTGGTGGATCTGCAAGGGGGTCTTCTGGTCGGCCTAGCAGTGGTCGGCCTCAGCTACACTTGGCATCTAGCATAGACAGCTGCCGATGACGACTCTGGCGCACGTCATTGGCTGTGACGCGGTGGTTCACAACCTTCGCCTCACTGTGAAATTGCAGAAAATGTTTTCTCGTTCTTTTCCAGGGGGCATAATTGGACGTTTTGTGGTGCTCCAGTTTCAGGTTCTGGCCCTTAAAGGGCGTTGCTTGAAATCTCAGCGATGGTTTTGGCGGGCGACACTGATGTTATGACAAGGTCGGACACCGACTCGGAAACGCTGGTGTCTGTCCCGCCACCGCTGGTGGGCGGAGCTACAGACGGATGCTCTGCGAGGCGTCCGTGCGAACGCATGAGCCATTTCTCGACACGAGATGTGACGCAGCTCATAGTCGGGCAGCGATCTCGCAACAGAAATCGCGGACATGAATGAGCCGGTGGCTTCTGGCTAAGTATCACGTGAACACGCTTTATCCAGGGAAGCAACAGCAGGAGAGCTGGTCCGCGACAATTTCTCAATGGCAATCACCTCAACCTGACTAGGTACCTCGGTTTTCTCGAAAGATACATCCCATGAGAGAACCCAGTATCTGCATTGATGAAGCGTCCGTTCATCTTCGGAAATTCATGTCTGAGGCATCCGCAAAAATGACTGCGTCTGGTCAGGGCTCATCTTCTTCGCATCCTTAAAAAGGCCTGCATTGTGAAGTGGTGAAGAGTACATTGTGTTATGGACGATCATGCACATGGTCTGGTAGGATTTAGTGGTGTCTGGCCCGATAGGGTAAGCAACTCCACGTGATAAGGACAAGCAGGAGGACGGCATCTACTGAGGAAGGTCTGGTGGTGGTAATCGCGAATCAATGCCGATGCAGAGCCCACGACCTGCAAAAGAGGACTGTGGTAACTCCGGTCGGGGTCAGCCGCAGGAAACTCTTCGATTTATTCCGTTGATGAACTGGAACGAACCATTGCAACATCGAGGGGGTGCCAATACTGAGCTATTTTTGGTGAAAGTCTCGGACGTGCTCAAGGCACCGAGAATCCGGTCAAAGGCTGCTAGGAACTTGCAGCTCTGTCCTGTCTAGCACTGCTGCCACACGCTATCGTACCTATACCACGCCGTGGCACCAATTCGAAGGCGGTCTACAGCCACGGACTATTTCTGAAGCTCCGTCGAGGCCTCGCACAGTGCAGTAGCGTTGATGGTCACCACCCAGTCGTCAGCGTCGTTCTCAAAGCCGTGGAACTCCGTTATTTCGTCAACGATTTGAGACGATGGGACAGCAGGTGAAAATCCTGAAAGCGCCAACGCGAAGATGCCCAGCTGGTCTGAGCGCTGCATGAGAGCATACTCAAGCTCTCTGCGTTGCTCAGGTGGGCTGGTCTCCAGGTCATGTGAGGCGGCTACGTCGAGCATGGCGTCGGCGGTGCTTAATGCCACCAGGTTGGCAGGAAACGGCGCACAATGCGACGCTGTTAAGGCATTCATTTTGAAGCAGAGTTGAGTGATGGTGCTTCGCAGATCTACGGCACTGTCGGGGGCCAAGCCTGAAGATGCTGAAATCATGTTCGGCAACTCTGCAGTGGTTCCCGCACTCACAGTTTTGCGATCCATGAACAACCAATCCTGGATGATGTTCCTTGGCAGCTCGTATGTTGGAAAAGTATAGGCAACAGAAGGCAGGCCGTTGGAAGCTTGAACAGCATTCTCAAAAGACAAGAGGCCATGCGGATTACGGCCACGTAGTTGTAGCATAGTGTCCGTTGAGTAGTGCCGTGGTACCGCACGGGAGACATGAACGCCGCCCACTCACGGTCCAATGGGCAGCTAAAGCTGCGACCGGGTTGATGACTCTATCACCAAGGAAGCATGGAAAGCGTTCCTGGATAGAGCTGCCCGCACTTCCGACTACCCACGCGGCTACTGACAGATGACTTGAGCCGCAAGGTACAGTTTTCGAGCTGCGCCATTGTAAAGAGTTAAGGAGACAGAGACAGCACCACTGCTGTGGGCCAACTGTTGTATTCTTTACTTCTTTCTCTTCTACACCAATCCCGCTGCTCGCACGCCTGACCTACAGCGTCTTTTTTGGACACACACACACCAACACACACACACACACAATATATACACAATACACACAATATATATATATATATATATATATATATATATATATATATATATATATATATATATATATATATATATATATATATATATGCAGGCATGGTGGTTGAGTGGCCGTAGCGTTGCATATAGTCAAGTAGATCCTCCGTGAGTGGTCACAGCGTGGTTTATTTCGACGTTCGACGTTTCGACCTAGAGTTGGCCTTCATCAGGACTGAAGGTACAGTTTGTTGGTGCTCAGCTTTATACAATCTCAAATCAGTGGCAAAGAGGGAAAAAGGCAGAAAAAAGAAACAAAAACAAGAAACAGAAAAGAAATGAAAAAAGAAAAAAAGAAAGAAAGAAAAAGGAGAAAAAGAATATAAGGTGGACCCGGGCGCCCACTTCCACTCTTTCTTGCACATCCCCCTCCATCTCTCTCCCATTTTTCCCCTTCACCTTTCTGATGTCTGCGGTCTGTGTATGCTTCTTTACACTAACGCATTCTTCCCGACCAGATGGCGCCTCCTGGCTCTGACGGTTAGGTGTGGGACAAAAAGAGCTTTTTTAAGAAGTTTAAGCCTTTAACTACTCAGCGCCTTGTCGACATTTCGTCGTAGAAAGAGGGGTGCCGCGTGCTGTACGCGTGCTGTAGGGGCCTTCCGACTGTGCACAGCGTTGCTGTTGGGCATGTCATGGTTGGCACAATTGATTGGGTACTAAAGTAAAAACAGAAACCAGAGGACAGCTCTACTTAGGAAGAATAGTTACACCTGGAATTGTTTTCCAGGTGTAACACTGGAAACAGTAAACACTGTAACAGTGAACACTGGACAGCTGCGAAGGGCAAGGATCGGTTCCTGCTCACGGCAATTTATCTTTTCACCCAGTTTCCTTTCAGCACATATACATTAAAATTAGTCTAATAACTATCTTATACATTCTTTAGCATTATTGTCTGTTAGATCTCAGTAATATTGTGTCAAAACAGGAAAAAAGAAGCCCTTAAGTATACACTAGTTTCTCTTATTCATTGACGAGGGTCCCGTACTGGCAAACTACGTGCCGTTAGGTTTCATACGAGAGACTATTGGTCGGCTGCCAGCTCGTAATGAGTTCACGTGCTACTTAACACCAAACAGGCACATAAAGAGTGTGCCACACTCACCTCCGTGGGTACAGGTGGCGCTGACTAACACTCCCACATTTTAATTCACAAATGAACCCTATAAAATGGCTTGGGGTATAGCCGCCGTGGTATCTCAGTGGTAGATCATAGAACGCGTTAAGCGAAGGTTGCAGATTCAGTTCCTGCTCACGAAATGTTATCTTTCCCTCCCCTTTTCTTTCTTCACATTTACATTACGATTGGTCTAATACCTTCCCCTATACACTCCTTGGCATTATTATCTGTTAGATCTCATAATATTGTGTCAAAACACGAAAAATATAGCCCTTAAGTTTGCACTTTTTCCCTTATTTATTAGCGAGGGTCTCGTACTGAGTGACTTGGTGTGTATACGAGAGACTATTGGTCAGCTGCCAGCCCTTAATTAGTTCACGTGCTACGTGACGCCAAACAGGCTCATAAAGAATGGGCCACACTCGCCTCCATGGCTAAAGGTGGCGCTGACTGACACTCCAGCGTTTGAATTCATGTATAAACCAAATAAAGTGGCGGGGGGTAATAGCCGCCCTGGTAGCTCAGTGGTAGAGCTTAAAATGCGTTATTCGAAGGTCGCAGGTTCAGTTTCTGCTCCCAGCAAGCTATCTCTTCACCCAATTTTGTTTCTTCAGGTTTACATAACAATTGGTGTAATAACTTCCCGTATACATTACTTGGCATTATTGTCTGTTATATCTGATTAATATTGTGTCAAAACACAGAAAAGTGCGTAAGTTTCGTGCGTTTTTTGCGTTTTAGCAGTGCGATAAGTGTCCAGTTTTGACAGTTGTCAGTTCACACTCCTCCTTCGTGTGTCCTTGTCAATGCGCGCACTGCTGGGCTGTCGGCAGCGTTTTCTGGTACCTGGCATCTAGTCAAGGGTTTCAAACCATTGTTCAGATCTTTTTCTTCTATCTCTTTTTCTTGGCTGGTTTTATGCTGTACTGTCTAAGATTATTTCCTCTTTGAAAAATGGATCGGCACCCCGTAACTTCATTTCAGTTGTCCTCCATTTCATATATATCATCTTGGATGGAAAGAAGAACGTGATAGTGTAGCGCAAAACTTTAAAAAAGCCCTATATACTGGCAGTAGTAGAAAATCTGGCTTCTTACTGATTTCATTCGAGTTTCGCCTAACAATATCATGTCATTCAATAAGTAATGAGTAGGCCAGGAGAAAGCGGCTGTGGGGCGAAAGCGCGAAAACAAAGTAAGTATGCTCAAATGGGAGAGATTGGATGCATTCACATCGCTTGTTTTTGTCACCGTTGCTTATACTCAGCACTGATTGAAAAACCTTGGCTCAGCTTGATTCAAACAGGCGCAGCATTTGTGTCTTTTCTGATTTAAAGCTGCGTTTCTGAGACCCTGTTACAATAAGAAATTGTCTTATTTTGATTACAGGCGTTTTAAATGCGAGGGTCTCGTGTGCGCGCTTTAGGTTTCTAAAAAATTTACATCCGTTTCTGTTTTTCAGATTGAATATTTTCGAAAAAGAGTGACACCTACTCTAATATATCCCAATAGAAATGTTTGAAGTATGTCTGTATTTTTTTCAAAGTTTTCCGCAGTTGAAAGCCAGCTTGGCACTTTACAGCAATCATTTCAGAGAGATAATATCCCACGGATGGACCTTCTGCTTTTCATGACATATTTTACCCCGTCATGCAGCCCAGCAGAGACTTTTGACACAAGCCAAGTTGAGTTACATTCCATCTTGTTGTTTTTGCACTTCAAGTAATCTTTGTCCGCCAACTTCGCGCTAAATTTGTGTCACTGAAGTATAGGACCTCTGTATGTTCTGCGTTGGCCTGCGATATGAGTATACTGAAGCAACTGTTACTAATTCCGCCTTTTTATACAGGAAAAGTTGGTCAGGATAAATGCTCATAAATGGCATGGTAAACAAACGATTTTAAACATGACCTAACGTCAAGGCATCACGTGCTGTGTTTCTGTAGGTATTGTATTCTTCGAAACTTTGCGCCAGTGTCATTTTTCTAAATCAACGATTCCGAATAACAGTTTTATTGCTGGTTCCTCAGCTTTAAAATAATGCAAACATGCACACGGATTCCTTTTTTTGTTTTTTTTGCTCAAAACGTGAAATTTACAGGCACCTTGATAGACGGTGACGAGCACTATGGCTTTATTCCGTGACACGCTCTAGAACTGCAGTGAATGTGTTTATAGACTTGTTTGCCTATTGGCTTGTTTAACAAGGTTTCACAAACTCAAATAAAAAGAGAACTGGGAACTGAATGGGTTGGTTAGTGAAGCTTCCTTAATTGTCCTGAGAGACGCGACTACCACGAGAAGGGCTTCTTTCAGCTGGGCGAGCCGGCTAAGCCTGAGAACCGCATGAAGGACTCTCCGGACGGCCCAAAGCTGATTCCATTTTTCATGTTTTCTGATTGTGGCACCAATTGGGTGCGTTGGCTTGATCGCTGTCCAGTAAGAAAAGACATAGTCAGAGAACGTTAGCCACTGCCCCGAAGTTAGCTACCACCTCGAAACGGGGACACAAGCTCCTAGTGTAAGTATTGAAATGTATTTTGTGAAATAAAGCGGAATTTGGGGACGCACGCGTCTGTAAGAGGCTGCTAGCCATTGTCTAGGTTGTTTGTAGTTTTTCGAAGGAGGCAGGTAAACCCTCATGGTGAGGCAAAAGTGCTGTGAAATCTCATTGTATGTGGTGGGCTGATCTCCGTTCTCCAAAGTCCTGAGTTGGAGAGAATCTTCGTAGGTGCGTGGTGTCAAACGTGGAGCAATGGAATGAAACAGCTCTTGGAGGCTAATAATAATAATAATGATAATAATAATAATAATAATAATAATAATAATAATAATAATATATTATTATTATTATTATTATTATTATTATTATTATTATTATTATTATTATTATTATTATTATTATTATTATTATTATTATTATTATTATTATTATTATTATTATTACAAACTGTTGCCCTTTTGTAAACTAAAAAACAGAAACTGCGTCGTGGAAAAGAAAAAACTGGGATAGTAACACAATGCTCGGTTTTGAAATTAATGCGATTTTGTGTCTATAAATGTACTTGTAAGCAACCACAATAAAATTTATCCCGGCTGCGGCGGCTGCATTTCCGATGGAGGTGGAAATGTTGTAGGCCCGTGTGCTCAGATTTGGGTGCACGTTAAAGAATGCCAGGTGGTCAAAATTACCGGAGCCCTCCACTACGGCGTCGCTCATAATCATGTGGTGATTTTGGGATGATAAACCCCACATATCAATCAATGAAATCATCACAATAAAATTTGCCATTGTTGTCGTCACAAGTGAGAGTCTGGCTGCAGGCGCGATAAAGCAAACACTTTGTAGTCTTGTTTAGCCTTCATTGCCAAGGTTTGTTGTAACTGGGACCACATTTCAAACACAGCAGTGAAAATATCTTGTCCCCTTATGTTTTCCTTACTTGCATGTACAACTTTTACTTCGTCGACTCTTTCACTTCATTCTAGCTGTTCAAGTTATCGCTTCGTTTGAAACAATAATGCTCGCAGTATTTTTTTTTAATTCCGGACTTTCGTCTTTTATTTCATTGCTTCTACGGAAGTCATCGGTATCACTTGGAGATGCCTACAGCTGATATGATTCCCAGCTTTTCCCACCAGGTTTTAGCGCTGTGTGACTCAACAGAGTTCAAAGGGCTGGCGGCTGCATCACACTGCTAATTCATTCGGATATTCAGTGCTCAGTTATAATAGCGCTCACAGGTACAAAAGTTGCGTAGCGTAACACTAATCTATAGAATCATTGTGTTATGAAAATTGAGAACTAACCGGTAATACTACCAGAAAAGGTGCAAGGGATAATAGTCGTAGCAATAATAATATAAGTGGAAAAAAGTAATGTAAGTGAGAAAAAAAAAACTTGCCACTGGCAGGAATCGCAACTGAGACCTTTGAATGACACGTCTGATGTTTTACCATTTGAGCTACAGTGGCGGTCATCCCCCTTTAGGCTTCAATGAATATATCTGCGCATTTAAACCCGGGAGTGTTACTCAGCGCGAATCACAGCCGTGTCGGCGAGTGTAGAAGTCCTTTTTTTCCCACTTGCGTCACAGAGAACACAATCTTTTTACAAGCCAGCAGCTGACCAATAATCTCTCGCATACAATCAAGCCTGCCAACGCGAATTCCTCGCTATGAATGAAAGAAAGAATGGAAAGAGCCTGCCTCTGCACCGTATATTTTTACTGGTATTATTGCTTGTTAGTTCTGATCATATTCTAACAAAAAAACAAGTACCTAAAATTCACTTGTTTACTTTGTATTGTATCAAGGTCTGCATATCGGCCATTCGCACTTGCCTAATGTCCTTCATGCTACTTGAAATTTCATTCACAAAGTTAACGTTGCTTCATCAGGATTTACCTGCATGGATGATTTTAATGCTTCCAACATTCATTGCTCATCATAAGATGCAACAGTTTGCGAAGCAGCAGTATGTAATATTTTTTGTCCTTTAAGCTCATTCAAGCTTTCATGGCCGTATTGCCAAACATTCAAGCAAGCCTGTACGTTAAATTGTTTTCCAGACTTTACGCCTGAATGCCCCGATTTCGTCACTGATCGCTTCGCTGATTCTATGGTTACGTTTTCTGTGTTAAACGATGCTATGAAATTATGTATCGAAATATTTTATTGTACCCTAATAGGAAATTTTCAGGGTATTACATTAGGATTACACAGATTCCAAAGATTACTTTCAAAATCTTGTAATTATCTAGTCGTTTCTGCATACTCAGGCAGTCCATACGCACTACAATGATACTATGAAACCAGGACATATTTCATAAGACAAATTAAAAACTTCAAGTTAAGCTACGAACAGCCAATTATGTCCTTTTCCGAATTCAGCTGCCTGATCAATTAAGAAGTGATGTGCGTGAAGGTTTCCACAAAATTTCCATGCTGCTTGGCTTCTCAAAATTTATAACCATGTTAATGAACGGTCAGTTATTAATATCAGAGAAATCTGGTAAGTATTTTCAGTTCGCATTTGTTTCCAAAAGCTGCCTAATTCCTCCTCTTATCATCATTATAGTTTTAAAGCAATCAGTGACACTGAAAGGAACTAAGGCATTCTTAGCCATGTGTAAAGCTTCAGTATCAGGCTATACACTTCTCTGGAGAATGCCTTTTATTCACTTTTCTTGGGGATCTCGAGAAGAACTTAGGGTCATAGGTAACGGGCATTTTTCGCTCCGAAACAATTGCAGTGAAGGATCCTTAATTTGCATCATCAATTGAAAAAGATTTCATTTAGCCGAATGAATTTCATGCAAAATATCAAGAAAACAATAAAGAGTTGTATAGTAAATCAAAGCATTTAAATTTTAATAACGAATACGAAAATAATGTATTCCTTTTTCCTAAAAGCAGTCTAGAAGTTATATTTTCGCCATATGCGACTCTATTCACAATGAGCTCTTGGCTAAAGACACCTGTGTCTTAAGCTGAAACATGCTCTGAACTCATTCCTTAAGTATACCGTCAATGCCAACACCATAATGCGTAAGATAAATAAAAACTAATTGTTCGTTCATCACAATGCAGCAAGCTATAAAACCAAGCAGATCAAGACTGAAGCTCTTTTCGGCTGTTCTTGAATGCCGTTCTCGCTCCTTTGCGTTGCATAATTGCGACGCTTCATGCTTGGCGCGCTCCAAAGACCGCCTGAATTAAGTATATTTTGAACAAATGCGACCGAATTAATGGAAGTTTACTTTCATCAAACAATACATACGCTTGCCGGAACCAGAGAACGCACCAGAGTCAGCCCGAAATTTCTTACTAACGGGGGTCGAATCAGCAAGATTTTACTGGACTTGCCATCCACCCCTGTTTGTTCCATGATGATTATCGGACAAGGTGGCACTTTTTTAATGAATCGCAAAGTGATCCGTACAGTTTGTTGAACTGGAAATCAATGTCATTGCCATCGCAGCCATGCAAGTTGTTATAACATGCAAGAGCGCACATTTCACAAAAACATCAAGCTCCTTCTAGAATCGAGTTATGTTCTGCAACACAATCTGTCTGGAATCACGTAATCTAGAATCACATAGTTCTTTGAACAGGACGTAGTAATGTCTACGGAGGCGTCATTTTCACATAGTTTTTTTTTGCAAAAGGCGTGAATTCTTGTTCTCTTTTAAAATGCACCAACCAGTGTAGTCAAGCACACTGCTGGAGAAATCTTGCTTTCATCAACAGTGCCACTGGGTTAATGTGCACTGTTTGTACAAAAATTTATTTAGTTGACTTCACTTATGAGAATTGTTTTCGCCTTAAAGCTGGTAACCAGACTTTTGTTATCAATAAATATTTCTCTAGTGTACTTACAAGATCTCACATTCTAAACGCCACACCAAGTCTCGCGTTGTACTAAGCAAATCTTTAGCAGTTAACTAGGCCTCAGGCCTTGTGTGACTTCAAAATTAGGTTTTAATTCACTGCAATACGGATTTCGTTTGCATTTGATATTCCAACAATTATTGGGACAGCGTATTTTTAATCTACAAAAAACAGTTTACCTGTTAAAGCCTTCTTTAGCATTTTTGTTTTGCTGATCATTGTGCTTTATACGAAATGATCAACTGTTCAAGAGATCTTTGCATCTCAAGGAAACAGTTGCTAGGTTTTCGTTCTGTGCAACACTTCGCAACTGAACATTCGATTTGCTAAAAGCACCACTGTGTGGCAATCTTCGGCATTGCTTCTTTTCTTTTCAATAATTTTTTCGAGAGCCGTTGGCATTCGAACATGTACGTATGTCGGCTTCACTTCTAATGTAGAGGATGGTATTGTCAAAAAAATTGCCCGCAGCTTCCCTCGGGGGAACACTGAGGAGGATGCGGAAGCGGTTCCGCCAACAGTTTGGCCGGCGCTGGTCGAAGGGACGTCGATCATTCTGTTTGTGGATTCGTTGGCATTCATTTCAAGGCGACTTCGGACGTCGACGCGCCATACAAACCAACGGACGAGCGGCAATTGAGCGAGCGAGCGCCGACCTTGAGTATATATACAGCGCGACGGCGCATGCGCTGTCAGCTGTCGAATGTTCTCGAAGGAGAAGCGCGCGCGCGGCACAGATGGCGACGGCGCGACGGCGCATGCGCTGTCAGCTGTCGAATGTTCTCGAAGGAGAAGCGCGCGCGGCACAGATGGTGGGCGACAGCGCGACGGCGCATGCGCGCGCGTCAGCTGTCGAATGTTCGATAAGCGGTGCGGACGGCGCGGACGGCGCACTACAAGGCGCGAGTATAAGATGCTTCCGCATCTAAAAATATATTTATTATATGGGTAACAGACCACTATAGCGTTCAGTGGTTCCCTTAAGCACTCACAAAAGATGACTCGAAAGTGTGAGTTGTCTTCTTTTTCTCCTCATTCAATGCGAAGATCCTTCCCCGCCTCACTCCGAAGGCTATCTGCACCTGGCGTAGTATTACGCTGCCTCTAAGACAAGAGGCATCGTAAGCTCTCTGTACTTCTTAGCAGAGCTTTTTGATGGTTTAATTGGAGACAACTTCGAGGGAAGTCTAATTGCCTGAACACCTCCGGCCATAGATTACAGAAACAGTGAAAAACTTTACCTCTTTTGCAGGGCCTCCGCTATCGGCCCACGTTAGACCAAGCAAAGACAAGTGATGACGTCACATTATGACGCGTTGTCATGACGTCACAAATTTGAAAATTTTTATTGTCACGATAATTCACCACACTGTTTTTTTTTGCTTTTTTCGTGTGTATTCAATCAGTGCCGGTGGTCAATTTCGGTGTTTAAAGGGGCCCTGAAACACTTTTTTGAGAAACCATAGAATTATTTCACTGAAAGAGCGTATTGCCTCACAAATTCAGCGCCGCAATAATAATAATCAGTCCAGTACGAGCACGAGCGCAGTTACAAAGATTTGTCACACGCTGCAATCGCATTCTCTCTTTTCTCGTCCCGACGAAAGCGCTGCAAGCTAAACAGGGAAGGATGGGAGGGCAAACAAAAACCTTCACGCTCACCTCTTGATCTTGAGCACTTTTTTTCTTTTTGTTTTCATCGAATACGCGTCTTTTCAGCGCAATCGCGCGCGCACGCGTTGACAAGTGACGGTCTCTCATGGCGATTTCTGTAACAACCAAGCACGCTATGTCCAAATCAGCCAATGGCTGATAGATGGGTCATCTACGTTTGATTTTTGGGTATACTGCGTGATCTGTCGAGGGAAGACAAAGCAATTTTAGCTGACTAATAATTTATTGCGAATTCCAGGCCGCGTGCTGCGCTGTAACATATGGACAAGTTAGTTCGAACGTGAACACACACACACACGCGCGCGCGCACACACACATAGCACTGGGTTTGTGTGTGTGTGTGGGGGGGGTGTTGTATTGTGTGTTCGCGCTCGAATTAACTTTTAGAAATGTTGTACCAACTAGCCAACGACAAGTTCTTTTACTATAACATTTGGCTCGCATGTTCTCAGAAGCCTCTACTACCGACCGGCAGCAATTTTCGACCATGCTCAAAAAGTGTTGAAGGGACCCTTTAATGAGGCATCAGAGGTTCTTGCCTTCAAAAGTATGTCACCTAGGCTCTCGAAGCCCTACTAAGCAATAGTGACGTAAATCGGTAATCTGTCCTGCTCATGACTACGCATCTCTCATTTATAATTCTTTTAGGCATTGGAAGATTTGCAGGCTAGTAGCAAATCATATTAAAAGACGTGAGACTTATGTAAATGTTATGATGCGCACATTTCACCATCACACCCACTTGAATTTTTTCACTCTCTCCTCCAAAGTTGCCGTTGGCAGGATGCTAAAAGCACACAGTATACTCAAACTATAAAAGTATATCCAAAGTCATCATGACATTTTTTATTTAACGCCAAACTTGCAGCCCAAGTGAATAAAAGTGATGTAATGACTGTATCGTTACTGTTATATTGTGCATAATATTTCTAACTGGCAAAATACAGCAATAAGTGCTTGATTGCCCCGCCTTGCTTGGTTTTCAAAACACATAAGAGTTGGGAAAATTGTTTATTCATTTATTCATTCATCTTCAACCCAAGAAATTACATGTAAAAGTTGATATCACACCAACGCAAAAGAGCACATTGGCAAAATAAATGCGACGTAATAGAGTGCTATAGTTTATAGTCTGTAGACCCTTTGACTGTTTACAAACATTGGCCCTTGATGACATCAGATTTTGTTCACCGATGTGTCTTATTGACATTGGTAGACAAGAGGAGCTTTAGAAAACAGCCCGCCAATTTTCTACAGTTTTATTCCCCTATTTGCAATATATATACGAATAAATGCTCTTTTGGGCTCCATAAAATTACAGTATATTTCCTTGTATGTTACACACGCTCCTTTAATGGGAAAAACAAAAGAGAGACTTTGCTTACCCTTGAAAAAAAAAGGCATACTTTCAGTTTCGTCGTGAGGAGCTAGTTTACGAGGTTACGGAAAGTTTTATGGGGTACAATGCTTACAAACTTGTAACCGTCTGTAAAATAGTTTCAAAGATCAAAAGTTTTCATCTGTTCTTAGATACAGAGGAAAAACTATTTGGCCAAATGTGTGGTCGAGAAGCAGAAGCTCTGATTGCAGAGATACACACTGGCACTGGTAGCTGCGAACAGAGCGTCAACCATTGATGAACAGACAATCGGTGATGTCGATTGGCATTGTACCTGTGCCGTGGAATGTTCCAGCGTTATCGCTAGCAGCCACGTATGTTTCAATATGAACATGTATTCAGAACATGTGACGAGGTTCTAATGAAATGCCATTCAAGACGTAAATAGGAGCGCCGTTGATGTTTCGGCCAATACAAATAACCTTGCATTTGATACATTTTTTACACAGCGTAGTTTTCCACTAGGCGACGCAGTAACTATATCGGAGTGGTTAGTTTACACTCAGGGCGCCTCTATATAGTTTTTGCAAGATAGAACCTATTAGGAACAGAGGAATTTCCGAACATTCCAGTCAACAATTCGGAGGGAACAGCAAAAGTTGAAACAGGAGGAGGAGGATAAAGCAAAGAAATAAAAGGCAGGGAAGTCAACCAGACGCATGGTTGGTGCTCTTTTCGTCCTCTTCTTGATAATATGCTTTGCTCCCTTAACATGTATGCCGAGTTGTCCGGTGTATAGAAATGAAAAAGCGCAACAATAATAATAATAATAATAATAATAATAATAATAATAATAATAATAATACTTTATTGTACACATCCATAAGAAATACAAACAAACTGGCCTTTCTAAGTCCCCAGGACTTGAGCGACTAGGCCCGGCAGAGCCGGTTACAGCGATGTGAATACAAGGTAACAAAGCTATTCTTCACTTACCAACGAACTGACAAACGATTAACATCATTACTTTTTTACAGGCAGTAAATAAAAAAGAGGAACAAAGGAGGAACACTGAGCATACTTGGCATACAAATAGACCATGTGATTTTACAGCTGAGCGAGTAATTTCTTTAATTGCCCTTTTGAAATCGCTGAAAAAATTCGTCAGGTAGTGCATTGAAAATCTTTAGAATATATACACTTTTACATGCTCCTCCATATATGGTAGAGAACCGGGTTGCTATAAAACGCTTTTTTTTCTCTCAGGGGTCAACGTGTTACCTATGGCACTTTAATGTCATCACACCAATTATATCTTAGAACAACTGTCTTAATAAACAAATCCTGAAATACACAAAAGCCTAAATCCCTAAAAATAGTACTGGCATCTATTTTACTACCATAAGCTAAATTTTTTTAAATATTTTGAAGTAAACTATCAATGCGTGTTTCCAGCATTCTCAGCAAAATGCGAAAAATTTTTTCACTGGTAAAGGCACCAAGCTTTTTATATTGAAAAGCAGACATGCTACACTTCTCAGTTTAGAACAAATAAATGCCATGTGATGTTGCCAAGACATACCACTATGAAAAATTACGCCTAGGAATCTGAATGTTTCGACATTTTCCACTGCAGAACATTTGCATCCATGGATTGAAATGTTTGGTGTGAAGAAATATTGGTATATTCATTTTTTGTGTTTTCAGAGGGCTTAGAAAGCAGATAAGTCTTGTTTTCTTTAGGTTTACAATTACGGAGTTTTTTTCAAACCATATGATAGCACTATGAATTTCACACTGAAAAGCATTATTCTCCCCTTCATAACATGTGTGACGTGTTAATAGCACCGTATCATCTGCATACTGGTACACAATGGCTTTACGAATTCCGAAGGGGAAGTCATTCATAAATAAAAATAAATAGCAATGTTGACAACACCGATCCTTGTGGCACACCAGCAGTAATATATTTTCTATTGCTAATTACCTGCCTACATCCCATAACGACCTGTGATCTGTCTTGTAAGTATCTATAGAGCACATCATAAAAAGGCCCCCTAAAGCCCAAACGAAATCGCTTTTCTAACAAAATGGTATGGTTCACTGTTTCAAACGCTTTTGTCAAGTCTAAAAATAAAACAAAACAGAACAGATTCTTGTCTAAAGCCGAATATATTTCATCACTAAACTCTTCTGATAATGTTATAGTACTGCGATTAACAATGAAACCAAATTGCCGGGGTGTTAGTAGCGAGAACTTCTGTAAGAACGACGTCATACATTGAAGCAAAATTTTTTCTAGTATCTCGGAGAGTATAGGCAAGATGGAATCTGGTCTGTAATTTTCTATATCATCTTTTTTCCCTGCTTTAAACAATGACTTAACTATCGCCATTATAAACTTCTCGAGGATCAATGACTGTTTAAAAATCTGTTTTCCATGAAGAGAACTATACCAGATAATGCTTCAAAGTTCTGTCGAAGCGTGACCACAGCTACCTCATCCATTTCTGGTTGCTCACTTGGACGATAACTGAAAATTATTCTCCTGAGATCTTCGTTCGAGGGCGTGGGCAAATAAGCAGATGCAGGAACAGACTGTTTAAGCGTGAACGTGCGTTTATGAGTATACGCATTCTTGGAAAAACGCGTAAATAAGTGGTTGAACTTACCAACCACTATCTCAGGTTTCTCGAAAAACAATTTGAGCAGATCAGTGGGCGTGTTCTTTTTGCCTCGTAGATCATCTATCAAAGTCCATGTCTGCCAAGTTTTTGTATGCTTGGTTGAATTTTTCCGAAAAATACCGCTTTTTTGCTGACCTTAGAAGCGCGACAACTTTATTCCTTGCAATCTTGTATTCAATTTTTAAATCCTGATTTTTCGGTGCCCGTCGGCTACGTTTCCATAGCCAGTCTCTATGAGAAACAGCGCTCATAATATTTACAGTGAACCACGAATAACTTTTCTATATTTTTTAGTTTTTACATATGTACTGGAACGCTCAAATTTTAGTAGCTGCTCACAGAATTTTTCATAGCCTGGAATAGTTCGGTCCCACAGTTAACTGCATTCAGTCAAATTGTGCTATAAACTGATCAAAAACTTTGCCATTAAATATCTTTATTTTCCGTTCATTGATATTATTTTTTTTTCCTTCTGTATTCCCATCGCTCGGCCGTGGCGATTGTCCACATAGGCCTAATCACGCAGGACCTTAATGAATAACTTGGTGCTTGCATTGCAATGTGGTGTATACAGGAAGACACAAGTCTGGTCTGTATGCAATCTTCGCGTGTTGGGGACTTTATGGTCAACTGTAAGTCGTACTTTGCTAAAACTGAAAGGTAATCAGATACATTAACTGTGGTATAGTTCAATGTATTGATGTTTAGATCTCCTACCACGCAAATTGGATCCGACGTTGCTTGGCCTTGTAGGACTTCTTCTAGCTCGCTCAAGAATCGTGAGACATTATTTTTAGGGGGACGATAAATGGCTAGCAGAAGTAAGTCCGTGTTTGCTAACGTGATTTCCATTGGAAGGCATTCAGCTTGGCTAAAGGTGATGTTCACTGATGTGGTACAATATTTCGTGCTAACGAATGGCGCTATGCCATCACCTCGTTGGTTTGCCTTTGACATAAAATAGGCGTTGTAACCTTTCAAGACAAACATATTTGTGACATCTACTGATATAATTGATTCGACTAAAACAAACACGTCCACACAATCCATGAGTGATTCCGCTACCGTTTCAAATTCATCCCAGTACTTTCGAAGGCTTCCAATATTTACGCTAATCACTGTAAAGTCATGTTCTCGGTTCAACTCAGGGAAATTCGATGTGGTATAAAAGTTCATTGCCATGGAGTTTAGGAGATTTTAGCAATGTCCAACAAGTTGTTCACCCGGATCAGAGGCGCATCTTCGTCTTTTTTCACAAAAAACTTGCTTCCCTTCACCCATGAAAATTTGTAGCTTTTTTCTCGTGCTGCCGTTCACGCTCGCCAGAACAGATTACGGTTGAGCCTTGTCAGGTTATTATTGAAAAACAGCTTCGGACACTGCCCGTTTTGGTGTAAACGTTTTAGTCTCCCCTAGCATCAAACCATCGTTCTCTTGCAGCCACCGACGAAAAGCGCACAAGTACCGTCGGGTCGGACTTGTGTTTGCTTGGCAAGCGATGAACGGCCTCGATATCAGAGCTAACAAAGTCTGATAGCTCGAGTTTGCTGGCTATGTCCGACAAGACTGCTTTCAGGTTTTCGTTATGTACGACTGGTAGTCCGTCAATTTCCATGTTGGCCTTTCTGCTATATTGCTCACTTTCATTTAGATTCTGTTGAAGTTGCTGAATCATTTTTTCTTGCGTTTTCAGTTCACTTTTAGGTCAGCAGTTTGGTCCTCATGTGCAGCTTCCCTTTCTTTGCTGGCTGATAGCTGCTGCAAGACCGAATCGTATTGCTTTGACGTGAAAGGAACTGTTTCTTCTAGATCCTTCACTGACGTAGTTACTTCCGTAATATCGGCTTTTGGGAGAAGCAGTGTCAACTTTGCCGTGTAGGGTTAACAAAGAAGCAAGGCTATCTTTTATAGCAGCCAACTCTGATGCCATCTCAGGTTCTGAAGTATATTCTGTTGTAGTCATACCCACTGCCTGCGAGAACGCCCCAACCCCATGTTGTTTAGCTAAACGACAAGTTCTGCATACCCACCAATCAAGTTTACTTTGACTCTTTGCCGCGAAACTATAATAATAATAATAATAATAATAATAATAATAATAATGCCTGGGGTTTTACGTCCAAAAACCGAGATGTGATTGCCAGAGACGCTGTAGGGTAGGGCTCCGAAATGTTTGATGACCTCGCAATCTTTTCGTGCACTGACATGGTACAGTGCACAGACCTCTATAGTACTCTGTATACATCAAAATGGCCCGCCGAGGCCGGGATCGAAATTGCCTATTCCACGTTGCTTAACTTCTAATTTTGCTTGAACTTCTGATCTCATGCACAAGACCGCATTGCCGAACGTCAGACCAGAAACCATGACCCCTTTCCAGATTCCTCTCACAATATGATACTTATTGTAAATCTACAGTGCCCTATTTTTCATTACTGCTGCATTCCTGCTACCTTTCGTCGTTACATATATTTCGTGGTCCCTTAGGTACTCCCCACGAAACACAAAAAAGCTAAAAATGTCTAAAATGTCCGTTAAGGATAGTCTAAAAGTATATAAGAAGCCTTGTTGAGATGTTATTTAAACCTAAGCAGCTTGAAAACCTCTTGTAGCTGTACTAACGCCACGTTATTATACGGCTAGAAAACTTCTAGCAGGAGTTTGAGAAAACGTCTTTCTAGATTTTTTACAAAACCTTTGTGAGCGTTTACTATACTTATATTATTAGAAGCCTAGCAAACTTCTTGCCAAGATTCTAAAAAGACTTTTGCCAGATCTTTTAACACCATTTTTAGACATTTATTTTTCATGCAAACCAGCTTGTTCAGCGTTTCTTGTGGTTACATTGTTGCATCATGTCAGCGTTTTACAATTGGTGCATTTAGCTGTTCACTGTCGAGAGTGACAAGAGGAACAGCAACATAATTTGACATCAAATTATTGCTGGCACTATTCTTATCAGCAAAATTGCTGCCATAATTGTTGAAATAATTATTTAGTGACTGCCATCTACCATTATGATAATCTGTTTTGCTTGGAGACAAGACGGGCTTTTAAACGTCAACTCATCATTGTTTGTGGTGTTACCTGGAATGCATCATACTGCACATCCAAAAGTAAATGCAAAATTTCAACAAGTCTTGTTGCATATTGGTAACCTTTGTTTTACAAAACAATGACTGCACACTTTGTGCTGAAACTTGCATGCTTTATAGTAAGTATAATTATACAAAGCAATTGAGGGGCTGGCCAGATACTTGGTCCAGGAACCTGCACACATACAAAAAGCACAAACTGTTTTCTTCGAGCAGGCTTCTATCAATGCAACGAAAATTAGCAGGCTAGCTTAGCAAACACATTTTCGGCCCAGTAGCAAATATATGAAGTTAGAAAATTTGTTACAGCCAATAAGCAGTAGTCGAACAAATACTTTTTTTTCTCACCCAGTGCGCCTAATTTCAGGTTTGTTAGAACCATGTAAATCCGAAATTAATGGGTTTCACCACAAATCTGTGTTTCACAATCCAATTGTGGTTTTCGCAATACCATGATTCCGAATTCCATCCCAAAACACTCGCACAAAAGACACAGAGATGTAAAAAACACTTCAGTATTCAAGAATGCTTTCTGTTCATCATCATTAGCAATGTCTCTCTTGCAATATATCACGCATGGTTAGGTATTGGCAAAGTTGGGTATAATTACATATTTTGGCAGAAAATCACTTAATTGTACTTACGGCATTAAATTCAAAAAGACAATACAAAAGGGTACAAAGCATTAAAACAAAATATTCAGTAAATATTACAGTGAAAATAAAACCATTGATGTGCTACAGCCTTATTACAATGAAAAAGGTTCAATTTTAAGTAACTAACTGCAGATTAAACAGAAATAAATATGATATAAAACCTTAGAAAACAGTACTGACACTTTCAGAGACGTGCTTCGTCCTTGTAAAAAAATTCAGCCATTAGAACAGAAAACTGCCTTTAGAGTTAAGGTATGTGTCCAGGGGAACACAAAGTAAGACAATAATGCTGTCGGCTGCCCGATTAACTAATAGTGAAATTTCGGTGCCTACAGTAAGTGGGTATGTTTGCATAAAACAGTTTGTGGCAGTCGTGTTTCTACACACTCCCAGTTGCAAAAATTCTTCGAGCATATCTATGCCCTGCGATATTCCACTCAGAAGTTTATTGTGCTTTTCATGATTACGCATGCAAGGCAGCCAAATCATCAAAACAATACTCCCTGGGGGGACGAACAGTCAGTGCTTGCTATCACCAGCCGGTAGTAAAAAGGTAACTAATATAATACTTGTCCATGGCTTCGGCCCATGTTCATAATATATGCGGTACCTCAGGAAGGAGTAGCTGTGTGCTAGTGCTCGCTGTCCTGCATTCATAATGATATAAGCCACAACTAAACTTTCCAGCGGGACTTCTGAGCACAGGCATGCCAGAATTCTTTGGACCTATTTAGAAACGTGACTGGCTCAAATTTTTAATACGTGCATGGCCGCCTGCTGCATTCATAATTAGTTCATTATTGAATCTTATTTAAGGGAACGGCTTCCAGTGATAAATAATGTTGCAAATTGTTTTCCTCTGAACCCTTAGGTATCTGCAAACGTGGCCTTTACACACACAACTTACAGCACTGACTTTTTTAAAGAAAAACTAAAGGCTTCATATAAAACATCCTGAACATGCGAGAGACTTGAATACAGCAACCAGGTGGCTCAGTGAAGTTCTCTTTCTACAGAAAACAGAAGCCATGTGCAGCTGCTGTGCATTAAGTAGCCAACATTTCCATGAGCCACCATTGATGAAAGGCTTGTCCGGAATTCTTTCACACTCAGTGCGTGCCAGGTGCATGCATAGGCTGCGATGGAAACACCGAAAAAAAATTTTAGTGACATGAGTAACACATGTCTCCTATAAAACTGAATTTGTCAGTATATTTAAAATGATTTGGAACAATGTGTCTTAAAACAAGCAAGATGGAAACCAGAGATGTTACATGCATACTTTCTTGATGTTCTTGGCAAACACAGTTGTAACCTTTTGAAAGAAAATGCGATCTTCCCATTCCAGATGTGTCAAATCCATGCTTGAATTGCGCTTGTGCATAGTGCGCTGAAAGCAAATTCAATGATACCACAACACATAGATGGTGGTATGCACTTTCATCAAGTATCCATTGCAGGTAACCTATAATATTGAACATGAATGTGATGTCAAATAGAACTAATGTAGCTTTTTTCAGGCTGCTCCCACTGCGACGATTATACCTATACTGTCAGAAATTGGTGTCACTAAATTGCTATTGTGTGCTGCCAAACTATGATCATCAGTTTCGATAATTCTGCTTGGCTAAAATGACAGTACCCCCTCACTCAAGCATCAAAGGCTGTCTAATAAAAAAATATATATATACGAGGCACCCACCTTGAACCACACACCATCCCAACAAAGCATGCAAGCTTCTGCAACAATCTCCGGGAACCAGAATCTTGGAAGCTATTGACCGTGACTGAGCAATAAGATTTGATGAAACTGATTTCCGAATTTGCATAATTCCTTGAGTACCAATAGCTTGAAGACTTGCAGTCTATATTTATTATTCTCAAATAAATACGGTGTCCAATTTTACATTTTAACAGCAATACGTGCATGACTTATGCATGCTTACCATGATATATAACATCATCACGAATTTTGAGTGATAAATAAAATATTCATTCTGCACATACCACAGATTCTATCAACGTCTGTACCGCATGCGTAGAAAGTTTTCTTTATTAAATATACTGTTAAGCTTGTCATTATTCAGAGAATTTTATTGGAGGTGGTGCTATAAACTATTCTTAATATTCGTAAACGTAAAAGTGTTTAGCAAAGTTTCAACGGCAAGGTTGGGCGATGAGCATACCATATTTAATAAACCAGAACAAAGTACAAACATAGTGGGAACAAGCAGAATAAAGTCGATAGTGCTCGAACGCGTAGACTAATGATTGAATTAGTGCTCGCACAGTAAGATAAAACAATTTTACCACATTTAGCCATGAAATGTTCGTTCTAAAATACAGTTCAAAATAAACGAATGGCTTAAAATGCAAGTATTCAGGCCGCATGAGGCAACCTACGTTGCTGGTGTATACCGAAAGTTTGAATTTTACTAAATGAGCTGCACAAAAATTTAGGTGTTAGTGAAACCTTTGCGAGCCCTACCTAAGACGACGCAACATATGCACACGAACACGCATCAACTCGAGTATCACGGTAGTTTATAAAGACGCGTGCCAGCGCTGATGTACACACCGGCATATATTCGGCAACTCGCAAGGAAAAAAAATCTCTGATAGTAGCCGTAACGTATAACGATACTGTAGCTGTTTAAAATGAAACGTACAGCAGATGAAACTGCCTTAGACACGTTCACTTCAGTAGCGCACAATATGAACAGGCATCAACATCTACAGCTAACAAACGCCCCTGAATTAATAAACAAAAATAGTGGTCACTCACGAGCAGGGCCCTCCTTCAACACCACTGCTGACAAAGGCGGACAGCCGCCACAACTCTGCTCAAATCAGCCGCTGCATTCCCGCTACGCGTGCGTGCTTCACATTCCACACAAAAGAAAAAAATGTGCGCACTTAATTTTGCACAACTTTGCCTTTACACTGCTGAACTACTACAGAAAAGCTGCGTCCCCACGTAAACAGAAACTTACGTATTGTGCACATGGTAGGAAAAACGTGGTGAACGCAGTGATAACAAAGCGCCGGCAGCTGCAGTGTGGTACATACCTGGCGAGTGCTCCACAATACGAACATACACACCTTCGCTTGAGTATAGCGCATCTTTGTAATCAGCAGCACTGGCAGAACACAAAACACGAACACAAAGTGCAAGCACACTTTTAAAACACGAGAGAAATTTACTCAAACCCGCTCCTTCGAGAGGCGACTGAGCGGCGGATAAACACGTCCAGACAAGTAAAAATCCTTCTAGCCGCGCAGGCGCACACAACATTTGCGCATCCTAATTCTTTACTGCTGACTAGAGAACTCAGTTCTTACATTTAAATATGTAAAAAGTGTAAAAATATAGAATACAGAAATATAAAAAGTCAATAAAATTTTGAAATAAAAAACAAAAGCGACTTAGAAAACAGCATGCATATTACATGGACAATGAAGACTTCATCTTCGAATTCTACCAAAAGTTCTAGAAAATAACTTTTAGCAAACGTTTGTAAAAATACTTCTCGTAAAGAACGTTTTCTCAACGTCTTCCAAAAAACTTCTTTTGAAAAACGTTCATTCAACGTCAAGTGATATACCTAAATGTCTTCATACTTTTCTAGTCGTTTCGAGAAGTTTATACTACGTTTCGCGTTTCTTGGGTAGTATGTAGCCACTTTACGAGTTGCACAATAGATGGCGTTAGTAGTTTTCACAGCATATCCACAGACAGAATGATGATTAGTGGGGCGAATCATCTGTCCATATATTCGGGCTATCGTCCATCCGTCCATGCATCCGTCCGTTTCACCTTCTGTCCGTCCGGGCGTCTGTCCATCGGTCCGTCTGTGAGTCCGTCCGTCTTTATGTCCGTCTGTGCTTGCGCCCGACTGTCTGTCCGTTCATTTGTGCATCCGGGTGGATGGACGCTTCGCCCCGCTCATCATCATTCACTACGTGGATATGCTGGGATTTTTTCCTTAAAATATAAATTATGATAAAAATTGGGCACATGAAAAGAACTGTTTATTTGCTTTTGATTTAGGTACAAAGCTTACTTTGAATTCAACCGCCACATGGTGCAAGTTCCGCATCAGTATAAACAAAACGACTATTTTGGGAAATTCGCAATTTTTTCTCATAAAGTTTGAGAGCTTGAGAAGTCTAAAAGTACTTTTTCCCTCAAAATATACCTTATGTGGATTAAAAAGTCATTCCTCAGATATTGATTCAAAGTGCAGTATTAATATAGGAAAATGCATATATAATATACTTTAGCTAAATTATTTGAAGCGTTCGTGGCCGAAAAACGGTAATAATATTACTGAGCTTCATGCAGCTCACACAAGCCTTTACTTAACTTGTAGACAAAATTTGGCACGGAAGAAAAAGAGGTACTTTTAAAATAATGGTTTTCACAAACACCCAGCAGCCATTCCAGGAAGTTGAGGAGGCAGCCACGTGATCAAAATATTATTTGTCTCCTAAATATTCTTGCAGTTAACTTTTCGAATGCAGATAATCAGCACAATTTTTTCAAATCCATTTGAGATGGTCACCAAAATGCCTGGGACGTCTGACGGGGATTAACCCAATAGCCAATTCTTCTGTTATTAATCGTGGGAATGTGAGCCACTAGTGTCAGCAAGGTGGCAAGTTGGGCTATTTGGATCACGTTCATAATTGAAAATTTTGTTGAGGCGCACTAAACTACGGACGGACCAAAGAGCCAAGCGCTGTTTGCAAGCGCTGTCCTTGTCAACCTCTTCTCTCCGTTCATGTTTTAGTACGCTTCAACAAAATTTTCAATTTACTAGTATCATTCGCAATTTAACACGCAACTACACACTACTTAATTTTTGAAGTTACCTGAACTGAATAACTTATCAATGCGCATACTGCAATGTGTGCTGAGTGGCATTGTGCTTTTGTGCAATATAGATAAAATATGTATATGTTCTTGCGCATCATACTGCATTCCTTTTAATAAACTAATGAAATGAGTATCATGGTAGATCTGCTGAAATACACATGTAACTTTGCTGATGCATACTTAAGCATGGAACTTGACATTTACTTGGATTGGTCTATGCGTACAGCTAATGGAACATTAGCAACTTGGAGCTGCACCTTTTTATTGGTCTGTGCGAGCAAGCTAAAAGGGTAAAGCAAGGTTCATATCTACGGCATGAAAGTTATAAACATTCTGCCACAGTGCACTTTTTATGGCGTGTATTGCTCAGTATACCTTTTCTTGCATTTCTCCCTGCAGTGGAGCCCGATGCCACTGAATATGCTTGTTATGCACTCAATTTATACTCACACATAAAAAAGCAGTTAGTTATGCAGGGTGTATAGTGTATGTTGCACTCTTTGTGAAATTTTGGTCATTGTTTTTTGTGTATTTATTTTAGGTTTCCTGGATTGAATTTACTGTATAGAAAGCACAGCTTCGCTCCACTTCTCTCGAAGGCAGCAGTCATCTCAGCAGCTGAAGATGATTGTGCAAGCAGCAGTGACGCGCTGTGGTTTTACAATGAGAAGTATACAAACACTGACATTGCATTAATTCGACCCCAATTACACTACATTGTTGAGTGTTGTGATTTTTAATGCCGAAATTTATAGTGCGACATATAATAGGTCGAAATATGTCTCCAGAAACTCGCTTACTCATTCTCCGTATTTTTTCTATTGTATAGGTGTCATTCAACGCCATACCGCTCACTCATTTGCCCGACTAGCGCAAATGTTTTTGAAAGAAGTTGTGGATATTTATTTTACTGAAAACAATGAATTTCCAGTATAGAGGCACAAAAAACTTGGTCACGTGAGATATTTCAAAGTTTAGCAGAATGCTGTCAGTGTCCTGTTTGTCAGACTTCTTGCAGTTATTACATAAATAAAAGCGGATGTGAAAATATGTTCCTAACTGTTTTTTGCTTTAGCTTTATGTTCGGTTGAACCTTATGCTATAGCTTACTGCTTGCAATACTGTGGTGTGGTGCCTGTGCGTGTGTGTGCGTGAGTGAGTGTGTGTGTGTGTGTGTGTGTGTGTGTATGTGCCTGCCGCGTCCCACTTTGTCATTTTTGGCCCAGTGTACCTAAACATGTATACACTGGTGTTAGGTAGCTCCTTCAAGACCACGGCACCTTATTTTATTAGCAGCATGCATGCAGGTATGTTAAGTGCAGTGGTGACCCCAGTATCTTCCTTCTTCCCTGTCAGCCACAGAACAGAAGGCTCATATATGCTTCTCCCTTGGAACAGTTAAGGCTTCGGCCAGTCGGTGATGTATATTTGATTTAATGAAGTGCTATGAACGGCACTCCTCAACACACAAGACAAAGCGTCTCCTCCTGTATCTCTCTTTTTGTTGTTCCATTATTTGCGCTTCATTTGATCAAGTATGCTTATCCATGTAACTGCCATCGTTTCAAGGGTGTTTTAGTGTTACACCCCACTCACACAGGTGTAGTTTCATTCAACGCCCATAGTTTAGGGGTGTTCATAAAGACTTTAAAGTAGGGTGTAATATTTCTTTACTCCCTACGTTTACAGGGTGATCCTAACCACCCTAATATTTAGGGTGTTCCTAAACACCCTAAAACGGTGTTTCTCACCCTGGTGGGTGTAAAAATTTTCGCAGTGTAGATTCTCGTTTAAAACCACCTCTGCTCACACGTATTTCAAAGCAGCATTGTTCATACACCGTTTCAATATTCATTACTTAGAGGCGTAAATTACGTACGCGGTTGGCTTGACGTCCCTCCACCCCTACTCTTCCCGGGAATATCTTGATGGTTATATCCTATGCTGTCATCCCTCTCTAAAAATATTTTAACTAATTTGGGATCACTTATAACTCGTCTTCAAAGATACAATGCCAAACAGCACAAAAAAGCACACCTATTACGTGAGATAAGGGAGTTAAAGGGCATTGACACCACAATCGAAGTAGCTCATACAAGGCTCAAGGACTGATGTATCGACTCACTCGGACTGACTCAGCCACAGATAGAATTATGAGTCTGAGTCTGAGTGAGTCCAGGTGAATTATAATTTGGTGAGGTTGAGTCCGAAGGAGTCAAGCTGAAGAAATTATCGAGAGTGAGTTCAAGTGAGTCCGGCTCATTGCCGTCGGTTACAGTCCAAGTGAGCCCTAAGCTCAAAATATATTTCATGTGTGAATTTTAGTGATCTCCGCAAGGTTTGTCGACCTATGCGATAACACAGTGGAGCAAACCTCGAGCTTAAACATGCTATTTCAACTTTTTCTAAACAATCAAATTTGCAGATGTAGTCCCTACTGGTAGAGCTGTATTTAGGTACTCTTGTGTCCTTAAATGGTTGTCAATATTTAGTGCAGTCTAGAAAGCCGATCGCTTAACCTATGAACTTTATGTGGTCGGGTAAGAATTAACTGCGACTTGCTTAGCCAGGGTATACCACTGAGTAGTCGCTGTCTAAACGTCAGTCGTATATTTTTGTGCATTCCATGTCTGCACCTATTATCTATTGTAGTTTTCACTTATTATTTTTTTATAATATAGGATCAATAACCAGGATAAAGTACTTGCAAAGTACACTTCTTCTTTGCACAAACTTCTTCAAACAAGCCTCTTGTCCTTTAGAGATTATGTCGCACTTTCAACTCCTTGAAGCAGAAAGCTTCTGTTCAATTGTGCAGCTGGAAATTACCATGAATCATCTGAATATTTTTGATGAAGCAATGCTCGCAATGTTGCAGAAGCAGTCTGTAGGCTCAAAGAATATTTAGGAAACCGTCTAAAACTGACTTGTCTTAATGCAACGAGAGCAAGAGGCAGCAATAAAAAAAGGAACAATCGTGGGCCTCTTATCTTTGATCCAGATGCATCGGTAGTGCTGAACATAAAACGCCTGACCCCCTGAACATACTTTCTGAACCAATAGAAAAGCGACGCACTTCACATGTACGCTCTATAGGACAAAATAATGAATGAAAAAAATGCTACAGTTATATTTATGGCGATGACCTAGAAACATTCTGCACTGTAATTCGAAGCTCCACTGGTGTGCACAGGGGCCAACAAACGCTCCATCGCTTTGCGCGTACGTTACAAGTCAGTAAAATGAAGCGGACTCAATCATTCATACAGCGCTTTGTTAGTTTGTAGAAAGCTATACATGCTTTTTCTAAAACGGTTGGCAGCACGGTTCCATGGTTCAGAACAAACCAAAAATGTTTGATAAATGCGCGCACGCCACGTAGCTTCTGGAAAGCGGTCGATAAGTCTGTGAGGCGTTCCCTTGGCTTAGGATAGGCGGCTTATCACTACACTGGGATCCGCAGGTCGCGACCCCATTATGGCCCTGCCATTCGGCCAGCACCAGTGGCACTTGGGAGAATGCGCGATGCACGCTTCGACCACTACTTTTTTTCACCTCTTTTTTATTCAGCGCTAGTAGTACACAGGGGCCAAATTGTGCGCCAGCGCACATGCCTGAAAAGAAATGCGGTCTTCATAATAAATGGGGGACGCTGTAAAGAACTACCATGAAGCTGACGGCTCATTGCCTATTTTCTCACTTTCTTATTTTAGTTCAATGAAAGCCTATTTATTTTGGAGGTGAAATTTTGATCCTAACATCGGAATCCTCACAAGACACTTTCTGCTTCTTTCTTTTTAAGTGTATAGGAAGCATTCGGGGATGCCTGTGTGGCTACACTCCTCAGGTTAGGGTTCGCCCGAAAGGTCCGCGAAGGCACTTAAACGGTGAATACATCCCGCACATTCCACCTGCTGATGCGTATATGGCACGCTATTAACGTGCAAAGGGGATATAACCAAGGTGCTCGCCACGGTTGTTCAGTGGCGAAGACAATCGGCAGCTGTCCTGCAGGTCGTCGGATAAACCCAGACGCAGCAGCCACCTTTTTGATTGAGGCGAGAATGCTTGAGGCCTACGGAGGAAGGAAAGATAAGAGTGGGCATGCCCAGCCGGCACGCTACGTGAAAAGTTTGGAAGAGATGACATCATGGTGGGCATATTCACTGGGCACAATAGTGGCGTTGCTATGGTTACGTGTTGCGCAGTGTAGCTGGTCTAGCAGTGAGCGGCCACGGCTTGCGGCGACATGTGTGCCTCCGCAGATCTCGTACTGAGCCGTAACCGACACTATCCATGCTCTGCGCCGCGTTATTGGTTACGTAGTGTTCTCCTGGCAGTTAGTGTATTCCTAGCAGTGTTTACAAAATTCTTTGTCAACCACGGGGCCTCAACAGCACATAGAACGAGCGCATACGTATGTGTGGGGTGGTGCAGGATGACGCGGATGAAACGTTTGAAGCGTTCAGCAAAATTGCGTTAGGCACCATGAGGAAGCGGAATGACGACGAACGCCTCGCAGGTAGGTGATGGTTGTGGAGTGCTCCTGCTTGTGACAATGAACGAAACTGTTGTGCCAGCAAGATGCAATAAAGACCTTGTGCACCTACGTACTTTCAAGTTTGGTATGTGTACAGTAACAACTTGCATGAGTGTATTAAAACACCTTTTCTGTTCCACTTGCAATACTCGCACCCAGCATTGTAATCACATCGTTAGAGAAACCGCGTTCCAGTGTTACTTTCACCGTGCTCAAAGTCACCACGGTCGCAGAATGCTGACGCCGGTGAATTTCACACGAAACACGGGCACATTGGTCATGTGCCGCGTCGGCCATGGGGCGGAATGCAAACGTAGAAGAAGGCGCACGACCGATCGTGTTGTCTTTACAGTTGCTGAATGAAAGACGTGAAAACACTCGCCGTTGTCAGTGCATCTAGCGCGCATTCTCTTGTACTTGCTTCGTTGTTACCGAGCTGTCACTCGCTCTTAATACATAGACGAAACAGTTTCGCCGAAGGTGTCTCGCTGGCCCAAAGTGTTGAGCCCGGTTCCATTGGTTTCGGATCGTCAAGACACGCGCGCTGCTCAGCCTACGTGCTTTCCGAGCCAGAGAGAGAGTTGCGCGTTCTGATTTACATTCGGATGTAAACAAGAGAGGAGAACTTGCGCAGTCAATAAGCCAACTTCTGGCTTGACCACGGCTTCACAAGGAGTGACGTCAGGGCCTCTCTCAAGTTGTTTGTTTCCTCCATGTTGAGGCCCATGGGCTTAGATTTAGGTGAACGTAAAAGAACCCAGGTGGTCGAAATTTCCAGAGCCCTCCTCTATGGCGTCATTCCAATTCATATGGTGTTTTTTGGACGTTAAACTTCAATAATTATACTATTATTAGAGGTCACCAAGGTTTGTATTATATCAAATTCGATTTATATCACTAGTAAACGAGAAAGGTGGACAAGTTGAAACGTATCCATATTGGGCAGCGGACATAAAAACACACACACATGTTGTTGGGTTTCCTTATCTTGTGTGTTTTTATTTTGTGCGCTGCCCACAAGGATTCATTTCTAATGTTTACTGTAGCTCTACAATTAGTATAAAAAGAAGGCCGCTTAGAATGCGGCACCGTGGCCGTCACGCATACGGGTGTATTAGTTATATTGTAGAAATTCCATCGGGGTATCCCTAAGAATGACTTCTCTCCTCAGTTGAATGTCAGTAAAAACGACACGAAATGGCTTCTAATCCTGCTCCTCCCTCGTTAAACGGCGTGCCCTTCTGGCGTAAATAGTGGCGCCAATTACCTCGCGCGGCCGGGGCCTGTTCATTCGGCCATCGCAAACAAGTCGTCCCAAGGACGCGGTTTCTAATTAAAGGTGAGCGCTTAATTTCTAGGAACACACAATATGACTCTTGTTTCAGCCGCGAACGGAAGTAACAAGGGATTTTCAAAGTTCAGAAATATACTTCTACAGCAAAGAAAAGATTTTCATTCAAACTGGACTCGGGCAACAAAGGGCGCGTTTTACGACTCGTAGGAAGCTTCTTTCCTCCTTGCCGAACTCGTAACCAAGGTGGCGTACGCTATCAGCGAGCTCTTTTGTGTCCACTGCAGGCCGACAGGACTGGTATGACAACAATGGGCTAAGGAGAGGGCGAATAGCAGCGCTGACTACGTCAAACTAATGAGCAGTGGCACAGCCGGCCACTCCATCCCATGAGCTCACGCTCGTACTCAATTAGGCAGCAAGAGAAGTGCTCCTTTAATAGACAGAACTGCGACAATGATAACATCTCGCTCCTTTTCTGTACTCCGCTTACTAATCTGTCCATAAAGTTTTGCATTTGCATTATCTTGGTGGAACTTCAGGTAATAATACCCTTGTCACTAAGGCTGCAGCGAAATCTGTTAGTACTTGAGTAAAGTAACACTCTACAAAGGAGTTAGACGGCGATCAAACTGTGGTCATGACTACGTGCTCCCTAGAATATACTCCCAGGCGAGCGTATACTCATGCCACACTTCACTTTTATGAGCTTTAGACAGAAGACACCAGGGGCCCGTTAGGTGCTGCTGCGCCTACATCTGCATACGAGATTTTGCGCCTAATAACTAAAAAATTCCAAATCACATTATTTATGTAAACACTACTAAATATTGCAATCAAAACAAAAGACTATTTTTTTCATCATATAAACGTGTATTCTAGCGAGTATGATGCAGTTATCTTGAGAGGGATGCTTGCAGCACTTACCGTTTGTTTTGGTACGCGTTTTCTCTACGAGCGCTGGTTTTCAAACACAGCTAGTTGTAATCGATTTCCTTGAGTGAGCACTGCCACCGCAATAACGTTGTCGATTTTAATATCGATTGAGCACGGGTCTCAAGTAAGGATCATGAAGACTTTGCAGCGGGTGGGTTCCGCACAAATGCTCGTATGTTCTGCCAGAACAACTGCCATGATGAAGAACAATCCACGTCACTCACTGCTGTGACATCTGATAATGGTGAGGTAGAACAAAAGACATGAAGACATTTAATAAAAATAGTGGCAATGCGGCTTTCCGCGAGACTTGGTAGGTGCACATATGCCTATAGTTTCTGATATTTCACTTATGTCTATGTCATTTCTGATAATTTCACAGTGGCTTGATACTCAGTCAAGCATTATGGTGTGCTTGAAATATTTTGCTATTGTGTGAGTCTTCTGAGTTATATATCTGAGCACGCCAGCAACGATTGTATCAAAGACTCGTTTGCTGAAGCTTCGCACATTATTGGCAAGAAGGTGTATGGTATTATCATCATTAAGTTTTTTACGAGAGACTACTCTTACTGATGCATAGTGGGACACTGCGCGGAGAGATTAGCTTAGGCAAAGCAGCTCCCGACCAGGTTTACCAGACTAACCCCGCCTGAGGCAACATCACTACTATCACGGGCACCCCCACGATATATCATGGCATGAACTTGCTCATAAAAGCGAGAGCGCTATGGTCTCACCCATCCTTCATAACAGGGGAGGGGGGCGGAGTTGATAGGTGCACATTCCGCGGACATATCTCGTCGTAGCAAATAAAGACAGGTGCAGCTTTGCAACATTCCTCTACGCATGTCCAGATTAGATGATTTCATTAGAACACTGCCGACATTCCTCCTAATAATTATATGAATCAGAATCGACGCTGTCGTTGTCCTACTTCCATCATCGCCAATGCCTGGCTGCTCTATATAGTTACACACGTCCACCAGCCACAAGCATGGCAGTTAATTGGCAACGTTTTCGAAAGCGCATAAAATTCTGCATAGGCATCTACCTAAAGAATTTGAAGCCAAATGAAAATTCTAATAAGCGCTTTATATCTTTGTTTTATTTCTGTGTCCGAATCTGCATCACCTTTAATATCATTGTTGAGCAGTTCTCAGATTCAGGGAGCTTGTATTTACTATGTTGTTCGTTATACAAGAACAAAAAATTTGCCCGTGAGAAGCAGCACAACGGCGGCGCCTAATTGGAAGGGTGCTTGTTGTACTAGCTGCCAAAAATTCTATACGTAAGTATAGTAATTTCATATTGTTAATTCACTTCGAAACAACAAAAGACTTAAGCGGAAGTTATTCACATTTTTTTTCTTTTTAAAGACATGGAAATAAAGGCATATTTCGTCTTCAAGAACAATGAAAGGTGATCAATATACTCACACTGCCATGGATAACGCAGCTCCTAATACGACGTTTTTGTGCGTATACTGAAGGAACATGTCCTCGAATGGAATTGAGCGCAAACTATTATGTTTCGTGAGCGAAATCCCTGACGTCAATCATAACCATCCTTAGAGGGCTTTGACTACCTGTGGATTCATCTTCTGAGCAACTCAGGGTACCAATTGCAGCTCATCATTACTGAACTGGACACGGAAAGCAGAATAGTAGGTTTGGAAATTATTATGCACAAAACTAAATTGATCTGCAACAATCTCTGCAGAAAACAGCACTTTGCGATAGGAAGACAAATGCTAGAAGTTGAATAGAAATATGTTTACTTAGGACAGATAGTGACTGCGAAGCTGAACCATGACAGGCAAATGACTATAAAAATAAGAATAAGGTGGATCGCAATCAGCAATCATTCTCACTTCATGAATGGTAATCTGCCACTAATCTTCAAGAGAAACATATGTAAGAGCTGCATCTTGCCGGTACTTATTTACTGAGCAGAAGCCAGGAGGCTTATAAAGAGGGTTTTGCTTAAGTTGATGCTGACGCTGCTAGCACTGAAAACGAAAATGATAGGCGTAACAGAGACAACAAGAGAGCAGAGTGGCTCAGAGATCACACAGGGGTTGATTATATCATAGTAGTAATCGAGAAGAATGAAGAAATGAAGATGGGCAGGAGATGTAGCTCGTAGGCAGAAGAACTGCTAGTCTATAAGGGTAACTCACTGGATTCGTAGAGAAGACAAACGCGCGAAGGGGAGACAGAAAGTTAGGGGGGCCAATGAAATGAACTTGGCTAGTTAACGTGGTAGCTGAAACCACAAGACCAGGTTGATTGGCAGATCATGGGCAAAGCGTTTGCTCGGAAGGGGACGGGCTGATGATGATGAATTACTTGTGGAAGTAATAAACCATCTGTTGGTTCACATTCTTTCTGCAACAAAGCAAGACGCCAAGGTACTGCTGCCCTAAACAAAATCTCTTTTTCGCAACGCAATCAAAAACAAAATTAGGTGCTCAGCTTGCACGCCACTCGGAGAGCACTGGTCATACAGTCGCTTTCTCGTACGTTACAGAAAGTATGTAGGGCTGTTTTCGCAAAAGCGTATGCTGACGTACCCATGGCAAGATTTCTCGTGCTTTGCAACGCGAGCGTATACTTTTGTTTTCCCCTGTGAAGATGAATGGAGCGTGGTCGTTTACTACACCAATTATATATTGATCTCGGCTACGTGTTCAAGGCGTCCATCGATGCTCCGGATGTGAAGTGACCTTTGTGCGGGCCCCTTATTCACTGCCAGTCATTTTTCACCGCCTCACTGGTCTTCAGCGATGTCGTAGGCCAAAGCAAGCTAGATAAGGAAACTTTTATTGTTCAAGAAATAAAACTTCCGCTTTCATATTACGCTGTAGAATTTATTTCTCGAAAAATGCGTGCTATGAACACTGCTGAATGCTAACAGTTTCTCTCGGTGCACATAACTTTGCTGTGTTTTTGTGTATAAAATGTTAACCCACCGGCCAATGTTTTTGTCAAGTACACCACCGATATGTTCCTTGAAAAGCCGGTAGATTCCTTATTTGTACTTCATTTACAACTACATCGATACATATGAAAGATTTATAGATTACGTAAAAATATCCGAATCCTAAGTCGTAGAAGAGATAAGTTTAAATTGAGAGTTTCCTTTCTCGACCATCATTGTACGGTAGAGCCCTCGACAAGTCGCTCTTAGCAAAAGTAATATAGACATCTGTGGTTTAACATCTCAAAACCACGGTAAGAATATGAGGAAAGCCGCAGTGGTCTTTAGTGTGCACTGACATGCACAGTACATGACCATCTAGCATCTGGCCTCATTCGAAATGCACCACCACATCTAGGATCAAAACTGTGACTTTCAAGTATGCATCCGAACATCGTAACCACTCTTCCAATGAGGCGGGGGAAGGGCTATTTGCAATACGCACGAACTACAGGTGGCATGCTGTGCGATTGAAGGTGGCACCCTGATGAAGGTCACTATCCTAAATGTCACCACCTAATCATTGCCAGGGGGTAAAAGATTATAATTCATCTCTCCTACCAAACATCAATGATTCTTTGCAAAATCTTGCGCATTCCACTGAGCACTGCAATAACATATGACGTATGCTAAACATAAACATGTCACATTAACCTTTCGCTCCCATAATGGTGTAAAAAGGGTGTTTCCAAATTTAAACCTTTTTATTGATGTAACATCTTCTTTCTGCTTGTACACCCTAAGAGAAGGGTGTAAGGAGTATAAGGGTGTTACTATGCCGTTTGTGAGGGCGTAGTGAAAAAGCTGAAGGGTGTACACCTATAACTGCAATAACAATTGTTCGGTTCAACGTCCCAAAGCCGTCGTATGATTATGAGAGCCATATCTAAGGTTTCTGGGAATTTAGACCACCTGTGGTTCTGTGAGACGCACCTACGTCTAACAACAAAGGTCTAGAACAATTTCGCCTCCACCGAAAATATGTCCACCATGAACGGCTACGATTCGATCCTGCGACTTGCGGGTCGTCAGGTGAGAACCATAAGCACCAGACCATTAGAGCGGGTGGTGCACGTGCGAAAATTGAGCTGTATTCATGCTTGCAAATAAAATGCCACGCATAGCGCAACGTGCCAGTTGTACTACCTTTTTTTAAGATTACAACGTCGTAGGGATTACGAAATCAAGGAAGTAGTCGAGGCGTTGGAACATTTCACCGGACACTCTCAGAATAATCAAGAAAATGTAAAAAAGAATAATTTTTTCGCATTGTATGCTTGGACATTGTTTACCATTTTAACTTATCCACATTAAATGTCAATAAATACGTGTGTAATGTTATAATCTACGGACACCACATATTCATGTTTAGAAGCAATTGAGAAAAAACTTGAATTTATTACAAAAACCTTGCTTGGTGAAAAACCGTTCGAGCACAATTCATTTTCACGAGCTTCTCGAAAATGAAACGTGCTTGGTTGAAAAGAAAAACAATGCACTACATTCTGCAATCATGCGGGAGCATTGAGAAGTGATTCTTTAGGGCAAGAAATAAACGTCAGATAATGACACGGTCAGCGCACGCCGCGCCTTTGCGAAGCCAAGGGGACAAGGGCACGAGAGGAGGGAGAGACACATGCCCCCGTCCTCCCCCTGTCCTCACACACACAATTATATATATATATATATATATATATATATATATATATATATATATATATATATATATATATATACCTCCACCAAATGTGACGGGGCAAGGTCTTGGCTTACAGGACAGCGTCCACCGAGAATCGGCAGCAGAACAAGATGGCTGAGTTGCCTCTCGTGCAAGCGCCTAACGCACTGGCGTCTTCTTCATCTTCGCTAAGTGCCACGCTTGCTCCTGTCGATGATGCACCGTAACAATATATATATATATATATATATATATGGTGTGTGTGTGTGTGTGTGTGTGTGTGTGTGTGTGTGTGTGTGTGACGAACCACACGAGAACGGTGCGGTGGAATGGTAGAGAAGGAGGAAGACGATGACAAATAAATGGCTCATCATACAGCCATCACGTCTCTTGCGTCACGCTAGTCGACAGGATCTACCGTGCCCTTCATCGTTGCCACATCCAAGAAAGTTATCAACATCCCGAAGTACTCGGGAGCATCTACGGACGTCCCATTTGACAAGTGGCTCCGGCTCTTTGGGGTGAGGACTGCGGCCGCAGCATGGACGGAGCGAGACAAGCTGTGCTACTTCTCCGATTACCTTGAAGGTGAGGCTTTCCGATGGTTTCTCATCGAGGTTTTCGACACAGACGCGTCTTGGCAGAGCTTATGTGAACGCATGAAGGAACACTTTACGAGTGGCGTCGCGGATCCTTTTCGCCAATTCATTCATTGCCGGTTGCGAACAGGCCAGAGCTTGAAGGAATACTATAATGACAAAATGTCTCTCGGACGCCTCGCCGACCTAAAGGACACGCACCTTATATCAGGGCTCATCAACGGCCTTCCTGCGCATATGGAAATGACGCTTGCTGGGCTTACCTCGTCTACACCAGAGGCATGGCTTACAGCTGCACTTCGTGTAGAGTCAACCATGCAGAGAGCGAATTTACATCACTTTCCAGCACCTCGGAATACACAGATTAAAGTAACAAGTGACAGAACTAGTCAGCGTCCACGTAATTTCCCGGTACGAACACCCGTGCGTGAGTGCAAACACTGCGCGATGAATGGCTTACCCCGACAGATGCACTGGCATAATGAATGCCCACGACGCGCAAGCATTTCTGTCCTCTCCACCAACCAGGGAAACGAGGAGGGCGACCCAGAGTTCATGTAATTCAGTTTGATGCCCTCATTAACGGGTACCCTGTCAGCGCTACACTTGATACCGGAGCTAAGATTGCCTGTATCAGCGAAGCAGTGCTGAAGGCACTTCACCTGCAAATAATGAGGATTTCATGCATCTCAGTTCAACAAGTCACATCATCTACCAAAACTTTGGGTAACGTTAATCTAAAGGTACAGATAGGAAAAGTGACAAGAGAAATTCAGGCTCATGTTCTACAAGGCATGAAGAGCAACTTACTTCTTGGCTTGGATAGTGCTTGTTCAACTTGTCGCTGGACCTTGACACCATGACTCTACGCCAAGGGAAAGACATCCTTCATTCTCGTACACAAAACCACACCACGGCTAACATGGGCGCGTCTTTGCAAGGTGTTGAAGTTTGCGATGTACTACATCTAAATAAAACTCAACAGTTGGCATCGAAGCAGCTTATCCACAAGTACGATGACATTTTTTCCAAGTCACAGACAGACAATGGGTGCATCAACGGCGAAACGCATCGCATTCATCTCACCAACAATGTTCCCATTCGTAGAGCTCCCTATCGATGCTCAGAAACTGACAGCGTTGAAATGGACAGACAGATCAACGAGCTTCTCAAGCAAGGTGTCATACGACTATCTACCACCCCATACGCTGCGCCAGCACTTCTGGCAGAGAAAAAAGGGGAAGGACGCACGCGCTTCTGCATCCACTACCGCAAGCTGAACGAATTGACAGTGCCTGATTATCAGCCCATCCTTCGCATCGATGACGTTCTCTATTCTCTGGGGAAATCTACGTACTTCTCGACATTAGACATAACGTCAGGTAACTGGCACGTGAAGATTCACTATTGTGACATTCCGAAAACAGCGTTTGTCACACGTACCGGTCACTACGAGTGGCTCGTCTTGCCTTTTGGCCTTGGGAATGCTCCGGCCACCTTCGAACGGGATGTCAAATTCGTATTGGCAAAACACCGTTTGCAGAACGTCACGAATTACTTTGATGACATTGTTGTCTACTCTGACACGTTTCCAGACCATCTGAGGCATCTGGAGGGCGTTTTGAAAGCTTTCAAAAGCGAAGGCGTCAAGCTGAAATTAAAGAAATGTCAATTCGCTCGAACCTCCATTGAGTACCTGGGACACAAGGTTTCGCATGGCACCGTCACTCCAAAGCAAAGCAACGTGGACGCAATCCTACGGTTTCCGACACCATCACGCCCTAAAGAGATGCAGCGTTTTCTCGGCACTTTCAATGTTTACCGGCGATACATCGACCACTTCAGTCAAATCGCTCACCCACTGATGCGCCTGCTCAGCAAAGACGCCACCTGGAACTGGGATGCGGAGTGTGAACTGGCTTTCACTCAGCTCAAGAAATCAGTGACAGAAGAGCCAATCCATAACATCTACGATGCCACAAAGCCTTGTGTGCTATACTGCGATGCATCCAACAGAGGTATCGGCGCCGTCTTGAAGCAGGCTGATGATGAAGGTAGAGAACACCCAATTGCATACCATTCACGGAAGTTACTAAAACACGAAATTAATTACGCCATTACAGAACTCGAATGTTTGGTAATTATTGACGCCATTGATAAATGGCACTGCTATCTACACGGGAAACCTTTCACTGTGATCACAGACCACGCAGCGTTGTAATGGCTTAAAAGCATCAAGAATCCCCGAGGCCGACTTTTCCGGTGGTCCTTGAAACTGTCCATGTACGACGTGAACATCAAACACCAAAAGGGCATTGACAACATTGAAGCTGATGCACTATGTCGAAGCCCGGTAGTTAGACTCCTATCTGCTGAGCAACAGCGAGAGCATCACAACGACAAGCCTTCCGGAAAGCATACCATTGAGAACGGACTGAGTATAGTGACACGCAGAGGAATACGAAAAGTCTATGTGCATTTTGCCCTCCGGTCTTCTCTTCTCCAAAAAGCTCATGACGCTTTCGGTCATGTCGGGGTAAAGAAGACGTTGCGGCTTCTCTCCCTATAGTACTATTGGCCCGACATCATCACCGACGTGAGTGAGTACATACGCCACTGCAATACTTGCCAGCGCTGCAAGAAACCGAAGACCAAACGATTTGGTTCCTTGGAGTCTTTGCCACCAGCGAAACAACGATTTGAACTTCTGGCCATGGACACTATCGGAGGTTTTGGCAACTAGGACTCATCCAAAAGATCCATTCACTTAGCCATTGATCTTGCCACCCGTTATGTCTGGGCTTTCGCACACAAGAATGGGACTTGCGACGCGTACATCTCTTGCCTGAAGAGTATCTTCGCTGCTGGAAAGCCGCGGAAGTTCCTTTCCGACCGCGGCACAGGATTCACTGCCGGCAAATTTAAGCAGTTCCTCAAGCACAACAATATTCATCAGCTTTTAACAAGCTCACAACGCCCGCAGTGTTATGGCCTAAACGAGCGCACTAATCAGACGATCCTTACTCGCCTCCGATGCAAGATCAACGATGAACCCCGAAAACAGTGGCCACGTCTCCTCTCGGACGTTGTCGACGAGTACAATAGAACACCTCACGAAGTTACAGGCTACCCACCCTGCTTTCTTATGTATGGCACACCATCATATCCCTCTCTTCTTTCAGGCGTTACCGAAAATCTGCAGGAAGCTCGTAGAAACGCAGTCCGCAATTCAGTAGCATATCACGAGAAAAACAAGATCATATATGACAAGAAGTTCCTTCCGTTAGAGCTTCAAGTGGGAGACTTTGTTCTATATGAAACACCCTGGCATCCGAACCGCGGCAAACTCAGCGCAATCATGGAAGGACCCTATACGATCATACGCAAGATTTCGGCAGTTAACTACGAGATCGACCGCAGCGTGGCTCCACTGGGTCGTCAGACTGACATCGTTCATGTCAGGAGACTTAAACGATATCATCCGCCCCTGCATCTACGTCTCCATCGGGGGAGGGGGAAGCGTGTGACAAACCACACGAGAACGGTGTGTTGGAATGGTGGAGAAGGAGGAAGACGAACACAAATAAATGGTTCATCGTACAGCCATCACGTCTCTTGCGTCATATATATATATATATATATATATATATATATATATATATATATATATATATATATACAGTGAGATTCCGCGCCCTAAGGCGTGAAATTTGTATTTGCTTTGCTAATTATTTAGTTTGAGGAGATCCCTTCAAAGAGGGAGGAGGAAAGGGGCAAAGTATGAGGTTATTAGGAGGGGGCACTGCAACAACCCTTCGGGTTGCAGTGCCTCCTCTCTGTTTCTCTATGTATAGGGCTGACTTTGCACCCCGCTTCTTTTTAATGACCCAGGGCCACCCTCCCCCTACTTGTGGGCATGGCTATACATAATTGCCCTCAATCATTGCAATAAAATGTCGCGTGTACATGTCTTCACATATAATTGTATACTTCAAATTCAAAAGACATGAAATTTATGTCGATTATTATCGCTGTTATTCATTTGTTCCCAATTGCGTTATACCTGCGAACGTTTCAAATTTCGAGCACTCAAATTTTTTCTTTTATTTGTTTTGTTCATAGAAGTTAAACTATTTTGTGCTTTACGTATTTTTATAATATATAATTACGTATACTTTCCATATTTGAATGCGTTACCAAAGTTTTTCATTGTGCAAATGCGGTGTACGTCTGCGCTGCTTTAACCATGATACTTGTTCGCACGTGCTGCTCACTGGTTCGGACGTGCTGCTCGCTTTAGGTGCAATTTGCGTGTTCCTAATCTTTTTACCAGCCCTATCAACAGCATCTTGTATCCTTTGAGTCCGGGACTCTATCGATTGCGGAGTGGTATCCTATGCGGCGATAGATGTGCGGAGTTGGTTCCAGTCAACGAGGGTCTGCATTTTAGGTCGGAAAATTTTGGAATTTTGCGTTATGACAGTTTTAATCACATTGTGGTCGCTACTTAATGTATCCGACAGAACCCCATGTGTTTTTACTATTCCGTGTACACTCACCATCGTGAGGTCAGGCGTGGTATCCCTGACGGTGCTAGTGCCTACTCGCGTTGGCACAGTAGGATCAGTAATTAAAGTAAGTGCATGGTGCATCAAAGCGTTATGTACAAGGTTACCATTCAGTGAGTTACTTATGTAACCCATGTGGTATGGCGTGCATTAAAGTCACCTACTATAATGCGATGTGTGGACCGTGTTTGAGCAAGAATTTCGGGTATGCCGGTGCCCTTATCTTTAGGGGTGATGTATATGTTGATTACCAAGAGTCTTTTACCCGATGTGATTCGACAGGATTAACTCAAGAGCAGTCTACTCGGTTCCTTTCTCTCAAGAGCTTTTCGTAGGGGTCCGATCTATGAATGGAAGGGTTTTATGAATAAGAATAGTGGTGCGCGATGTTACCGATCCCACCTGATATCCTTGCGGAGAGAAAGGCACAGACCCCGTCTCGTGCAGAGCCACTATATGAGGTGGTCCAGCGGAGTGTTGAATGTAGGCGGCCAATTGAGAGTGTTTCTTTCTGATGCTTCTACAATTCATATGTTGATTCACTGCCATATGTTGATATCAGATGAATTTTGATTTCCGGGTGGAGAAGGCAAACCTGCTCTTCCGGGATTTTGTCCATTACTAGAATTCACCATGTTGGGTCGTTGTGGAAGTGGAAACCCCCGATTGTGGGCTGTTCGCCTGCTCCGTGTGCTGAGAGGAAGCGGTGGCAGATTGGCGTTGCTTATGCTTACGGATTGGTGATGATTGAGCTTCCGTATCATACAGGTGATTAATTGCAGCCTCATTCTTTTCATACGGTGACTAAACGTGGTCTCCATTCTCTGGAGGGCCTGTTCTTGTTCGTTAATCAGTTGTGTTGTAACAGCCTCGAGGCTATCACTAACGAACTTTAGAACTAGTTGTGTGAGGCCTTGAGTGAATTTCGGAGTTTGGAAATACTGGACACATGTCTGTTGAACGAATGGGGTGGTGTTGATTGTGAAGGATTTTGGGAGGCCTGCTCAACGGGCGACTTACCAGGGTCGGCCAGGGGGTCCTGCCGTGGCTGTAGCTGCGACTGTGGAGCTTGATCTATGCGACCTCCTGCCACCAAGCCAGATGAACTCGAGGCCACTACCCAGGCCTCCAAGCCAGATGCATGGGTGGGCTCTTGTTGCGGGAGTGCTGGCCACGTATCGTAGCGTTTCGCACTGCACTGCAAAGAAGGCGGTGGGTAGTTCCTGGATAAATGCGCAGATGCTAGGATGGGTGGAGGTGCTTGAGGTTGAATAGGTTGCGAGGTCTGCTTTCCATGCTTTGGGGTTTCTGAGCGCTTCGATCGAACACTCCTACCGTGGCCTTCGCTGCTGGCGTGCTCAAGACTGCTGCGAGGTTGGTTGTTTGGTGGCAACTGTTCAGAAATTTGTTTCAGTAGAAGGTCATTGGGCTTTTCTAGGAGCTGGCGTTCATCTCTCAGAACACGGGGACAACGTTTCCTTTGTCGGGCTGGGCAGCCCAGGTCAATTGTGGAGTGTTCGTCGGAGCCACAGGTTAAACAGGTGGGACGCAACCTTCATGGTGTTCGCTTGCGTGGAGAATGCCGCAATTTCCAAACCGGCGTTCCTGTGGATATGGGCAGATGTCGTGTCGGTGGCTAGTTCTGAGGCAGCAGTGGCACACTTGGGTGACTGGTAGGAAAGGTCTGCATCGAAATTCAACGCCTTGGAAGTAAACGTATCGGGGAAGACGCTTTCCCTCAAATGTGTAGAGGCATGCTCCATTCGTCCCGAATGGTCGCGCTTGGATAATATTGATGCTTTGGGGTAAGTGACGCTGTCGTTCATGAGGGCGTCCTCTGTGGGTATAGGGAGGCTCCTTTGATTACTCCCTTGCAGGAATTATCAGGGGTAGCCACGTAATCGGAGACTTCATATGATCTGCTGCCGAACTTGAGTGCCTGCACATGGCACAGCTGTACCACGAAGTCTGGGTCTGAAGTGCTGATTAGGACGATGTTCTGCTCCTTGCGTACTCGTAACCGCGCACTCATGGGCAAGGGGGCTCCAAGCGCGGTTTGTATAGCAGCGCGCAAGGGTAAAAGCGCTTCTTGTTGCAGAGATATGCCTCCTCTTATAAGAAAGATCACTTTGTGGTCCTCTACGAGAAGGCGTGACAGGCGCGGCCGGCTGGTTCCATGTCTGTGCTCGCGTTGGTGGAATGTGGCTGGTGGCGTCACGGAGGCCTCCTAGGCAACAACCTTCTTTCGGCGAGCGTCGATCACCCAAAACCATGGAGGGTGAGGTACGAATGGCCACCGGTATATATTGTTGGTCGCTTCGGCAACACCGCTCGGGCTAGGGGTGGAGTCGCTGGGCCCGACAATGTCCATGGGTTCGAAGTCGTCAGCATCCATGCAGTCCCGTTAGTCTGGTGAGTCAGAATCGATGGTGGTCGTCAGCGCGAATCGAGCCCCTGCCCAGTTCGCTTCGTCGCAAGGCGCGTTGCAGGGCGCGTCGCAGAGCGCGCTGGACACCAACGCAGCTGGCGCGTCCACCTAGCCGCTGCAGTGGGGACGCGTCTAGGCTTAATGTTGTGACCAACGCTTACGGTTTTCAAACATTTGTTTCTAGTTGAAAAAAAGAGTCCAGCTCAAAAATATTGGTCCCAAATGAAGGATGGTTACGGTTTTCAAACATTTGTTTCTAGTTGAAAAAAAGAGTCCAGCTCAAAAATATTGGTCCCAAATGAAGGATGGTGACTTGCCTGTTGCGATTCTTGTGCAATTTTGTGCCCATGGTCATAAAATCCTGGCTCTTGAGGACGGATAAGTAGAGCCAGATGTGACCCGGTCTGCATGCGTTGGCGTCCCCTCACGGTCCCCGAGCCGATGTTGTAGGATTGATCGCACCAAAATACGGGCCATTCGGGAACAGGCACCTCCAGTCTTTTGAGAGTGCGACGAATGAGATAGAAGGTATTAGCACTTTTCCGATGAGCAGAACGAACTCCCGCATTCGCAAGAGCCAGATGCATCCAGTTTGACCCCAAGCACACGTATATTGTGGATACAGAGGTGTGGGTGTGGCCATTGAGGCTCAAACAAAACGGTGTCTATTCTCGAACTTAGCTAATCTCATATCCTGACGTTACCATGCCTTACATTGATACTAACAACCTTCATTCTTTATCATCTCAGCCCTATTATTCAAAAATTCATTTCAATGCGCGCAGCCTCCGCAACCATTTCGATGATTTTCACGCACTTTTTTTGCAGTTTACGCTTTCCGTTTCCGATAATCTGTGTTTCAGAGACATGGCTTACCGACGCTAAAGAAAATTTGGTTTGCTTTCCGAACTACAACGCAGAGTACAACCACCTTGCATTATCGTGCCACGGGGGCACCGTGATATTCATATCTAACAATGTTAGCTACAAAAGTAGAGGAGACTTGGTTCTTGATGTACCCAATTGTGAAGCAGTTTGGATAGAATGTGGTTGTCCTGATTTCGTTAGCAACTCCCACAAAATAATATTCGGCTGCATACACCGTTCACCCAGCTCTTCCATGGCTAACTGTGGCTCTGCTCTTGACGCCTTGCTTCATTCACTCACGCAAGAAAACAAAAATATAGTCATCATGGGTGACGTCAACATCAATATTTTGGATTAGTCAAGCTCTAGCCAATACAAAAACACCTTTCCTGGGTATGGTCTCGACTTCCTTTCAAACGAACCCACTCGCTGTGTGGACAACACTTCTGGTACTTTATTTGATCATGCCTTAACGAATCTTCTGACCCCTCCTGAGGCTTTTACACCTGTGTTACTATTACGGGCCACTTTCCTGTAGCACTTCGCTTTCATCGCGTGGCTACTCCTACAAACACTTGTGTGTCCAAGTCAATATTCGATAAAAAAAAGTTTACTGACTGGTCCCACGTTACATCTTGCACTGACCCTGAGAGAGCTTAGAGAGAAATTTCTTCCCTTATATATGATGCTATAACTTCTTCGACCTCAACTGTTTTGTGCCGAAGAAAGCACGCATCACCCCAGAACCCTTGGTTAAGACAGGGACTTCTCGCTTGTTTACGAAAAAAGACAATCTATACAGAAAATCTAAGAAAAAACCTCTTAGTATTGCTTTGAGGGAACGTTGCAAAAAGTACACCAATACATTAATCCTCATATTTAAAAAGCGCAACAAAATTACTATGAAAATTTAATAATGCAAGCTGGTAAGAATACAGGAAGCAGTGGCGTATACTTGACTCCTTTCTAAATAAAAATAAAGATGCTGCTTGTATCAATGAAATATGTCACGACGGAAAGACCTTTCAAATTTCCGATGCCATTGCTAATGCTTTCAGCCAGTACGTTTCCTGTATCAGCGCTAAATCCGGCCAATCATGGCTCAACGACAAACGGCGTCCATTTCAATCTTTTTATCTTTTTCCACCCTGCCCAGCTGAAGTTCGCAATACTATTTTAAGTTTGAAAACAACTAGCGTTGGACTTGACAACATATCTGCCAGATACATGAAGGACATTGTTGCTGTCATCGCCCCTATTTTTGCCCATTTCAGTAACTTAATCTTCAAGCACTCTATCTTTCCTTCGGAACATAAGAAAGCAAGATAGTGCCTGTTCACAAGGAAAGTGGTAAGTCACTCATAAACAATTATAAGCCAATTCCTATGATTCCTTTTTAAAGTAAGGTTGTTGAAAAATTATATTCCGTCCACCTTACAAAATACCTCGACAAATTTCAGCTCTTGTCGCCCAAACAATTTGGGGTTCATGAAGGGCTTTCCACCAATCTAGCACTAGTTGCCCTTACTGAAAATATCAGAAGCACAATTGTTGATGGAAAATTCCTTGGATCAGTCTTGACTGACTTCAGTCAAGCCTTTGATTCTATCGATCATGCTATTCTTTTGAACAAGCTCTGTTCCTATGGTCCACCACGAGATTTCATTTCCAGTTACTTACTGAATCGTAAGTAAGATGTACTCATTTCAGGCGTACTTTCAGGCTCCAAAACTACCAATATATGGGTCCCACAAGGATCAATATTAGGTCCTCTTCCATTTATTATTTACATAAATTACCTGACAGGCTCTTTATTCCCTCACACAGAATTCTTGCTTTACGCAGACGACACCACCATACTTAGTGCTCACGACTGCCGCTATACGGACGCACATAAACTGAAACCACAATTATGTCACTACGCGGAAGTCTAATGAGCATTGCCACCACTTGTTGCCACTGGTTACACCACGGCAGCAGGAGAACTTGCGTTTGAAGATATGTAGTCACAACAAGCACTGAAGCCTTGCCTGGATGTCCCAAGGCATTGTTGCAGCGTCAATCAGGTATGGTTGGGGAAGCATACGCAGTGAATCCAGGGATGCGTGGAAGCGAATTCGTTTCCTGTAGAAGTGGGCACCAAGCGGGTAGCTTCCCCAGCGCAAGGCGGTAGCGAGGCTCGCCATCTTTATTTGCAAGTCTCCGGCAGTTCCACTGCAGGAAACAGTGGTGGCGTGTTGCTTTCGAAGGAGCGGTCACTGGTGGAAGGTTCGCGACCAACACCTTTCAAAGCTGTTAGAGTTGCCGAGTACCAAAGCGGAGGAGCTCTGCCGGAGTCATCTTGACTGGTGCTGCCGTGCTTGCGGAAGTCGATTCAGGTACAGAAGCAGCGTGCGGCACAGCTGTACCACGCATCGTGATTGGTTCAGTGGGTGGAGCGAGATGGGTCCTGCGTTGAACGAGGCGCTTGACTTCTATTTGGAGCTGGGCTGTCTGCTGGTCAAGCTTTGCCAGATCGTCTGTCGGCATAACACTCAATTTAGGCGTCTTCACAGCCTGCTGAACGCGTTTTTGGCCCACTTTATGGCGTCTAAGACCCACGTCTAAGCAGACATGTGTGAAGCATTTTCTCCTTCATTAAGATTCCGCATACCTAATTTACTGCAATATTTGAATATTTTCTCAAGACGCGTTTATGAGCAGGTCTGGGTAGTGTGTACTGGTGTTCTTTATCACATTTCTAATTTTTGCAATAGTTATTATTTGTTGCTTGTATTTTGAGTTATCTGTGAACTTATGAGTACTCCTTCATTTATACTCTGTAAGACTGCATAAATTTGTTAATAACCCGTAAAGCCCAAAACGTTGCTGTGATATACTTGTGAATTGAATGTAGTGATGATGACCTAGAAAGATGCTAAAAAATTTAGACTTAAACTTTAAATGATGTGGTGAATTTCTTGTGGTTAAGGCTGATCTGTAAATCCTATTCTTCTTCTTCCGCCAACAGATGTACATTACCTATACAAATATTCTCAGTATAATGTTCCAAGCTACAGCATAAATGATAATAACTTGTATGACATATCATAATAAATGTCTTTGTTTTAGTACAAAGAAAACCTATGTTTTGGTACACGTTTTTGACATTTATTCTATGAAAATATATATCTACTTTCAGGAGGTGTAAATAAACGATTTGTCAATAAGTGAAACGAAGTCTACCAGAGCAGCTCTGTTATTTGTGTATAATCAGGAAGTTTGAAACAGACTAGTTAAAGCTCAACTCACATGGTTTCGCAATCTCAAGTTTAACTGCATATGAAGTTGCTCAAACATGTATATGTCTGCACCCTGCCTGAGACGTGTCCACTGCTACGAGTACTATTGTATTCAATATAATGTGTTTATGTGTCTACACACACGCATTACATCTTGCACTGACATACCAAAACGCCCTTGCTGTATCGACTCACTGAGCCTCCAGTAGATATACACGAGATGTTTATGCTATTTAACACTCTCACTATAGGTATTTATATGTGTAAACATAAAAGACAGTCTAAATTTCTGTAGTCGCTTTACAAGGAAGGCTTCGAGTAATATTATTGCATTTCAGTAAGCTTGTTTACATATATAAATATAAAATGTAACCTACTAGGCTTTCTGTGACACGGACTTAACAGAGAACCTTTTCTGATATCACGCTTTACAGTTTCTCATAGCGTGTCTCGTGCCTATCTATTCGAGGTTCTGCGAGAGTCGATATAGCAGGTGTCACACACTCTTTCAATACCCTCTTAGAAGAGTGTGAAAGTACACCAACAGCCTAAATTTTGTTTTTCTGGACACCTTTCGTGTATGGTGTTCAGCTAACACCCTTCACAAGTGTGTACTAGCAAACACCCATGGGCTGTCCTTTTGGCGACAAGCCAGTTGACACGCTTGAGTGTGTAAAAAATTTACTGTGAATATTGACGTATGAACTGAACGGGCCCTCCAAGGTAGTGCGTATGCCGAGTCTGCCACACAGATTCTCCGCAGTACTAAGCTGCTAACCATTAGCGCCATCGCTGCTATTCAAGAGAATTGTTTCTAAACATGTTAGGCCACTGCCATTACACCAGCGCCATGACTTTTGGAATGGAACGCGAGCATTCAATATCCTATTTAGGGACGCTTGTTTCACAGCCATGCGCAGACTACAACTATGCGCAATTCACTTCACTCAGTTGTTGCTGGTTTGATCATCAAGTCAAAACATAAATGTACTAAAGAATGCTCAAGTAAGCTTTTAGAAGCTTCGACAAGTTAGACGTTGCGAAACATTATCAACCAACATTGCTGCTCAGAATATACGGTGAAGTACAGCAGACGTTAGCCTTACCCGAGAGGCGTGAACGGTGGCACATTTTAATGCACATTCGACTGCTTTCATTATTTTGCTTCGCTGGTAGAGCTCGAGCGGGCCAGCAGCATGCGTTGCTTCATATAATATCCAAAATCACCATTTTAAAGAAAATCTACAAAAAAGATGTTTTATTTTGGTCAAACTTAGGGATATTTACAATAAATACAATCAAAATGCCACACGAGCGTGAGAAAAAACCTTACCACACATTGGGACGGGAAGCACAACTCGATCGCTCATCGCCAGTTTGCAGCTGATAGTTCATCGCCGCTGTCACTCTTGGTGCTTTCGCAGCCTTCTACGTCATCTGAAAAGTTTTTGTCCTCAAGATGGCTTCTTTCAATATCATCGCTGAAAGGAATCTGAATAATTTCCTACGCCAAACGACTTCCACAACTACGCACCACCATGTTTACAATTCGAAAAACACCTGGGCTCGGAGAACACTTCGCTCTAAAACCGGTCAGCCTGCCAGCAAGCAAATCATACTGCACTGCCATCTAGCAACAAATGTGCAGAAGTAAGCGGCTCAGCTGGTGCAGCGCTGCATGGCTATTAAACCAGTACGAATGTGAAGGACGGCGTTGATTGTTTGCTTTATGATTGGCGTGAAACATAGGAGTCCCCGAATGACTGAAACGTCACCCGCATGATTAATAACAGCAGTTTCATGAAGAAAGATAAATCACTCTATTTTGAAGCACCGCCAATTTCTTATTAAACACCAAAAGAAGAGTGCATCGTGAGCCTGGGCGAGTTCGCGAGTAGAATGCTATATGCGACAGCTGCAACATAAAGGTTAAACAGGATGAATTTAAACTGGCATGATCAGACAATAAGATTTAATTAACCTAAATTGCTGCAGAATACCAGGCGAAGTTAATATGTGTCCACCCTAGGCTATCATAGAAACGCTAAAGCTGCGACTTCTTCTAACTAAAAGTTCGTGTATCGCGAAAACAAATCAGATTTCCCGTATAATGAAGGGCCTCGTTTGTTAACTGAAGCAAAGAACGGGCCAAGTCGTAATGTTCATTTCGTTCCAAAATTGCCCCACCGTGGTGGTGTAGTGACTAAGGTTCTCAGCTGCTACCCGCAGCTCAAGGGATCTAATCCCGGCTGTGGCGGTGGCTGCACTTTAGATAAAGGCCAAAATGCTGTAGACCCGTGTGCTCAGATTTGGGGGCATGTTAAAGAACCCCAGGTGGTCGAAATTTCTGGAGTTCCCCCCAAAGCGTCCCTCATAATCATATGGTGGTTTTGGGTCGTTAAACCCCGCATATCAATCATTCGTTCTAACGCGTTTACAATCAAACTAGCCCAGATGAACAAGGGAATGTCTGCCAGAGCTGCTTGTTTGCCGTCTGCTGACCCTCCTCGTGGCGGTTCTCCTGAAATCCACTTGGTGGCTCGACAGTGTATAGACATTCCGAATAGACAGACAAGCCTTCTTCCATATCACACCATGAAACGGAGCTCCTGCTTCGACAGTCTTCCATTCCCGGTCACTGAGTACAGCCACACAGCTTCGTTGTCATTGGGCTACTACCGCGGGGTGTCTTTTTACCACGATCTTATAGACGGCTTCGGTGTTTGTAAACAAATTGGCTCGCGCTGAACGGGCTACCCCAGCGGACTTCCGGTGCGCCACTTCCGGTAATGCTTCTTCAATGGTCCCGGTGGTGTTTTCGTGGTTTGTTTGAGTTTCCTGCTCTATTAATTATGGCACATTCCTTAGGGTGTATTTGGAGCCACGTCTAGAGGCCACATAAAGGGGCTCGATGTAGTGCACGGCAGGTGCAGGCGCGGCCACTGCTGCAGATAACACAGCTCGCGTGACCGACGGGAGCCGCACAAAATATCCGCCGTGGCGTTCCGATGAGTGCAGCCCCCTCCTCCGTTTTGGCTCTGGCTGTGACCGTGCCGCGCCTTCGGGAGGAGCTTGTCAGCGAACTTAATTGGGCCAGTAGGTTTTTTTATATTGATGTGAATGCGCTTTGAATACGCGGACAGAAAATGGACAGCGCACACATGTGCTTATCCTTTCCGTGTCTTGAAAGTGCACCCACATCGTCGACATGCAGGAGAACAGTTGCCCGATCCATAGTGAAGTTGTTCAATTCCGATTTTCAGCTAAAACTGAAAACGTTCTTCCTGTCAAACCCCGAACATATTTGTGTTTTCGTCTAAGCACACAACCTCAAGATAAAACGCTTATTTTTGCGCCTGTGTCAAGCCGGGCACTCTTTATAGAAGTCATTGGCGTTGGAAATTGCTTGCCATCCGAAGTGTTCCTGTGAGCGAGAAAATATAAAATGTACTGGTTATGCGATTGCATCAACTGAGGCTTGGTCACACGAACTATTATGGTTTACTCACGAGTAAGCAATTCATGAATGAAACTTTCTTGTTGAACCCACCTAATACTTGTTCACACCGAAAGATAAATGAGCTAGATTGCAGCGATATTAATTAGCGATAGAAAGATAGGCGATGAGTCATTTGCTCGCAGAGATGAGTTCCCACCCACCGGTGTTGCTTTCAAAAAAAACCAAATACAACGACAACGAAACGTGGACACCACGACGTACACAGTGCAGTGATTTATGTAGATCATGGCTACTTTGTGCCCCATGATGTTTCAAACGGTATGCATCGTTGTTATCGTTCAAACTATTCAAAAAACGCCTTTGCAATACATTTTCAGGGTTCGCTGCCACGTTTTGTTGCCCAGTTTATGCGTCAGTACACGTATCTGCCACGAATGGGAGACGACAGCGACGAATGTGTTCCCGGTAACCGGGACCATCGACTAAACTGAAGTCTGAGTATCGTCTCTGTGCCATTTGTGTGCGCTGCGCTTTACATTGCCTTTGATGAAGTGCGAAGAACAAGCCTACGCACTCCTAACGGGAATCCGGTTTTCTATCGTGAGCAAAACAAAATGTTTGACTATCATATAAATTTAGTTCAGGCTTGCAGATTGCATCCTGGCTTGACACAGCTGTGTCCGAGTTGTGAGTGCTTCATCGGAATAATTTTATCCACATAAAACATCGGAACACAAGCAGCCGCGGTCAACAGCAAACGCTGAAACAATAGAGTTTCCTAAAATTCTCTGTGGCCGATACCGTGCAAGAACAAGCTAAATTGGTTGTTTCTGGGGTGGTTTTCTGGTGAACGCACAACGTTGCCAGAGACCAACAGGCTCTAGTGAAACCGTCTATAGAATCACGGTGAGGGGTTAAGACTTAAAAAGATCATTTACGACATTCATTGCCTTGAAACTTCATCGCAAGCAAATGCGTTGTCCTGAAATGTCAAAATACCTTTATCAATCTAATTTCTCTTTCTTTGTGGCCTCTAGCATCGATGTTAAAAAATAGCAAGGTGTGTAGATAACTTTATTTAGAGTCACAATGATATATACATTTTAAGATAGCAACCTTCTTCATAAAAAACACCATCTTTCAGGGTGACTTTCAAGTGAGGTATTGATCAGCCCATCTCCATAAAGTGACAGCTGTTCACGAATTGTGACATCGTTATTTTATGTTAAAATCATCATTTAACTACCAAAGTGGTGTTTTTGTGGCTAACGGTACTCCGTACCACAAATAGCATTTTGGGGTGACGGTAAACTGCGAAGACATCAGCCGTTCATTTGGAGAACAGAGGCGTGCGTTCGATGCAGTGGTAAAAACATATCTGGTGTCCTGTTTCACGATGTCACACCTAATCATTTCCTGAATTTGTTATTGACAACCTCAGCATTTATTTCTATATCGCGAGGAACTTGATTACAATGCTAAAGCTTATTATCACGGTAATGCTCCGCTTTCGGGGAAAACTGCTGAATTATTTTAAACATGTATACAATAAAAATAATTCACTACATCAGGGTTGTATTAAGAATCTTAGCTCACAAGAGCGTATCTTTGATGTACACATACCATTAGAGAACAGCCCATACAACCAACGGCCTCTCGATTTTTTCTGTTGGTTTAGCTGAATGATATCTTCCGCTGGGTATATAACCATAACTTACCCCTGTATTATGACTATAAAAACGTCTATTACACACGGGGGCCGAATACTGATGGGTAGTTAGCATTTTGTCCGAGTGCTTGCTTGATTTGCTTGCTATACTTGCTTAGCTTGCATAGCTTTGCTTACTTGCTTCCCTTTCCAGACTCGTCTCCAGAATGCTATTTTTGTGCTGCATCGTTATGACATCTTTCACGTTACTTGCAGTGTTCGTCAGCTTGTAGAACGGCTCTACGAAAGGGCTATCAAACGGTTGTAAAAACACTGTTCTTGAATTTATTATTCAAGTATTCAAAATGCTCCTCAAATGTGGAATTTCTGATATTTACCATAAGCATTAAACAGCAGATCGTTTTTAGTCCTTCAACACAAATTACTAAAATCTAGAGCCCGTAGCAACTACACTACATCCCTCCACTCCCATCGCATGGTAAGTAGAACGCATTCGTATGCTTCAGTTCAGTTCCCATCGGGCAAGCGTGGGCGCAGGACTTATAGCGCTTAAGGCAGTCGCTTTTGACCCTAGAGAACGCATGTTCAATCCTCAACCCTGAAAGACAAATTATTTTGTTTTATCATTCTTTGGTGCGTGCGAGCTGTGGGTATGGAAGGTTCTTTTTTGTTGGTGAGGAGCTTTTTTTAGAACACCACGAATGCAGTCTGTACACCAGCCAGTCAATACAAGATTCGCTCAAGAAGTGAAATACAGTGTTTGCTGTTTTTGTCGTCGCTGCTTTGACATCACTCACTTTGGATCCTCCGAGTTTAAGCTTGGTATTCTTGTATACCACAAAAATGATGCAGTTAACCAACACTAATATTTCGTTTAGTTAGCTTAAGTTGTTACGTTTGTTGTATGAAGTGTACAAAAACATTATACTGCTTCACACTATACACTTTATATGAAAGCAAACATGCTGCAACCATCGCCGTGAATCCTAGGTATGTTCCACGTGGACGCTGCCTTGTTCACTTTACGCCCCGAGGAGGCCCATCAACTCGCCCGACACCGTATTCAAGCTCGCCGAACTGCCGAGGCACGCCGCTACAATCTTCGACACCGAGAGGTTACCTTCGAACTAGGCATTGAAGCTTGGGTGTGGACCCCCATCACGCAGCGTGGACAATCTGAAAAGTTGCTGCGGTGCTACTTCGGCTGCCTAATGTTCTACGCCGACTCAGCGACGCAAAGTACGACGTTCTCCTTCAGGGCACCTCAAGACGTCCCCGTCGCCTTTCACTAAATATAGTGGGGCATATTTCAAGACTCATCCCGTATTTCTCGCGTCGTCAATAGAACGTTGACTGAGTTTTGATGCCTTGACTACTTCATTTCTCTTTTCACCACTTTTTCGTTTTATGTGTCTTCTGTCTTAGCTCCTTTTTTTATTGAGTACTTCTGTGCCACCAGCCCATTCTTTTTGCCTTCCAACGCAGTTGTTAGTTTCTATAGTAGCGTCTTTTCTTTCTCACTTTTTCAACGCTCATAACCAGCCTCGAGACGATGATTTTCGAGGAGAGGAAATTATGTCACATGTAAATGGGTATGAGCATGTGGCGAATTCGCTTAGAAGTGGAGGAAGAAAATAACATTGCTTTCTGGTCTGGTTGTGGGCGGGACGTCAACTCCTGGTTGTCTCTAATATTTTGCTCGTAGTAATATATATATATATATATATATATATACATATATATATATATATATATATATATATATATATATATATATATATATATATATATATATATAGTCCAGTAGATCCTCCGTGACCGGTCACAACGTGGTTTCTTTCGACGTTTCGGCCTAGAGTCTGGCCTTCATCAGGATTTAATCCTGATGAAGGCCAGACTCTAGGCCGAAACGTCGAAATAAACCACGTTGTGACCGCTCACGGAGGATCTACTGGACTATATGCAACGCTACGGCCACTCAACCACCATGCCTGCCTATATATATATATATATATATATATATATATATATATTTGCGCGTAACCATTTATCTGTACCATTCAAATGTTACCAAGTACATCTTTTTCCCTGCCAAACTTCAGCACCACAACGCAAGGAACATACAGTGTTTTCACACGTTTAGGTGTCTTGTGTGCATCACTTACTAAGATATTTGTCCTAGATTTTAAATAATTGAAAACTTAGTAACAAAATATGCAAATCGACGCGCTGTATACAGTGAGTTCATTGATTGATATGTGCGGTTTAACGTCCCGAAACCACCATATGATTATGAGAGACGCTGTAGTGGAGGGCTTCGGAAATTTCGACCGCCCGGGGTTTCTTACCTTCTACCCAAATTTGAGCACACGGGCCTAAAACATTTCCTCCTTCATCGAAAAAACACCTGCAGCAGCCGGGATTTGATCCCGTGACATGCAAGTCAGCAGCTGAGTACCTTAGCCACTAGGACCACCGCAGCGGGGCCTGAACACAGTGAGTTGGCATGCTACAAAGTGTAGTCTCCTCGGGCTTCCGAGAACTTCTGCTTGTGCTTCTCCAGTGCTTCTTGCTCTGGCACTATAGACAGAGGGCGGAAGACTAGCAGCCGAAATACCACAACACTACAGCCACAAAGTGACCGGTTGTGCCAGTCGGCTGATTGGCTAAAGCAATGTTTCCGTTTTATTGATTCCGGGAGTTCGTGGGTGCCCGGCAGAAAGATTTTTTATTCTTTGATTCCAAGTTATTTGAACATTCGTGGGCCGCAGCTCAACGTGCCTGCGCGCAAATCAGATTAAGCACTGTTTTAAGCGCAAGTTTCTGATTTCTTGTCAGCAGCCTTTTCCTTTCTCGCTCTTTCTTTCTATAGCTCCCTCTCTGGCAAGTTCATTGCATATTGATGAGAAAAAAAAGAACAGTGTTGCTATCTTCTTCGAGTACTTTTAAGCTCTAGATATCGAGCGCGCAGACTATTGGTTGGATTGAAAAGTTTACGGAAAGCAGAAAAGGGGGTGAGTTAATTTTCTGGGCACGCTCGAGAATGACAGAGGAACTGCCGCGATGCAAATGCTTCGCCAAAGAAGAAAGGGGATTCTGTTAGTTTAAGAAAGTTGAATGAGCCTGCAAGATTATTAAATATTGTCGTTCGCTGTGGGGCCAGCATCTGAACTCATATTTCCCCTAGTATATTTTTCCGAGCACTTTGTACTACGCACCTTTATATCTTGCTTGTTTTATTCGTTTACTATATAAGAGCCCTACCTGATCTTGTGCCATTATACAGCCTGTTCGTAAAACTTTGTTGGACGGAAGAGGTAACTTTACACTTCTAGGTTACCACCAGTCCAACGATTAAACACCAAGGGATACGTTTTCAGGGGAAGAGACAGGTGGGGTTTCAGGCATGACCCAGTTAGGAGAGTAATGGCGTTAGGGTGATCTGCTCATTCGAGGCGTTATTGACGGCGTACTAGGGCACATTCTTAAGGTGCCTAGTCACACTATCTTCTCTGCGGTTGATTTCTAAGCCACACGAATTAGTTTCTGTACTCCTTGAGCCGAAATTGGATCTGCCGATTGACATCTCGTACATTTTGGAAATGGCACTCAGGCAACGTGACTGGCCAAGTCTCATCGAGAATTGTTGCGAATTGTTCGCTTGCGACTCCTCCCGCCCGTACATGTCTCCATCTTTTTTCCGAGGCCACTTAAGCTTCAGCTCTTTCGACAAATGGTATAGGTAGGTACAAACACACTTCGCACGGTCTCAAAATCTTGAGCAGCAGCTTGCCACGGCGTCGCAAAAAAACTTTCCTAGCTAGCACAAAATGTGCCGGGGCGTGGAGTGAAGCTCATTGTGTTACTGTGTCATTAAATAACTCTGCTGAAGCTTTCACTTGTGAGTATCCCTTTATTATACGTATTTAAAAGCACCCAAAACTTCCTTCCTTTTTTTCGTTTGCTTTCTTGATTATGTACATTCTTTTTTGTATGTTTGTTTTCTGTATACTTGTGGTTTGTTCGTTTGCAGATTGTTCATGTTCAAATACTCTCTCCACACGCTACAATGAATTCACTGCCTCTTTTTTTTCTCTTTTCTTCTCCTTCTTTCTTATCTCTCTGTCATTTTGTATTACTCAACACTAATCTCCAGTGTAGGGTAACCAACCGGGAGTCTTTCCGATGGGTCTCCCCGCGTTCTGAGAACCCTTGGCGTTTCCTTCCTTCCCTCTCAAACCTTGTCTTTGCCGAACTTTGTTCTATATGACTGCTGCCCATCGTTATACATTGGGAGAGGAAGTGTTTTTTTCTCGGCAATGGAAACATTGCCGCCTCATATATGTTGACATGGTAACTTTGTCTTCACAGTATGGCGCTACCTTAAAAATGATAATGTTTAGCTCTTATGAATTACCTGCATTAAGACCACAAAACTTGATAAAACAATATACACTCTTTTGCGATGCATTCTCTGAGGCAACTCGTTGTGCGCAATAACGGAGTAAAACCGGCCACTATTTCTTAGTCATTCTAGCAAACCGCATCGCGAATCACTCATTCAAGCTTTTCTTACACCAGTTATTTCTTTACTGAGAACTCGCCAAGCAAATAACGCTGCTATATGCCCTTTACATACCATGAAAACATACTTTTGGTACGAAGGTGTGCCAACAAAGGAAACAAACGGCGCCTTTCTTTTATTTTGGTTTCTATCTTTCTTCTAGTGTGGACCCCATACCGGCTCACAGCCTTCAGATGGTGACGTCTATTTTGTTAGTTCTGTGATCCAGCATAGCAGCACGCACGGGATTGCGATAGCAAGACACCGCCACACACGCCGAAAGAGGCCTACAATAATCACCAGTTTTCTGAATGCAATTCCTAACAACGAAAAAAACTGTACAGTGATGGGAAATATGTAGCATGTCTCTGAGTTGACGCTTCTTGAATGCTAATGGATGCAATAACCTACCGCCTACAATGTATTAACAGGCTGCACGCAAAGAGTGTTCCACGCGTTAAAACGGAATAAAATAGTGCAATATTAGACTATAATGACACCCTGAGGAGCTCTTTCGGCCAGCATTAGCATGTGTCTTTATTATTCAGGCCATTCTTCAACTATCATCCCAATAGGAAAACTCCAACACCAGACGATAATGTGTTTCATTGATTGATCAATGAGTGGAAGAATATCTGCTCAGTCACGCACTCGAAGACACGTGAATAAAAAACAGACGCATATGAAACTCTCAGCTCAAGATATGTGGGACACACTATATATAAATATATATATATATGCGTGTGTGTGTGTGTGTGTGTGTGTGTGTTTATCACTTATGTAATTTAGGTATGTGCACCTGTGTAGCACGGAACAGGGTGGTGGCAGAAGAAGAGGACGTTCAGTTGGTGGTAAGAGCTCACTGGTGCGCGTTCACTGATGTATACCGTCGAGTCGATTGTTACGTCAGCTCTAAATAAACCCCTCACGTAGACGTCACAGAGTGTTAGAGGTGTTGCGTACGGCACGCCGACGTACCACGGAGCCACAGCTGTTCGGAATTAACCAGAGCCGTCGTCTTGCCGTCTGCCACCGACAACAGTCATCATGGCCCAGAGCGAAGGTCAGGAATCAACCACCTCAACTTCGCGCAGGACTATGTTGGCTACACCTAGGTATCACTACATGGAACCCCGCCCGTTCGCGGGAATGGCAGGAGATGTGGACGCGTGGTTAACGCATTACAAAAGGGTGAGCCGGTACAACCACTAGAATTCTATCGATCAGCTAGATAACGTCGCGCTGTTTCTCACGGACACTGCCCTGATGTGGTATGAAAACCACGAAGAGTCTTTGACAACATAGACTCTTTTTGCTCAAGAACTGAAGAAGTGTTTTGGTGACTCCGACTCGAAAAAGAAAAGTGCGAAGTGGACTCTTGCTGGAAGAGCTCAGACTCCTGGAGAAACGTGCACTGCTTATATAGAGGACATTCTCAAGATTTGCATATTCATAAACCCACAGATGTCTGAAGAAGACAGGGTTGGACACCTCTTGGAAGGCATAGCCGAAGACGTTTACAATTTTCTGATAGGCAGGGATGACCTCACCGCTGTCTCCGACGTCCAACATCACTGCCACATGTTTGAAAAACTGCAGACTCGTCGCATTGCCCCGCAATTTGGTAGGCTTAAAACTGGGACAACGGTCGCCAGCGTCGACGTGAGCCCGCCCACTGACCATGCCGCAACTATTCTGGCAATAGTGCGTGAAGAGCTACGGCGACAAGGTGGTGGGATTGACGAAACCATTCCTCAACCACCTACAAATCCACCCACCTACATGGCGGCGCCACTAGCTCCTCTGCCACCATCGGTATGTGTAAAAGACATCAGCGAAACTGCAACTCCGTGGCCACGTCGTGACTCATTAGCGGCCGACCAGCGATATGGTCAACGCTTTCGTCACGGCCCCGCCACACAGAGGTGGGCAACCCCGCTCAGCAAGCTCGTCACCGACCCTTCACAGCTGAGCGGTCTCAGCATTGGTTCGGCGAGCGTCCTCTACCAGTCTGCTACAACTGTGGCTTCGAAGGCCACATTGCCAGGTATTGCAACTACCGGCAGCCGCCAAGGTACGACAGATCACCGAGATATAACCGTTCTGGCGTTACCCGAGCACCGACATTCCCGGGAAGTGCGTCTTACGAGATCCCAGGACCGCTACGAAACCAATCGCCGGCCTCTGACCGCTGTGTGACACCACCGCCGCCCCTCGCGCCAACCCATCACAGTCTCCTCGGCGACGCCACTCCACGTCTCCCACGGAAATCTAGCTGGCGCAGCCGTTCAAGGTGAGGTCGCCGGACAGTCTTCGATTTCAACAGATATACCTCCGTTAGCTTCCATGTTCAGAAATAAGGTTCGAGTTCTTATAGATGGTGTACCAACAATGGCATTGGTGGACACAGGTGCAACCGTGTCGGTGATGAGTTTAGTTTTCACCCGCCTCCTTGGACGAAAAGTTATGTTTGGTTGGGACCGTCTTGATACGTTTCGTAGAGTGAGCGGAGAGGTGTTACAACCTGTTGGTGTCTGCTCTGTGACTGTTAGTTTGGCGTGCCAGAACAGTGTTGCAGAGTTTGTTGTTCTTCCTCATACTATGTTTGATGTAATTCTGTAACTCGATTTCTTGAAGCTATGTGGTGCCACTGTCGATTGCCGCACAGGACACATTACAATAGATTTCGATATCTGAGTTGCGTTGATGGAAAACTCGCCCTGTCAGGAAGTTCTCTTTGCGTGTACGTGGACACAACTGTGCCACCATTGCCTGCGAAATGTGTCCCTGTTGTCTGTTCAGCTGCAAGCGAGAAAAATTTTGCCGCAACTGTGGAGCTTATGCATCTCAGTTGCACAAATAAGACAGTTTTATTACCCTACTGCACGCTATCGGTTGCGCAAGGGCATACTGGTTTACGGGTGATTAAGTGCTATGATGAACGTGCAGTGCTGCCGGAGGGTCTGAAGCTTGCAGAGATTGTGAACACCAAGTATTTCGCTTGCCATCCTTGCAGAAAGCAGCGATTTCCCGAATAACACTTGTTGCGATATCTGCACGCCAGGGACACGATCAATATCGGTTTGATTGACAACTCACTCAGCACAAAGGAATGTAATGAACTGGCGAGTATTCTGCGCAAACATGTCGGTATTTTTTATTTCGCTCAGCACGATCCACCGTCATTCCCTGCTTCCTGTAATAAAGCACCGAATCGACATGACATCTCAAAGACCTCTCCGACAGAAACCATATCGTGTATCGCCTTCGGAACGCACAGTGATCAATGAACAGGTTTGCGAGATGCTCAAGAAAAATGTAATTCAAGAATCATGTAGTCTGTGGGCCGCTCCAGTAATTCTACTGAAGAAGGATGGGACATGGCAATTTTGTGTTGACTACCACCGTCTCAATGCCATCGCTAAAAAAGACGCGTACCCATTCTCGCGGATTGATGATGCTATCGACTGTCTATCATCGGCCTCTTACTTTTCGTCTGTGGATTTGAGGTCAGGCTACTGGCAGATTTCAATGCACAAGGAAAACAAGGAGAAAATGGCATTTGTTACAACAAACTGTTTATTTGAATCCAATATGATGCCGTTTGGACTCTGCAACGCGCCTGCAACTTTTGAACGCTTTATGGACAACAATCTGCGTGGATTGAAGTGGGAAGTGTGTATGTGTTATTTGGACGACGTTGTAATTTTTGGGCGCCCCTTTTGTGAGCACAACACACACCTTGGCATCGTGCTGGGCTGCCTAAGCAAAGCCCGCTTGATGCTTAACTCAAAGAAATGTCATTTTGAAGAGCGCCGAACACTCGTCCTTGGACACATAATAAACAAAGAAGGCATACGATCGGATCCCGCGAAGACAGCCGCAGTGGAGGCATTTAAGTAACCTCACTCGGAAAAAGAACTGCGCAGCTTTTTGGGGCTTTGTTCCAACTTTCGCCGATTCATTCCTGGCTTTGCCAATATCGCATACCCGCTCACGTGTCTGCTTCAGAAAGGAGCACAGTTTGACTGGACCCGGAAATGTGAGTCTGCTTTTTCGGAGTTGAAGTTTTTTTTTTTTTTGAAGTCTCATCAGATTCATCGACACTTCAATCCTCCGGCTCCCACTGAGCTTCACACAGACGCCAGTGGTATCGGTCTAGGTGCTGTCCTGGTTCAACGCTTGCATAACCGAGAACACGTCGTAGCGTATACAAGTCGCTCGCTCAGCAAGTCCGAGCGTAATTACACTGTCACAGAGCAAGAATGTCTTGCAGTAGTCTTCGCAGTGACGCGCTTCCAGTCCTACCTGTACAGACGCCCCTTTACCATCGTGACAGACCATCATTCTCTCTGCTGCTTGGTCAATCTGTGTGACCCATCTGGTCGGCTGGCGCGTTGGGCACTTCGTCTACAAGAATATAACTTCATGGTTTTCTCTAAAAGCGGCTGACGTCACGCTGACGCAGATTGTCTTTCGCGACTACCGCTTCCAACGACTGTATGTGACGCGGACTATTTCGACACCTACATCGCATCACTGGACCAACCATTTCCCGATACCAAGACCTTTGAGGATGAGCAACAAAGGGTCAGCACGAAACAGCAACTTCTTGCTACCAAACCAAAATCATCGCCTACGTGCTTCTGCATTCGAGACGGGCTAGTTTACAAAAACAAAAACAATTACACCAGCACCGGCTCACGATATCTTATCGTGGTTTCGAAGAGTCTTTGCGTTTATGTCTTGCAGGCTATGCATGATGACCCAACATACTGTTATTTAGGCACAGCGCGAACTCTTTGCCGTCTTCAAGAAAGATTCTACTGGCCCAAGATGCGCCAGATGACAGAACAATACGTGTCTAGCTGTAATGAGTGTAAACGCCATAAGCGCCCAACAAGTGCTCCTCTAGGGCGATTACATCCAGTGCCGCCCCCTAGAACTCCTATCGAGAGAGTCGGGATTGACCTCCTTGGGCTCTTTTCCCGGTATTCTGATGGAAATCGCTGGATAGTCGTCTGCACCGACCATTTACCACGGTACTGCGAGACAGCTGTCATACCATCGGCAACTGCAGCCGATATGTCTTTCTTCATGCAACGTTTTGTAATTCTTCGACATTGACCTCCCAAAATTGTAATCAGTGACCGTGGTCGACAATTCACAGCAGACGTGGTGGAAGAGATGCTTCGTGTCTGTGCTTCAAGGTTTCGGCACTGTACACTATATCATTCCCAAACGGACGGTCTAACTGAACGAACGAACAGAACTCTCTCGAACATGCTGTCTATGTATGTCGCATCAGATCACAAGGACTGGGACAGTATTCTACATTTTATCATATATGCATTGAACACCGCACATCATCAAACTACCGGCTACAGTCCTGTCTTTCTTCTATTGATTAACGTCCCAAAATCACTATATGATTATGAGAGACGCCGTTGTGGAGGGCTCCAGAAATTTTGACCACCTGGGGTTCTTTAACGTGCACCCAAATCTGAGCACACGGGCCTACAACATTTCCGCCTCCATTGGAAATGCAGCCGCCGCAGCCGAGATTCGAACCCGCGACCTGCGGGTCAGCAGCCGAGTACCTTAGCCACTAGACCACCGCGGCGGGGCTTTCTTTCTTCTATATTGTCACGTTAAACCACAACTGAAACCTGTAGATAATAGCACACAAGGACATCAAACTGATTCGATCAACGGCAATACGCCTTTATCGTTTTCCTCTCCAAGTGCACCTTCGTCCTCTTTTTAACAGCGGCACATACAAGCCTGCCATTATCTATGGAAATAATACTTGCAAAACTTGCACTAGTGGAAATATGCTCGACCACCTCGTCATACCCTGAATACGATCTTCCCGTGTTTGGACCACCATGATCTTTGCATATCCGAGATCATCTGTCGGACAGAAGAAGCTAGACGCCTTGCTTATTTGCGCACTCTTGCTTCGCAAGACCGCTCAAAGGCACATTTTGACCACCGACGCCGACACGTGACGTACAATCGCGGTGACCTAGTGTTGCTGTGGACACCAACTAGAAAACGTGGTTTGAGCGAGAAACCACTAGCGCACTATGCGGGACCTTATCTTGTTGTACACCGCATCAGTGATTTAGTTTACCGCATAGCGCGTCTTCATTCGAACGGCCGACGGTCTGCAAAACTGAACTTGCCCATGTACCACGTTTGAAGCACTTTATTCCTCGAGAGACTGTTTGACTCGCCCAGTGGGCTTCGTCTGCGCGGAGGGAGATGTTGCCACATATGTAATTTAGGTATGTGCACCTGTGTAGCGGTGAACAGGGTGATGGCAGAAGAAGAGGACGTTCGGTTGGTGGAAAGAGCTCGCTGGTGCGCTTTCACTGCTGTATACCGTCGAGTCAACCGTTACGTCGGCTCTCAATAAACCCCTCTTGTAGATGTAACAACATATATATATATATGTATATATATATATATATATATATATATATATATATATATATATATATATGTTGTTACATCTACAAGAGGGGTTTATTGAGAGCCGACGTAACGGTTGACTCGACGGTATACAGCAGTCTGTTGCCACATATATAATTTAGGTATGTGCACCTGTGTAGCGGTGAACAGGGTGATGGCAGAAGAAGAGGACGTTCGGTTGGTGGAAAGAGCTCGCTGGTGCGCTTTCACTGCTGTATACCGTCGAGTCAACCGTTACGTCGGCTCTCAATAAACCCCTCTTGTAGATGTAACAACATATATATATATATATGTATATATATATATATATATATATATATATATATATATATATATATATATGAGCCTGACCTCATTTACTGCAGGACAAAAGTCTCTCTCATGATCCGCCAGGCAACTCAGTCCTGTGCTTGCTGCTACCACTTTATACCCGCAAATTTCCTAATCTCATCTGGCCACCTAACTTTCTGTCTCCCCCTAACCCGCTTGCCTTCTCTGTAAGTACACTCAATTATTATCTATAATTACCAGCGGTAAGATGTATGTTAGACAGGCGGGTTGGCGCCATGAGCGCTTAAAGAAGAATCATTACCATGTATACTCAGCTGTTCATGGCCATCTCGGTATTCATTGTAGAGATTGCGGTTGCAGACCGGAGTTTTAAATGTGCACCGCTGTCGCCAAACACCGTCAGCAGCTAACACGAGAGATTATGACCACCACCATAGCTCAGGGGCAGAGCATCGACAGCGTTATTCGAAGGCCCAGGTTCGGATGCTACCGGCGGCAAGTTATCTTTTCGTCCACTTTTCTTTCTTCACGTTTAAATGACAATGACTTCTAATAAGATCCCTTATAATTTCGCTTGAATTACTGTCTGTTAGTTCTCATTGAACTCATGCTTTCAACCAAATATTTAAAATAAATAAAGTGTTTTAGTTCATTATATAATCCCTGAAATGTAACTTTACCTGCGCAAAGTGATTTTTTCGTGAAGACTGAGGTACCTGACGCTAACAAAAAATTTTAAATACCACCTTTTTCACTTAAGAAAACAGTAAAAAGCTTGTTATAACACGCATGCAGAAGAAGTGTCTCACTTTTCTTTAATTTTTATTATTGAACGACCACTTAGATGACGTTATTTTAACCTCATAAGGATACTACAAAATTAAATAATATAGGCTGGAAAGTGGTATTATAACGTATGTGAATTCTGCCTAGTACCAAAGGAAAATCACGCTTTGCGCTTGTCGATCATTTGCGTCGACTGATGCGGAACAACGCAAGACGAAGAAGATAAAAACACAAACTTCTAGGACTTTCTTCCCTTTCAATATTTTGTGAAAGGGAATGATTAAGAAAAATTCTGAACTAAATGTAGGACGAACAAGCAAAAGCCGTGCAGAAAGCAGAAGCGTTAACGAAATAGACACAGAAAGGATAGACATTGCATTAAAGCAGTCGCCACGTGAAGTCTAAAGCACCGTGTAATTCTGATGAGCCCAGCTACTCACCCTTCTTTCCAACTGCTGCCATGACTCAGTGGCAGTTAAAAACAACCATGAAGCTTGCGGCTCAATTAAGATGCAACCTTCGGACGAATCGGCTCTTTTTTTAAGTTTAGTATTCATTTTGGCTAAGGTGACGAATCATTTGAGACGACATATCGTTCATCATACAGTGTCTTGTTTAAAGCACAATCACGAAAAGCCACATATACTGCTTGAGTTTGTACCTGAGCCTTATAGTTTCCTAAATACACACTAGAGGAAGCTTTGGCGCTGGTGTCTATGGGAGCTGCAATGAATGACACTTGAGCGAGAAAGAAAATAAGTAGTAAACGGATTCGTTGAATCATCATACTTCTGGCTTCGTTTGAGTTCGTGTGGCTTGTAGATTTTTTGTCTCGAAACAAAATTCGCAAATATTCAATGGTTGCGCTTCACCACCAAAATATTTTAGGCCATTTTAAATTGGGTCACAAAGTTCAGAAGGATTCATTCGTTCCTTCAAAACAAAACCTAAACACCGCTTAAAATGAAACCATAAGTTTCATTCGCCACCTGCAAGCACAAAGACTAGGTGAATCCGTGTACTACCCACCATTTCCACGTTCGCTGAATGGTCGCAGCGCCAGAGTACTCTCTATTTATTTTCAGAATACTCTATGGCTGGAACAGAGCAGGAACCTTTTAAACGAAGAGTGTCCCACAGATGTCATTCCAGAGATTGAAGGCATCTGCGCTAATATTTTAAACTTATCGAACGTGTAATAATACATCTTTGCTATAAATGGAAGACGAAAGGAATTGGATCTTCTGCACAACAAAGATTTGCATGAGAATACCAGGTGCGATGCAGCTTAGTAGGGTGCAGATATTATAAAATAATAGAGAAAACTTATGACGACCCAGATTTATTAACAAAATCTTACAGCACTCCCACTCACTACATCTGTATGTCGTCTTCTTTTAGGCCAGAACGACTCTTGGACACTCTTGCACTCCTGCTAAAAACTAGGTCACACAAAGAGGTTTTGCATTCTGCTGAGTAAGCTGACTAGTGATTGCAATTCTGCTGTTCGCGCACCATTAATACAATTGTCAACGTTTTACTAGAGGCTCAGTTCCACTCGTAGTTGGCATGTGTGTTCAACCTTTAGTTAGAAATGATTTTACCTCTATTCGAGCGCCGTGTTTAGGAGCCTGTTTCCGAGTTTAGCGGTGTCACCGTCACCGTTGTCGTTGCTAATGTAACCGATATATAGATACGAAAACGTCGAGCATTCTACCACGCAGCAGTGCTGTTTCTTCAAGCTTATTTGCAAAGAGACCCTATACAGGCGTCATGCCGAAAAGAAAGCACGTTAATCTATATAATTTTACATTCCGAAAGAATAAAACACCAATTTGTCATCACGCAGTTCTTAGTGTGCAACTACTGTGTAGTCTAGTACATTCTACTGAGTGCAACATGATGATTGATATGTGGGGTTTAACGTCCCAAAACCACCATATGATTATGAGAGACGCCCGTAGTGGAGGGCTCCGGAAATTTTGACCACCTGGGGTTCTTTAGCGTGCACCCAAATCTGAGCACACGGGCCTACAACATACTGAGTGCAACATGCTCAGCTGAAATTGTGCATCGTCATCAGTCACATACAGCATCAACAATGTGCACATGATGCCTTAAAGGTGTGTAGCAGGCACCTCGCTTAACACCATAAAGACAAATAGCGGTGCAGTGTGTGCTGTCATACTTTACAAAAAAGTCACTGTTTTGCCGCAAAGGCGAAGCAATGAACGAGATAGCAACAAATTGGACAGTCACGCGCAGAATGGCAAGCAGATCGAAACATGTCTCACGTTTCTCACACACAAATAACACACAAAACGTGCTCACAGGCACTTATGAACGCGAATAGGCGTCTCAGTTGTTACTTCGCGGTGTATGAAAAGCGCGCTTTTTTTTTTTGAAAATGGAGGCTCTGTAACAATCAAAGTGACCTTTGTGCGCCCGATAACTGTAACAAAATTGTTCCGGTGAAGTCCAGCCGAGACTTACGATCCACCCAACCGCGAGATAAAGGCGTGCCAGTGAGCGTTCATGAGCTTCACGTCCACCCCATCCTCTACGCGAGGCAATGTAAGCGTGGGAGATGAGAGCGGGTGCCGCCGTGTCGTGACGGTGGGGCGACGCGCGCTCATTGAGCCATCGTGCTGCTAAAGCTGAACACACGATAGTTCCCCACTCCCCACCCCCAAGATGCCCATCACCAGCGGTTAATGGTAGATATAAATAGCTTGCCGTTTGAACGTCACAGGACGTGCTGCTCCGTGGCTCAGTGGTCAAGCCCTCGCACCCACGTTTCAGTGGTCCCAGGTTATAATGCGCGCGACGGTGTCTTTCTCTGGAACTTTTTCTTTCTGGCGTATTCACACACACACACACACACACACACACACACACAGGTATATATATATATATATATACATATATATATATATATATATATATATATATATATATATATATATATATATATATATATATATATATATACGAATGGTGAATGCGAAGTCGACGCCGAGACTTCGAAAAATCAGCCGAGAGTGTCCATATAATTGGTATGGCAATAAAATTATGATTGCAGTTCATAGCTTGCTGTAAGCCAAATTCAGAAACAGTTGCCCTTGCCCCAACATGCAGCTGCACTGACAAATCTCATTAGGCTGTATCATAAATGTCACTGAGTATTTAGGAGCTGTTTGATACAACCCAACAGCATTACCATTTATTATTATTTCCTCTACAATCATACCACGTCATGAAATGATATAAACAGCCGTCCCTTAAGAGTTCACTATGTTGAAACGTTTTTCGTTGACTTTTGTAAAATTACAAAGAGTGAATTCATGTGGCATTACGCCTGTGCGGCCAGAGTAAAACGTGACGTTATTGTCATTCAATCAGCTCAATGCAAAGTTGCTTTTTAAATGGGAAGCCTTTCTAAGTGAACGTTGGTGAGTTTGACCCTATCTATCTATCTATCTATCTATCTATCTATCTATCTATCTATCTATCTATCTATCTATCTATCCACCTACGAATTTTAGCTCTCCTGGCTGTTTTGAAATGGGACCTATACAAAAGTTTATGTGCCATAACGTGGCTACATGACGAACATAAGTGTCTAGTCATAACAAGAAAATTATAACATCTATGTAATAAAATTTATGATTTACATGTCAAGGTCTTGCTGCTCTTTCGGAGGTTTCGTTCACATGACCTATCGCAAAACTATTATAGTATGACATGACTGCATGGCGAACATATGTTACGGGCCCTCGCGTGAAAATTATGGTATGCGTGTCATGTAGGAACATAGCTACATGCCACGCTCATGATGCGCTCACACTCGTTTCGCTAACTTCACATGCATCAATTTAGGTATTACGTGATGCGAAATGATGATGAAGGTATATGAGTAGTGCAAGCTTCATATTCATGACATGCGTGTCATGTAATAACATGACTACATGCCGCGCTCAAGATGCGCTCTTGCTTGTTTCGCTAGCTTAACATACACCATATTCGGTATTACGTGAAGTCAATGAATGATGAAGGTATCTCACTGGTGCAAACAAGATAATCATCATATGCATGTCGTGAAAGACCATCACTACATACTACGCCCATGATTCGCTCGCGGTCGTTTCACTAGCTTCACATACACCAAATTTGGTATTCCGTGACGGGAATGGGTGATGAAGGTATATGACTGCCCAAACATGATAACTATGACATGCATGTCATGAAAGAAAATGGCTACATGCCACGCTCATGATGCGCTCACGGTCATTTTGCTAGCTTCACATACACCAAATTTAGTATTACGTGGCATGAATGGATAATGAAGGTGTATGACTGATGCGAACAAGATAATCATGAAATGCGTGTCATGTAAGAACATGGCTACTTGCCACGCTCAAGATACGCTCGCGGTTATTCGCCAGCTTCACATATACCAAATTCGGTTCTACGTGACGTGAATAGAAGATAAAGGTATATGCGTGCTTCAAACATTATATGCATGACACGCATGTCATGTAAGAACATGACTACATGCCACTCTAACGATGCGCTAACGATCGTTTCGCTAGCTTCACATATACCACATTTGGCATTACGGGTCATGAACGGACGACGAAGATAAATGACACGTCCAAATATGATAATCATGACATGCTTGTCATGTAAAACACGGGTACATGCCACGCTCATAGTGCACTCAGGCCATTTTGCTTGCTTCACAGAATACCAAATGTGGCGTTACGTGAGGTGAGTGGATGACGAAGGTATATGACTGGTAAGCAAGCAAGTAATGGTATGCGTTTCAAGTAAGAACATGGCTACATACCACGCTCATGATGCGCTCGCGACCATTTCACTAGCTTCACGTATACCATAGTTGGTATTACATGACGTGAGTAGACGACGAATGCAAACACCAGGCGCACACATGATAATCAAGGCATGGAAATCATGCATGGCATAGTTTACGTCCACCTCGTGAAGTGTTGCTGAGTAAATGTGACAATTCAACCTTCTTCATTCGTGCTTCGCATATCATAGATTCCCACAGTGCGTATGATCTACCAATATTTTGACTACGGTGGTAAAATACACATTTTAAAATTAATCCAATACATCAAGGAAGGCTTGAGTTGGCTCTCTTTAACAAACTCTCTTCATCGAAGTCCTGTTTGAAGTAACAAAAAATTTGGCTCTGTCTACACATCCTGCCATGCCACGAATCCAATGATTAAGATCATTGCGGCTTACTTTCTTAATCCGGTTAATACTGACAATGCGCAATGCCCACGGCCTATATGTGGCGCACCGTGCAATCCGAGATGGCTGCGGAAGGATGATCAACCCGTGAATTCGCATAAGAAAAGATAGGATAGCGGAGGTACTTGCCGTGCCGTTTTCACCGTATGAACTCTTGATCGTCAAATGAATGTATATTGAACCAAAGTACTTTGCCAACCGATAGAAACTTCTGAACGTTTGCTACCTCATTTCTTGCCGCAGTGCAAAAGGTGGTGGTGTCAGATGATCGACCGTGTATAACGATGCATTGCGTAATCCTGTGCATGGTACGGAAACCCGCGTGATTTAGAATTCATGTATCAACTGAACGGCCCTCCAAGATCATTAGTACCAAGCCTGTCTGGCGGATTTGTCGCAGTAGTAGGCCATTAGCGAGTGGCCCGCCGTCGAAGCTGCACAGGACCAAATGTTTAACGTAACGGTGATTTCCAAACATATTACGCCATCATCACTACTTCGGCTGTAAGCCTAATGGAGCTTCTTCTTAAATTGCACACAAGCATTTAACTTCCCAATAAGTAGCGCTATGTAACAGCCATGATCAGACTCTGACAGTGCGCTATTACCCTCACTCGGATGTTGCAAGTTTCATCAGCGTGATCGAAACAAGGTTATCGACACGCGCACGCATTTCGCAACGTCGAAATTTCAAAACTTTGTCAAACAACAACGTCATTCGGATGGCCCTGGTGAAGTGCAGAAGTTAGCATAGACTATAGTCATACCTGCATATTTCATTGCTCTAACCATTTCGTTTCTCTGGTCGAGCTCGAGCATGTTGGTGGCATGCGGCGCCTAGTAATATGCAACGTAATTGAGATACATTCATTGGAGGAAAAGTATGCTTTTATTTTGAGCTTACTGAAGGATAATATAGAATAGGTACAATCAAAGAGACTTGGGAGTGGGAAAAAACATTACTACACGACGAGACGTGAAGTGCAACTCTCTGCTTGTGAGCTAGCAGCTGACCGTTCATCGTCGCTATAATTTTCAGCGCGTTGACAACCATCTACGTCCAGTGAAAAACCCTCGACGCCAAGACGGTTTCTTTGAACATCACAAGATGGTTTCTTTCAACATCACTGCTGAAAGTAATCTGAGGAATTCTCTCCGCCAGACGACTTCAATAGCACCAACAACGTGTCATTCATCACGCACAACACTCACATGGCGTCACTCACCACGTTTATTTAGGGGTGGAGGCACAAAACACCGGATCATTTCGCTTCGATACCCAGCAAGAAAATAATCGCTTGCAGTATGCTGCCATCTACCAACGGACGTAAAAAACAAGCGGCGCAGCGTAGGCGAAGGTTTTAAAACGCAAGTCGCGAAAATGCGCAACTTTTCACGTACAATCATTCTTATGGGATTCATGCACTACAAATGCAAAGACAATTGCCGTACGCACGTAAAACAATGCAAGTTTTAACTAGAATGGTCAAACGATAGCATTCAACTATCCAAAGTGGCTGCAGAAAATCTCGCAAAGTTGATATGTGTAGTCTGCGGGCTATAAAGGAAAGCGGGAGTTGCCCCGTATTTCCACGCAAACTTCGCGTCTCACAAGAACAAATCAGATTTATCATGTCACAGACGGTCCGGTATATTCACTAATTCACGGAACATAGAAAGTGCTATGTGTTCATTTCTTGCTAACGCGTTAACACTGCAGCTAGCACCACTGAACAAGGGAGCATTGAGCGCATCTGCCTACTGATCATCATTGAGAGGACGCTCCTGAATTCCTCTAGGTGGCGCAACGGTGTCACAGCGTGCTATGTGAGACCGATAGCTGAGTATGCTGAGACCGATAAGTGGAGAATGGGCACGATTAAGAAGTCCGCACTAGAGATCTATCAAACTCCTAAGCAGGAAACTGCAGAGGAAAGGATCTATGATAATACTCGGAGTAGTTCTCTACTGTTTGAGGACAGGACGGGAGTATTGCGAACCAAGAAATATCGGGCCAAATACGAAAGGGTACACACGGTAGGCAGTGCGTGTGGAGAGGAAGAAGAAACTGCTGAACACTTGATAATGTTCTGTAAAGGGCTTCACCCTGTAGTTCAGGTTGATGGCGCAGAGTTTTTCAAAGCCCTGCGGTTTAGGGACAGTGAGGGCAAAATTGACTTTAAGCGGGTAGAATTAACTAGAAGGAGGTTATCTGATTGGTGGCTATGTCAAGGCACAAGTTAAAATTAAACCTTTCACTGCAAAGTACGAATCCTCAACCTTACTATTTAAAGAAAAATAAAAATAAATGTAGTTTTTGGTTCATTAAGTATCACGGCTTGGTGGCGCTAGCCACCGTCCGATTTAAGGGTACAGTCATATCCATCCATCCATCCATCCATTCATCGGCACATGCGCGAAGCGCCGCAAAATGTGCCACACAAACAAGCGAGAAAGGCATTCGCCAACAACAGAAATAAGGTGGCGCCCTCTGCGTCAATAATTTCATCAGCTACTGACCACGGTTTCGTCCATGTCAATGTGGCACTCAGCTGCTTCGTTTTAACATGACACGATGTGCTCACAATTGTACGAAACTCAAACATGGCGGAAGCCATTGAAGGTGAAGAGCTTTCAGCCGCGTGGCTACATCAGTATAAATGAACTACGAATTGCGGACAAAATAACCTGCCAGAAAAGTATTGTCATGTACGTTTAGCGGTGGTAGTGGTACGTAATTAAGGCTAGAGTGTAGGGAAAGTTTCGGCCTAAGTAAACACGAAAATGTCGCACAAATATCGCATTGAGCATAATGTCACTAGCTTAAGTTTGATTTTTGCGCTGCTCTTATACCAAAAAAAAAAACCGACAGCACCCACGTGACTTGAAAATCGATGTTATGCGAAGAACGCGGATGGAAGGAGACTGGGATGTAATTTTTTTATCAGAGTAACGTTTCGAACTGGCACTAATTATTTGTAAAATTGCACGCACAGACATACTTTGAACATCCGCATATGTTTTATAGTAGCAGTAGTTCGCAGTTGCGTAACGACGCCAACCGCAACTTGCATAGGAACACCAGAAGCGGTAAGCTGATATGAAGCACTGGTGCTCACGAGGATGGTAGCCCTGGACGCTGCTATACGTAAATCAACTGCAGCGGATGGCGTCTATCTACAATTAACGTTAACCAACATGACAAATGTCTCGAAGCACTTCATATATAATGTTTATAAAACTTTATAGCCAGTACTCCATCCACGATTGACGTTTCACAAACATACAGGTCTATTTGAAAAGTGGTTCCGAGACCCAGCTGGCGTGGCTCTGTGGTAGAATACCTTATTACCACGCAGAATAGTAAGGTTCAATTCCTGCTGAGACCCTGGCATTTATTCTTTGCATTCATCTGGTCAACGGGGCTGATGTCAGTTTTTTTAACGCTCACTCGTTAAAACTACCCTTGGTTTCTCGCCGTTCTTGGGTAGATATGAGCTGTGAATCACCTGTGACAAATACTTGCATACCAGTGGCACATACGCACCCGCTGGTATGTGCCAGAGTCGGGCGAAGTGTCTGACGACGTAAGCGACGGGATTGTGACATCATTCATGTCTTGAACAGTGCGTCATAATCGTCCAAACATCTTACTCTCTGACACTGATTGTGGTTTACCCCAAGTTAAGGGGGTTATCACGAGAACACCCAGGCTTAGGCGGCTAGTTAGTTAGAGACTTAAAGGGCTCGCAAGAGTAACTCGGTGTTTTAAGGCTTCACATGTGACAGCGTCAACGACGGCAGAACTCGAGGCTCTGCGCAATGCACTGGACCTCATCAATTCAGAAGAAAGACCAAGTAAATGGGCTGTGTTTTCTGACTCAAAAGCAGCGTTACAGTGCCTTATATCAGTTCTCCGATGCGGATGCGACGACCAGTTGACCTACCAATCCGTGAAACGTCACCACCTTTTAATACAAAAAGGCCATGACATCGTCTTTCAGTGGTTACCTGGGCATTGAGGTATAGGCGGCAATGATTCTTCAGATCATGCTGCTCGCACGTCACATAAAGAAGCGAACAGTGTTCCGATTCTGCTTTCAAGAGCGGATGCGGCGAGGCAGATTGGTCAACTGGCCCGCAGTCTCACACTGACTGAGTGGAACACACCAAGCGTACGACGTACAAGACTGCACGAGCTCAACCCTTCACTACAACTCAGGCCTCCACCCAGCCTACATCGACGTGCAGCTTCGCTTCTCTATCGCCTTTGGCTGGGAGTTGCTTTCACGAAAGCTTGTACCACGTTAATCAGAATTACTGACAGTGCGGCGTGCGATGTTCGCGGCACCGACAAAAATATCGAACACCTGCTGTGCCATTGTCCTCGATCTGCCTCAGATAGACAAGTACTTGCCAAGGCGATGCGGCGACTGGATGATCGGCCTCTTTCTGTGCAGGTGCTATTACAGCAACGTCCACATGCCTCGACAGCCCACAAGGCAGTGAAAGCCCTGCTGTGTTTCCTGAGAAAGACAGGCTTGTGTGAACGCCTCTGACATGCGATAGAGTTCTACACGCTGCAGTGAACTTACTGTCAGTCTCTTCCTCACCCTTTTTTCTTTTCCCTCTCTTCTTTCTTTCTCAGCTTTCTTGTCCCCTTCCCTAATTCCCCAGTGTAGGGTAGCACACCGGATGTCTTTCTGGTTAACCTCCCTGCCTTCTCCCTTTTGTTGCTTCCTCCTCCTCCCTAAAGGGCTCGCACTATGAAAAAAAAATGCTTCGCAGATAAGAAGTATTCGTTTTACGTATTGATCAGGAAAAAAATTTAGGTGTATAGATGACAAGATTTGTTCGTTTTAGTCAGGATGCTTTTGATGTTTTAGCAATTATTTATTTCATATAAATAATTTCTGGTATTATATATATATATATATATATATATATATATATATATATATATATATATATATATATATATATATATATATATTTCTTGGACAGGCCTTCTAACCACGAAACAATTCACCGTCGTAAACCAAATGATTGGACACCGAACAGTAATCGAGACAAGTGCTTGGACCTTATATCACCGCAGTACAAAAAGATATAGTACACGAATACCACAGACAGAAAGAAAACCGAGAAAACTTGACAAAATTTGAAAAAATAAGTATGAAAAATTCGGCATCTAGGACAGACATAACAATAAAACCCGCTGACAAAGGAGGAGCAATTGTAGTCCTTAATACAACCAACTACTTACAAGAAGCATACCGCACTCTAGACGACTCAAGATTTTACGAACGCCTGCAGGTGATCCGACAGACGAATACAAACGTATCGTATTCACAGAACTAAAGAAACTGTTGGATGCAGAAAAGATAACCAACACTGACCACAAACTGATGCGAGCAGCATACCCTCGTCCAGGTCGCTTCTACATCCTCCAAAAATTCATAAACCCGGTAACCCAGGTCGACCAATCATATCAGGCATCGGTACAATAACTGAACCCATATCAGGGTACGTGGACAAAATAATAAGCCACATTCCATGCACCCTCGCGTCGTACATAAAACACACCACACATTTTCTTCAAGACATTGCAGGTCTCTGTGTGCCGAAAAACTCGTACTTGGTTACTCTTGATGTATCTTCAATATATACAAATATTGCTCACGATGACGGCATAGCTGCATTACAAAACATGTACACAAACCGTAGACAATCTAACACCCCAGATTTCTCTGCCATTGCAACTTTGACGTGGATGGTGCTCGAATTAAATTCATTTGAGTTTAACCAAGAGTATTTTCGACAAATCAGCGGGACGGCTAAGAGCACCAAAATGGCACCCAATTATGCCAACATATTTATGGCAAAGCTAGAATCTGAATTTCTTGCACAAAGTTCCCTGAAACCAATGTTATACAGAAGATACTTAGACGACATCTTTCTTATTTGGACCCACAGCAAGGACGAACTTCTCAGCTTTATCGACACTTACAATGCTGTACATCCGAACATACACTTCACACACACATACTCGCAAGTTACCGTAAATTTTCTTGATGTTACCATAACGATAGAAAAACAGAAGCACTCTACAACCCTATATCGCAAACCAACGGATCGACAACAATATCTCCATTACCAAAGCGGTCACCCACGCCACTGTAAAAACAGTATTTCATACAGCCAGGCTCACCGGTTTAAGCGAATCTGCTCTAGAGACGCTGACTTTAACACAAGCTTACAGAGGCTAAAACTTATGCTCGAGAAACAAAAATACCCCCCACATGTAATTATTGACGCTGTTCCAAAAGCGAGAAAACTAAAGCGTGAAGACTTACTTATGAAGCGACCACCACGAGAAGACCCACAACGAACAAACCTCTGCTTGACTTCCAGCATAAACTTCCCCAATGTAAACAAAATCCTTAAACGACATTACAACAATCTGGAACAAAGTGAACGTCTGAAAAGCGCAATCCCATCCGCTCCAGGCGTCGTTTACCGACGACCACGTAACCTCAAAGACACCCTTGTCCACTCCCAAATTAACACATCACCCCCCAATAATTCATGCCGCCCTTGTTTAAAGCCACGATGTCTTGTATGTAAGGCGATGCGAGAAACAGACAAAGCAATCAGCACGCAATCCAAGTTTTCAATTAACATACGAGGAAACCTAACATGCGATTCCTCTAATGGGGTATACCTAATCGAAGGCAACGTGTGTGGTATGCAGTACATCGGATAAACAGAAACACCATTTAGGATTCGCTTCAATAATCACAGAGCCCATGCGAAATCAGTCCCAAGTCTACCTCTATCAAAACATCTCAATCTTCCCAACCATGCATTCGACAAACTATCAGTAACGCTCTTAGAGACGGGATTTAAATCAAATCGAGAACGTGAACAACGAGAGTCATACCTCATCCACCGATTTAACATCCTCGACAGAGGAATAAATGAGAATCCTGGTACACTTGCAGCAATTAAACATTAGAAAACAATTACGGCAACAATGAAAATAGTAACTGAGTTCACGGCACTGCAGCTGCGAAGGGCACTGGACAACCCAAAACAATTCTAAGTGTAACTACTCTTCCTAAGTGCAGCTGTCGTCTGTTTTCTGTTTTATTTTACTACCCAATCAATTGAGCCATGCATGACATGCCCAACAGAAACCCTGTGTACAGCCGGGAGGTCCCTACTACACGCGTAATCCAGAAGCGGGCAAAGAATTCGCATTGCGCCCGCTTACCAGCCTCTACAGCAATACGGGGCACCCCTCTTTTTACGACGAAATGTTGACAGGGCGCCGAGTAGTTAAAGGCTTAGAACTTCCTAAAAAAGCTCTTTTTTTGCCCCACACCAAACCGCCAGTGCCAGGAAGCGCCATCTGGTCGGGAGGAATGCGTTAGTGAAAGGAAACATACACAGACCGCTGACATCAGATAGGTGAAGGGGAGAAGGGGGAGGGAGATGAAGGGGGAAGTTGAGGGAAGACTGGAGGGGGGAAGTGGAAGGAAGAGTGGAAGGGGGGCGCCTGAGGGGAGTCCACCGTATATTATTTTTCTCTTCTTCTTCTCTTTTTTCTTTTCTTTTTTTTCTTTTCTGTCTTCTTTCCTCTTTCCTTGCCCTCTGATTTGAGATTGTATAAAGCTGAGCACCAACAAACTTTATCTTTAGGCCAGACTCTAGGCCGAAACGTCGAAATAAACCACGTTGTGACCGCTCACGGAGGATCTACTGGACTATATATATATATATATATATATATATATATATATATAGTGGGGATCTGAGGCGCGCCCGCGACCATTTCGCGGGCATTCCGCCACACGGCCACACCCTTTTGCTTTTTCTGCTCTGGTAAGGGCGTGTGGCGGAACGTGGTACGTGCGCGCCGAGGGAGCTCTCTCCTCCATGGTCGGCGCCGGGTAAGCACGTGTTTCCTTCGTCTGCGTGTCCTTTGGAAATTTCCAGACTGTAGCCTGCCTTGAGTGGCCTTGGGCACCTCGGCAGGCGTGTTTACTTGAGTGCAAGCTTCGGTACCGTACGCTAAGCCCACAGCGGTGCCTAGTGCTTGAATTGGTCGTACCACACCGAGCCGCACTTGCTGTAGGCCCACGCGTACGAGGTTTGCCCTAACACTCGCGACCAGGCCCAGTGGCCATCGTGAGAGTGCGCAGCATAGCCGCGAGGGACCATTTCCTGACTGGCGTGTCAAACAAAGCTCGCCATTGCCAGCTGCGACGTGCTCGCGGTTTCCCCTTATCGTGAACGTCCGTGTGCGGGTGCCTTTGCTCTCCGCGTCCCGGAAGCGGACGTTGTATTGTTGTTCGGGGTGCCGCCAAGGGTAATGAAGTGTTGTGTATTTTTGTGTTGGAACACTGTTTTGCCGTGCCGTGCTAAACGCCTTATTAGTTGAGCGCGCGCGGAGCGGTGCGCTACACGCGAGTAGGTGACGGAGTCGCGGCCCTGTGGCTCGCCAAGCGTGAACTCGTGGTGACCCTACGCTACGGTGAGTAGCGGGGTCACCATACTGGCGCCCAACGCGGTATCAAAGGCTTATTAAGCCTTTGAGTAGTCTTAGCCGAGTCAGCCCGCCTTTGCGAATCAGGCTCGCCGTGTTTATCCGCGTTATGTCTGCTCCGCGTGAGTTCTGTCCGCCGATGCTCGAACACGTCCGCCATCGAACACGTCCTGTGCAGCTGCGCTTGCTACGACACACAGCGATGCCAGCTCCGGATGATTTTGAATCAACTTGACCCCGGATCATTTTGTGTGCAGAAGATACTAGGACCTTGGGCATCTGCCTCAGTTGCGCAGAAAGCAACTAAAGCACTGCTAATTTACCTAAAGTCAACAAACCTGAGCGACCGCCTGTAGACTGTGTGCTCCCCGAGTGTGCTCGTGATTGTGTGTACCTTCTCATCTCTCTGCAACCTCTTTTCTCCCCTTTATCCACTCCCCAGTGCAGGGTAGCAAACCGGATGTGCGTCTGGTTAACCTCCTTGCCTTTCCTTGCATCTTTATCTCTCTCTCTCTCTTGGAATTATGCACTGGCTCATGCAAAGAGATACACGCTGCAGCCAAATGCGACTACCGGCACGCTACGAATAATGCAGCTACAGCTCAAATTTTCCACCTCCTTCACTGCGTGCAGCGCAGTAGTGCTTGAGGGTTTAGTTGTCGTGGCTGAGTCTAATATTAAGCGTGCAAAGTGACCTTCCGCACGGCAAAGTCCACTCTCGGTGCCGAGAAAGCGTAAACATTGGTAGGCTCGCCGCAGAAGTGGTAGGCTATCACTGGAAACAGCTACAGCAGACTGCCTAGCTTTGCATTTTTGTCTTCGCTGCTTCTGTTGCTGCAAATGTGCGCTTGTAGTACCACGACTGTCAGCATTCATGTGAAAACATCTTTATGTATATTTCTGCTAGAATGTAAGTGCGATGTAGAGCGTTGTGGTCTTAAATGCACTGTGAACACACTTATTTCCCTACACACAAAAGAGTTTTGGAGGGGGGGGGGGGTGATAGCTGCACATGCGCTGGCATGCACATCACGTTCACAAGAATAGAAATGATAACTGACACTGACATCCTTGCTTAGTCGCCTCACATCCACACAACACACAGCTACACTCATCACTGCTTTAAGGGTTTAACGTTGACTAAGGAATGCATAAGCCTCGCGAATACCATATTCTACAATAAACAAAATAATTCAAGACTGCATTTTTCTTTCGACCGAGCATGAACTGCATAATCAACTGATCACTATTCCAACTTATTCTCAACAAAATTACTTGCGCAACAGTGCAAGAAATTGGATTAGGCGTCTCTCAGAAATTTATGCGCTTAGCCAAGCATATCATGCCAGCAGTTGACAGTTAAACACCTTTACTTTTTGCCTGATTACGTATTCGAAGACCAAAGTAAGCAACAAATGATAAAATACGTCATGTTTATACATTTATCTGCCACACAGCTCAAACAAAGCAAGCGCTTGAGAGGAAAAGCGGTGATATAATACAAATGCATTTTTTTTGTTAACAACGCTGCACTGTCGCGACCTGGAAATCGGTGTCAGGTCAAATGACTTATGGCGCCAAGCTAGCCTATAGCCCAGGCTCGCCTGTTCCGGTGACTTTTTGGTCGGCTGCGACTAACGTGCACCACCCAAAACAGCCTACCAGTTTGTTTTTAACATGAAAGGATCACCGATGTTGTGTGCGTCTTAATTTTTCAATGATTTCTTCTATTTTTTATGGCGCTACTCTTACATTCTAATACATTGTCCATGGCCAGCATGATGCCGTTGATTAAAGTGCCGTTGCACAAACCATCGGATGCAGTGTTTTTCCTGCACAACGAAGAAAATTGGGAGACCTGTAAGAGTTGAAGGCGATAACAATATTTGAACAAGTACACACACACACACACACGCGCGCGCGCGCGCGCGCGCGCGACATACTTGTATTAAAGATAACGATTTCCGGCCTTTTCAACAGCACTTCTATTGCATTAGTGTTTTGTTTGTGCCCAAAGTAGGTAGGAGTGAGTATTCGGCACTGCATGGTGAATTGTTGGGGCAAACATAGACAGTGCCGTGCGTCTCCGTTCCCTCTGCTTTTATACGCGTTGCGCTCACTCACAGCACACATGCACGCATAGTGCACTGACACATTTAGTAACTACAGTCAAAGTCGCTGCGCTTGCACAGAATCTATCACATGCGCCTCAAATCCCGGGTGACGGGAGGGAGCGTGCATATGCGCCCGACATTTTTAAAGACGATGGTCTTTCTTGAAGACCTTCCACGCGAAAATTCTGGCCTTTCTGTCTGTCCATTTATCTATTTTTCCACTCTTAACGGTACCGGGCATTTCAAACGCCATCAGCGCATATCCCAAACGGCCGACACCATCCGCAGCACCCACCAATGTTGCTCAAGCTTCAGTGTTCATACTAGTGCGATTGTCAATTAAAAAGCAATTATTGCGCACATCTGAGACACCATAAGAACACGTATATACTCTCTATGTACATCTTTTATTAAAAAAGGCATACATAACTTATTCTAAGGACAGTAGCGTTTATCACGTTGCGCAGATCATGCAACGCTTGCACGAAGAGGGAAGTGTTTCCAATGCTTTGTTAAGGCGACAAGGTGGTGGCACCTACCCATCGCCTTGCGTTCTACACCTTATCACTTTTGAGACAGGCGCGCACGCCCATCTCAGAGCCGCGTGTTTCGTTTTCCAAGATGACTGCCAGATAGCACTCATGTCTCACGTGTGACGTGACTTGGTGAACTCGTTCACCTCCGCTGCACGCTGAAGGCATGGTAACGCAACGCCTCCAGAATACCATTCACCAATTTTCTTGCTCAGAACATCAAATAAACGTTTCGTTTAATCTCTCCAGACGCAAGACTATCGTCTTTCGACGACATTTGCAGATTAACGTGCAGATAAGGGGCGAATTTTTTCGAAGTATTAATGATGCCTCTTCTTGCATGTAAAAGAATGCTTGCGCAGATGCATGTGCTCTTTGTCACGGGTGACTAGCGATGTGTCCGCTACTTTTTTAAACATTCCTCCAGTGTGATTGTGCCATATCTCTTGAAAACGGCGAGAAAACCACGTCGTCCCATCCCAACGTCTCCAAGAGTTTTTGCCACTGCAACCACGCCCCTCTCTCGCGGAGGTGGTCGTAAAAAAAGAAAGATGAAAAGGAAGGATGGGAAGGTAACGAGATAATAGCATCTGGTTTTTTATCAGCACTGGGGTTGCAACAAGCGTACAACGGAACAGCGTAATTGAGCCGTGTTTGTATCACCTTCACAGCCGTTAGCCTGCATTCACATCTTAGTGGACACTTCCTTGCATCTTTATCTCTCTCTCTCTCTCTCTTAGTGGACACCTAATTCGTGCCATAAGGAAAGCGAAAGCACCGATACCTTTCGGCTCATGTCCTTATTTTCATCTATTTCTAATTGTCGCTCATACATAACCCACTGCGTTTTCGCTTCCGATAAAGGACGCCACTGACACTGACCACAAAAGTTCTCGCAAAACGTGCTTTGTATCAATCTCGCGTTAATAGCTGTCGGAGTTACATACTAAAATCAATTGAGATACCATACGGTCGGGCCAAAGTATACGTAATACTTAAGTAAAAACTGGATGCTTCTTTTTTACCTTCTTTCTTTTTGAATTTGCGGCCACCTCACAGTAAGCCAGGTTTGAGGCATTGTTTTCCAGTGTACCTTTGAATTATTCTATGGTTCTCAAATGGAGCTAAAGAAACGCTTCGCGTCGCCTTATTGCAACGCTATGTCCACCAAGGAAGAAATTCTTCCAATCTTACTTATAGCCTCTTTCTCTGCGTTCGCATATCCACAATGACTTTGACGAAGAAAGCTCCATCTACGCGCGCAGAAATCTAATGAACGGTCGTACTAAAACGCTGGACTTTTTAGCATTCCTAAATGCTGTAGGCTCATATGCTGAGATTTGGGTGCACGTCAAAAAACCTCAGGATGTCGAGTTTTCCGGAGCCTTCTGCTAAGGCGTCTCTCATAATCATATGGTGGTTTTGGGACGTTAGACATCACGTACCAATCAATCATCAATCACATTTGTAGCGCTTCAGTGATGCCATGAATAAAAAGACAGCAATTTTTTCCTTTCGCTTTAGTGTCACTCTCAAGGTACCTAATGGTGAATGTGTCAGTGGTGACGCAGACATCGCAAGTACGTCAGCAATCGCGATAAAATGCAATAAAGCTGCAATCTTAAAGGAAAACCAGAACGAATGAAGCGCTGGATAAACACAAGGCGGTCACCGATAACTTGTGTTTAGCCTTTCTTGGATAGATAGATAGATGGATAGAAAGATAAATAGGTAGATAGATAGATAGATAGATAGATAGATAGATAGATAGATAGATTTTGAAATCATTATCAAGCATTATCGCGCATCCAGCTCCTGCGGACGCGCCTGTGCTTCTTATATTAGTGAAGCAAAAACAACCAGGACCATAAATATTGCAATATTATTATAATTGATAATATGCTACTCGTATTATTATTATTATTATTATTATTATTATTATTATTATTATTATTATTATTATTATTATTACTATTATTATTATTATTATTATTATTATTATTATTATACAAATCAAAGCTATGCCGCAAAGGTGAAGCAATGAACGCGATACCAACACATTAGAAGGTCACACTCAGAATGGAAAGCAGACCGAAACTTGCCCGACGTTTCACACGCACAATAGACTCACGAAACGTACTTACAGGTACAGAAGAACGTGAAAAGGCGTCTCACTTGTTACTTCGCTGTGTCTGAAAAGTGCGTCATTTTCGCAAATGGAGACTGTGCAACGATTGCAGGGACCTTTGTGCACCCGGTGAATACAACTGAATCGTTCCAGTAAAAGTACAAGGCTAGTTAGGACGTACGATTTTCCCCGCTTCGAGATAAGGACGCGCGACCAAGAATTCACCCTCCCTCTTCTCCACGATGCAAAGTACTCGTGGGAGACGAGAGCGCGCGCTGCCGCATCGTGACAATGTGGCGACACGCGTTCATTGCGCCATCTTGGTGGTAATGGTGAAAACACGATAGCGCCCCCCGATGCCCGTCACCAGCCATAACAGGTAGATATAAATAGCTTGCCGTTGGAACGTTGAAGGCCGTGCTCCTTCATGGCTCAGTGGTTAACGCCTCGCACCCACAATTCAGAGGTCCCACAGTCGCTTTCACGTGCCGGAGCCTTTTAACTTTTTTGTTGTGTTTTCATATCTATACATACGTATACATATACGGTGAATGATGGTTGCGCCGTCCTGGATGATGACGTCAACGCCAGTGGCAAAATCAAGCCGGGAGTGTCCACATTATTGCTTTCGCAATAATAATAATAATAATAATAATATTGTAAGCATACATTTCTATATTTCAGAATACAGGTCTCCCTCAGTGATTTCGCCCCGCCGTTGTGGTCTGTAGTGCTTATCACGCTCGCCTGCTAACGCACCGAAGGTCGCGAGAACAAATCCCGACTACAGAAGCTGTGTTTTCTTTGGAAGTTAAAATGTGTAAGGCTCATGCACATAGATTTAGGTGCTGGTTAAAGAACCCCACGTGGTTGAAATTTTTGAAGCCCTGCACTACAGCGTTTCTCATAATAATATCGTAGTTTTGGGACGTTAAACCCGAGGTGTCATTATTCCAGAGATTTACAGCTAAGGTTGTTTTGCGCCACTTACAGAATGATGTGCATCTAGTTTCCTTTTGCAAAGAAAGCTGTCATAAGATCAAATCTCGGGTCACGCGCATTGCCGCAGTTTTCCGCCGCTGCCGTCACGCTGGTGTCCGTAACCACCATTGCACAAAATCAGAAGAAAAAAGATTTTAGTGCCAAGGAAACAGTGGGTCTCGAACCCGCGTCCACTGCATGCCAGCCTTGTATTCTACCACTGAGCCATTCCAGTGCTTGGTACTTTCCCGCAAACTTGCCTTAGGCAGGCTTTGTCAGGAAAGAAATTCCGTCAATATGAGTAATAAAGCGTTTTTGAACAGCAAAATACCAACCAGGCGTCACGCAATACGAATAGCGTAACGAGTGGGTTGCCCTATAGTTCAACACATTACAAAAGCTCGTTCTTGGTCTCCTATTAACTATTGCGCTTACCCACTTCAGGCATGATTCTTCATCGCCGTCAGCCAGTGCATGAGCAATTGGCAGAAAATTTTTGCAAGTGTTTAGCGCATATCACGCTTCTCAGAAGAACGACGAAGGATATCAGAGCGAATGCCGGCCTACTACACGGAAATCATTATTAATAATGCCATAGTGGGCATCAAGGAAGTGTGCTTGCAGCAGTTTCTCAGAATGTTTAGAAAAGACTCTGAAAGGCTGCTCTTCTAGCTTTTGCTTGACTGTGCTGCGCGTTCCGCGCTGGCCTGGACTTTCTCTCTCTCTCTCTATGTTTTTCTTAAATCGCGTATGCTTTCCTCGACTGCGCTCATCTTGTTGCACCCGAATTTCCAATAGATAGCCGGTTATCTGCTCTAGGTATTGCTAGACCATCTTAACTACCTGTCTTTTTTTCGTAACGCCCTGTAGAGTTTTTTATTGATTAGTACATTTTCTTCTAATATCCTGTCAACTTTCAGCCAATGTTGGTAATAAATGTAATTTCGCGTATATTTTGAAACTTTTCTGTTATTTACAACTATATGCTACACACACTATACTTTTTGTGATTTTACTTGTTCTGCCTCTAAGGCCTATGTGTGAGCTTTCGATGGGGGATTGAGCATATGTGCGAGAGTATACGCTACATAATAAATGTTTCTCCACTGACGAAATGTTGCTCTGTTGTAAAGTCCATGTGGGTATTATATATATATATATATATATATCCAGCCCTTAGGTATACACTTCTTTCTCTTATGTATATGTGTATATATAGCTTCTGCTCTGGAACTTCGATGATTAATGGCAGTGTGATCGCTGATATTCGATGCCCAAGTCGAATTATATTGTTAGCTGTGAACAAATTACTAGGAAAAATGAGAGACCTGTGCTGTTGTAGAACGATCAGTATGAACAGTAACTTTTCCTTGCACAATAATTTTCATCAGTAGTCTTACAGCTTTGCACTACATATAGTTCAAAAATACTGTTGTGCACAGTTATTTGATTCGCTATATTCTGTTGTCCTTTTGTTCACTACTTCACATGTAGTTTTCTGCGAACACTTTTTTTTGACGCTGCATGCCTAAGCTATTTCAGTCACGTGTCACCTCGGTAAATTTCCGATTATTCAGAGAGTTCGTTTATCATCACTACGAGTTCTGGATTTCAAAATTTTTAGCGCCACCAATACATCTCTACAACTTCATGCGGTCCCACACAGCTTTGATATCTGTGTATACTCGTCGGTTGACCTGTGCGCTTTTGTAGAAGTATTCTGTGAAAGTTTGTTTCACTAACTCGTGGGCTCCGCCATGATAAACTTAGCTTCTTGGTCTTAAACGATGTGATGCCCATGGCAGGCGATGAGCGAACGCGCTTGGTGCAGTCTTATCAGGAGTGAGCTACAGGTGGCCTGTATGTCCACTCAGTCCTCCTCTAAAAAATATCAAAAAGGAGGAAACATGACCCTTCCAAAATAAAAAAGAGGCGCAGATCTCAGGGCGTGAGACATCGTTTAGTTTATTTCGATAGCTTTTACAAAAAATGGCACTCATGACCGAGGCTGAATACCACTTTGCTTTGAATACTTAAAATATACATGGCGCTGATTTCGTCAATCCTATACTTCTCCAGTGAACTTGACTCAAGTCAGTATGCACCACAGGTACACCATCGTTTTTTGTCAAATCTTTTCCTGCTTTTTATCACATATTCTTCAACAGCCACGGTCACATATCTCAATACCACGCCTCCACCTTTATTTATTTTCCTCTTCAACACATGACAAGGCAACTCGATAAGACATAACTAAAAAACAGCAAAAAATCGATAAGAAACAGAGAAGGCACATGCACACATAAGCGCAGATTAACAACTGAAAATTTATTGAAACATACATATATATAAACAGCAAAAATTATGAGATCATAGAATAGTGGTTGGCAGTGAGATAATCTATCTCTAGTTGGTGCAATGTGACCGAAGGCCTCATAACACACTTGCAGAAAGAAGTAGTACACTGGACGGGTGCAATCCAGACTGGTGCAATTGTGCCCCTCCTTTGATTTCATGTGTTTTGGAGGTGGCCGGTCAAGTGTTCGCAGATGCGCCAAGTGGTCCAAACAAAAGCGTTAATTTTCCTTCTCTGCGTATGCCACTTCCCTTTTTCCTCCCCTTCTGTGGCTGGGGGAGAGTAGTGAGCACAGCGTACATATACACGCTGCTGATGAAGGCAGTTGATAACCTGAAAAAGACATGTCCTTTTGTCGAAACATTCGTTCCAGCAACATTGCCTGTTCAATGTATTTTCCATCACTTCAAGCCTTAAGACTTTCTCAAACTTCTGTGTCAGACTTGGTAATAGCTTAGATTTCGTAATAAAAAGAAATGCAGATCGACTATTTCATTAATCTAGCTGAGTGACGCCAAACAACAGTTATTCCACTGCTATTTTGAAATTTAGAAAGCCCTTGAGTGCCAAAGCGCGGATCTATACTGGGCGAGTGCCAGAGGAACCTTGACCATTGTTGTGTGGGGCTTCACTGTCCACATATGCAAGAGCCTCTTCAGAGGAGGGAAAGAGGGCAGCACCTAGTATGTGGTTTCCTATCTGGCGATTTAATTAGGGACGGTCCACTTGCCCGCAAAAAATCGTCTCTCTTGAACAGAGTCTGGCCTGTCCCCTGCAGAGCGCTTGAGTGGACTGACCCGGAGGCATTTTTCCTCGATGGAGCACGCCAGTTATTTAACGGCTTCCTAGTAAACGTACACTTCATTCTTTAGGTCAATATTTGGGTCGGGAAGTTACGCAAGATGATAGAGCTGAGGCCAAGCAATAAGTGTGGTAATTAAAGATGGAGAGAGCGCTCCTTCGTTGGTTTTCCTTCTTTTAAACTTGCGAAACGACTTGAGCGATCTTCAGTGCGGGCGTTAATTGCGACTAATCTGATTTTTTCTCTCCCACCGTACCTCGCACAATTCCCTTAAGCCCCATAGGTATACAGACATCGCGCCGTCTTCCGACCTATGTAAACCAAGAGGGACCTCGTAGCCTAATAAATGAAGAGTCAAGAAGTGCAGCACGTCTCAGTTTGCTGATGCACTTCATCTCCAGGTTGAGAAGGCAGGATGGGAATCTTTCATTATTTCGGGGCAAGTACTCGCCCTGCCAATTCATCGCATTACCATATAGTTTCTTTTCTTTTCAGTCATGCTTCGAGACAGCAAACTGCGTGACAACTTGTGCAACTTCCAATCTTATACCTAATCACTTCCATACATGCACTTTTCCTTGCACTTCAATATTACTATTCACGAGCACATTGCTAAGTAAAGTGGCTTATGTATAAAGTTTAAAACGGTTCAGGTCTCAAACGTCCCTGCCTTTCACTTATCATTTCTCCCCCTTTCAAATGTTTTATTACGTGTAAATTGATTGCTTCAGCATTTTCGCAGACGTCCACAGAAACTTGCTCTGACGGCAAATGTTCAGCAATTGAAGCTGCTTTTTTTGCTCTCTCCTTTCGAGTTTCTAGTGATCAAGAGCAAAAAATCTTATTGAACGCAACTGCTCAAAGCTCCGTGCTTTTGCTTTACTCTTATACTACTGGACAGCGATGCATAGAAGGCGCAGTATGGCGCAAAGTAAAGAAAGATGGCTGAGCTTTTAACTGTGGATTTGTGGATGCATGAATGCTTAACCGGGCGTAGACGTGTGCCCCATCAAGCTCACAAAAAATACTTAACGTCTTTTCTGCCTGAAATAACTCTTCCTTTCACTAGGAAAAAAACGAACTCACAGCCGAACTTTTTGAGCCTTGAGGGAGACAAACCTTGGTTTTCGCCATCTTTATTTTTGTCCTTTCTTTCTACATTTTTATCCCCAATACTCCGACCACGCTTTACTTATTTTACTAGCGTACCGTTTACTTTCCCAGTTCTGTCCCTAAACCACAAGGCTTTACTTGGACAAACATACCTCTAATGGATATCTTCGCGTCAACTAAACGATGCTGCACGATTTTCTCATCTTTCGTGCATTAAGTACACTTCTTCTTTTTCGTTTTTGTCGTCGTTGTCTTCTTTAGTAAGCATGGCTGTATACCTATGGTTTTTAGAACAGCCCGACCTTGCAGCAAACAGTAGAGCTTTTACTTTGAGTTGTCATTAATTGCTTCCTTTCCTATTTTGCGTGCACCTTTTAGCCGATGCAGACCTGCTTTTCTCTTTTTATTTAATGCGCTATCTGTCGCTATGGCTGAAAACTTCTTACGCCATCTATTCTTGGGCGCGAAAACTAAACTGTAGTCACCTGGCCCAGCATTTCAAATGCTTGCTGCTGGTTTTAAAGATGATAGTCTTTCTTAGGGACCTTCGACGCATACATTTTGGTCTGTTTGTCTGTCGGTGGACTTTTCTGCTTCTGCCGAAACGATACCCGTAACGGCCAGAATCTAACCCCATCCGTAGCACCCACCAATATTGCTCAAGTTTCAGCGTTCATACTTGTGCGATTGTTGAAACAAATAAATTATTGCGCATATCTGAGGCACCATAACAACACGTCAGTATTTTTCGTGTTTTTAAGTTTGTCTTCATACTCTCTATAGAGAAGGCGTGCATAAGTAATTTTAAGGACCATAGCGTTCAACGCTGCGTTGACAATGCAACGCTATGCACGAAAGGCAAGTGTTCACAACGCTGTGCTGCGAGGTGGTAGAACCTATCCGTCGACTTGAGTTCTACACCTTATCACCGCCGAGATGGGCACCCTCGCCGCGCGCTTCGTTTTGCAAGGTAACGGCAAGATAGCGCTCATGTCTCACGTGTGACGTGCCTCGATGAGTTCGTTCGCCTCATCTGCACGCATCGAGTCACTCTAACGCAGCGCCTCCGGAATAGCATTCAACAATTTGCTCACGCGCAAGACGAAATAAACGATTTTTCCACTCTCTCCAAACGCAAGACTGTCGTCTTTCGACGTCAATTGCACTGAAACATGAAGATACGAGGCCAGTTCTTTGTCTTTGTTCTGCGATGACCTACCAACGCGTCGCTGTTCAGTCAACAAGGGACCCGACACAATGCTGGAATATCGTGCTCAAAAAAGACCTCATTGATTACCTGAGCACCAGAAGTAAATCTTCAAATGCAGACTGAACCTCGGGTATACAACAACGAGAGGAATTTTCCCGCGCACCGCATGGCCAAAGTAGGGATTTACAACCTTCGCAGCGACACTTTCCGACTACCGAGCAGAGGTACTCAGCAGTGTTCAGTCATTTCGCAGTTGCTTTTCAACCTTGCAATGAATAAGTTACCCAGCCTCCTCGACGCTACACAAGACCTGCGACAAGTCTCTTATGCAGACAATATTACGTTATAGATGACAGCCTGAAATACCGGAACGCAAGAAATGCGCCTTTAGGAAGCATTAGATACCATCGAGAAGTATTTGAAAAATTGTGGACTCAACTGTGCTTCCTAGAAGTTGGAACACCTCACTCTGCAGTGCAGAACGAGAGGGTGGCCAGCCACCTACATTCAACCTGATCCAAGCGTCACCCTCAACAGAACGCCAGTCAAAATAGTGGAAATATCACGAGTACTGGGGCTACACAACCACAAAGATGGGTCAGGGGCGGCTGCACTACCTCGAATGCTGCGCACGCTATCTCAGCTAACGCATCTCGCCCGGCGAATAACGAACCGTAGAAGTGGCCTTAAAGAGCAAGACACGCTGCGTGTAATGTAAGCTCTCCTCAGTTGCCGACTAAACTACGGCACTCCCTACCTCGCGCTGAAAAATGCAGAGGTAGAGAGGCTGGGCATCATAATTCGTAAGGCCACAAATATCGCTTGAGGGCTCCCATTCACGGCTTCCACTGCGAAACTACTGAAGATGGGCGTGCACAATACCTGGCAACTAATCGAAGCATACAAGGCTAGTCAGTGAAAACGGCGAAAGCTCTCGCCCACTGAAAGATTGGTTCTACAACGGCTCAACTATAGCGAAACTTTTATAGGCGACACTGACGCGGACTGGAAAGAACGGATTCCGCCAAACATCCGCGAATATTTAAGCATTGCACGAACCCCGCACAATATCCACCCAACACATCACAAGGAAAAAAGGCAGGCACAAGTGAACGCTGTGTGGCAAAATCACGGCCAAGATCCAGACGCCAGATACACAGACACCATCAAGTATTCTGATAGAGACGCCTACGCTTTGACCTTGGTTGATTCTCGGGGCGCACAGCTTGCACCTGCCATAGTACGCGACCAAATCTCAGAAACTGCAGAGCAGGTGGCAGTTGCACTAGCTACCACAACTTGCTTGGATGCAGCTGTGGTATTTACAGATTCCCAAGCAGTCATGCGACACTACAGCAAAGGTCGTGTGTCTAACCAAGCAATCCAGGTATTCAAGCATCGAAGCACTCCGATGCCACTCACCTAAGGGGCGTGGGTGGGCACAAAAATCTGGAGGGCAACAGGGCGGCTCACGCCGCGGCACAAGCACACGAATACGCCTACCGGGCTGCCCCTTCCCGCTTTTTACACGCCAGGACTGCGTCCGTGGAGGCTGAGTCCATATCTATTACCTACTCTGCAATAGTGCAACACCATAGACGGGCACGCAGAAAGTATTCACCAGCACAATCGAAGCTCCACAAAGAGAACAGCACTATTCTAAGAAGGCCGCAGAGCAACACATACACACACGTATACTAATGGACCAAATGTACCCAACATTACACGAATATTTTTTTGCCTGACTTGCAGCGTACGTGACACATTGGCCCACATGATCTCCGAGTGCCCATGCAATACGAATACATACCTATCACCGCCACTGAATACCTGTGACGCTATTCAAGAACAGGAAGAGCTTCTCGAAACGTGAGAGGCCAAGCTCGCCTCGAAGGACCTGGACCCGCAACAACGTCTCGCCGCCAGGTCCAAGAAGGTAGCTTAGGCCGGAGGGTTCCTGAAATGAAGAGACCTCCTATCTAGGGTAAAACCGGGACCTGCACCACTATACTGTTTCGAAAAGGAAAGTTTATTCCTTCCTTGCTTCAGACAGCCCTATCCCTCTGCGTTGAATCGGCCGCATATGACTGGAATCAATAAAATAGGGTAGGCGCTGCGTGGTGTACGTACACCATCAGAGAGGGGTGTCGGGAAACATTACCTTTCGCAGAACCCAGGGCCGTTGCAAAAAAGTAGCAGTATATCTTCGGCAGAGGGCTTTTTTCGCGCAACAGCGTCGCGCAGCCTAAAAAACACAAGTGTCCTAATAATTGCGTATCTATTTATTTTCTACTACAACAAAACACCACTTAATACTGCCGTATAGATGTTGCGCTTCCTATATGCGTAATATTTACTTTTTGATCTGCAATCTTCAAAAGTATCAAGGCTGTCACTAGTTCAAATTGGCTGGGCGTTAAGCAAGAGCTCACACTTTGGCCATAGACGTCCCTCTACAGTTTTGCTAGAGTTACTGTATATTCTACCTTTAGGTAGCAAAGTTGCACCTCTGACAGAACTCGCCGCTCGTGCCACCATTCGCCGAGCATGCTCACGTGCGCAAAATGCGTTCGTTAAAGGAAAGCTAACTTCACGGCCGTGCTGGTGCTGGCGACCGCAGCGCCCCCACTGCTACCACTGCACTGTCAAGCTGTCCGTGCGGCGAAGCGCAAGGCGGTTCGGCTCACGCAGTGCGGATTGTTTTTCGGTGTTGTGGTGGTGTTTCCTTCTCTCAATTTTAGGTTTTATTCTTCTTTTAAGAGACAGTCATTGCACCAGCGCCGGCCTATATGCAGTAATTTTTTTTTGCGAGGGTAGGGGGCCGACTTGCTGAAGACCATGCAAAACACTCATTTGTGTGAGTCATTTTTCGTAAAGTGAACGTACCGAAAGTTTCGGGAAAGAGCCCCCCCCGTCTTCCTTTTAGCTTTGGGCCAGCGTCAGTGACGCGTTATAAACAAGCATACACTGAGAAAGTGCACGGAGCCGCTGAGCCGCGTAGGCTCCTACATTCTAGACGGTTAGCTTTCCTGCTTAGTACAGACGCGCCAGTGAGCAAAGTTGCGGACCTACGCTCAACTCTGCTACCTACGGTAGCATATATAGTAAAGAGGAAGAGAACTAAACTTTTTTATTCAGAAAAGGTAGGGGAAATGGGGGAAACCAAGTTTGACGGGGGCTAGGTTGGGGCCTAAGGGGCCGGAACACTAGCAGACCAGTCCACCAGCTTGACCTGTATATGCATATTCGTGCTCCTTAAGGACCTCTCCCAGACCTTCCGTGAGGGAGATGACTGCAGGAGCCCCTTGGGTGGAGGGTTGTTGTGGCAACCCCATAATACGTGGTCTTGTCCTGCCTGTGCTAGGCCATAGTTAATACACTTGTGTAGCTTTTCATCTTTCACTATTGCAGCCAGCCTCATCGGGCTGAGTATACAATGAGTCTGAGCCCTTCGCAGTGTAGTCACTTGGGCCTGGATTAATGTTTCACCTGGAGGTGGATAAAGCCTTTTTTGTTCTCGGTGCCGGCTGATCCGGTCTCCGTAGCTGAGCGGCAGGTCATTCAGATTTGGTTCCTGGGACCGCACCACTGCCCGGTTTATGTTCCCTCGGGCTGTCTGGTTAGTGGCCTCATTTCTGGGGTTCCCACAGTGGCCCGGAACCCAAATGAGCATGAATTTTTGTTGAGGTCATGCTAAGTTTTGCTGTGCCGTTTTATTTGTATACCCTGCAGCATATGCCTTGATAGCCGACATCGAATCCGATATAATAAATTTTGTGCCCTCAATGGTAGTTCCAATAGCAATCACTGTTTCTTCTGCCTCAGTTGTGGAGCCGGCCTGAATGGTTTCTGTCTGCAATGAGCGTCCGTAGCCATCAACTGCCGCAATAACATAATTCAGCCTGCCGGCGTGACTGGCGTACAGATACGCTGCTGGTTTGTTATCCAGTCTTTTTTTAGTGCGTCCGCCCACGCTTGCCGACGTTCTTTGTTTAGACTACCCACGGGTTTTGGCAGTGGCAGAATGTTTATCTTAGCTCTCATTTTGTGCGGTATTTTAAGCCTCAGTTTGGGTCCAGTGAGTGGTTTTAAGTTTAGGAGCTTCAAGACTGCATGTCATTGTTGAGTGCACGATAATTTTTACCATTGTGATGCTCGTTGTGCTTCAATTATTTCGTTTACGGTGTTATGTACACCAAGTTCCGAGAGTTTCTCGTTGCTGACCCAAGAGGGTAATCCTAAGACCGCTCTGTAGACTGACCTAATTAATATGTATTTTATTCATTGCGTCGCTCCTGAGGTACAAGGAGGAGCTTTTTGCGTGACTCTACAAATGATGAAAGACTGCATTACTTTTCAGGCTTCTTTTTTGTAGCCTATATATATATATATATATATGCTTCCGTCCACTTATTCTTCTCAGGAGCCCGATGACTTGTCGCGAAGTGGTTTCCAGCCTTTTAAGAGTCTCTCGGACGAGTCATTTTTCTTCTAAAAAGAGGCCGAGTATCTATATTGTGGTTACTTTACTACTGTTTCTTTGTTCACCGTGATGTTAAACGTGTATCTGATCGCTGGCGGTAGTGTAGTCACTATAAAGAGCTCTGATATAGCTTCAGAACATTTAAGTCCGTTCAGTGCTGTGAAGGTTGGCACTGTGTCGGCTGCTTTTTGCAAAGCTCTCTTAACATCGTCTGGGTTTCCTGCCATTGTCCAAATCGTTACGTCGTCTGCATATATTGCGTTGCGAATATGCGGAAACTTTTCCAACTTTTCTGGCAGTTTCCTCATCATGCAGTTAGGAGAGAAGGGTGACAACACTGCGCCCTGTGGTGTACCTCATGCTCCGAGTTTTATTACTGAACTTTGAATTCCACCAAATCATAGGACGGCAGTTCTATCTTTGAGAAAGGTTGAATTGTAGTTATACATTCACGCTCACACATTCATCTCAGCGAAATTAGATAAGACTGATTTGAGCGTTACCCGATCAAAAGTTTTTTGAACATCTAATCCTAGTATTGTCCTGGTAGCACCGGGGATGCCTGGGTCCACGACGTCTTTTTTAATCATCCACATAATGTCTTGAGTGGACATACCTTTTCCAAAGCCGCATATGGTTGGCCTAAATAGTTGATGTTCTTCTGTGTGTTCATCAAGTGTGGCTGAGACAACGTGTTCGAGTGCCTTTCCCAATCATAAAGTCAGAGATATTGGCCTTAATTTTTCAGCTCTAATTTCTTTTCGGTTTAGGAATAAAATGACTTTGGCTTCTTTCCGAATACGGGGGATGTTTCCATTGTGCCATATGTCGTTGTAGAGTTTAGTCAGACTTCGGATAGACTTATCATCCAAATTTCTCAGGAACTTGTTTCTGACAGCATCTTTTCCCGCGGCCGAGGTTGTCTTGATATTTGCGAGTGCTGCCCTGACTTCAGCTTCGGTGATGTCAGCATCAAGTTTTTCGTTGTTGGTTTCCTCGTACGGGGGATAGGCGGCTTCGCCCTCTTCCAGATTCGACTAAATTTCCATTAGTATATTTATGATGTAGTCGTCCATGACTTCCAATTTCTGCGCCGGCATTTGCATGCGTCTTTGTGCAGCCCCTTTAGTATTGTCTGGCTCCAATAGGTGCTTTAAGAGCGACCATGGGTTTTTGGAGCCGAGCAGTTCATTATTCCAGTCCCAGATTTGCATTTATTCCATTGAACGTAGTTCGCCCGAGTATGTCTGTATTTGTTTTTATACTTTTACCAAGTGTAGTTAGAGGTTTTGGTTAAGTTTTTTATAAGCTATTCTTCTTGCATTGTTTGTTGTTTCTTCCAGAAGTTGACCAGAGTTGAATCTGGCTTGAGACCATCTTCATCTATCGGGGCCCCTGTAGTGGCTTCTTCAGAATCTTTGAGCAGTTCTGGAAAGCACTCATCAATATTTTCCATTTTGTCCACTGCTTGTCGGTTTCATTGGTACCTAAAAGATGCCATTTAGTACGCTGAACCAGAAGTTTTTTTCCTGCCATAACATGTTGCTGGAATTGCAATATCAGGTAGATAGTGGTCACTGCCCAGATTCAGCCTTATGTTTCCCCAGGTTGCTTTTTCGGCATACTTGACAAAGCACAAGTCTGTGGTGGTATTTCTTGTGACGCTGTTACCTACCCTTGTCGGCTGTGAGGGGTCAGTGAGCAGCGTCAGTCCATTGTTTTCGCCACAGTTATGAATAGTAGTCCCATTTTTGTGCTTCGCTGGTAGCCCCACATTGGTTTATGGGCATTAAAGTCTCTGAGGTTTATTAGTTGTTCATTCGCAGCTTCCTTCCTTGCTTTTCTGAATATTGCTGCAAAAAATATTGTTTTACTTCGCGGCGGACGCTATATGTTGAGTATGTACAGGCATTTACTTTTTTCTGCGTTTAGGCATGAGTTGTACGAATGTATAATGAATGTTTTTCAATTCTAAGTCGATTTGCACCGATGCAATCTTACGTTGTATGGCTATGGCTGTTCTTGGTTTTTTCCTGTAGAAATCTTGCTTTACGTGGCATATTCAGCTATTTTGCTTTCTGTTTCTATTTCCTGTAAGGCTACTACCTCAATACCGGGGTCGAAGTTGGCAAGAGTGAACTGCAGTGCCACCCGCTTTTTAGCGAATGACATGCAATTGCATTGAATATTTCTAACTTGTCCCGCCATCCATTTTAGGGTAGTAATCAGCCCTGACGTTGAATGTGTTCAGTAACTTGCCGCTTCGCGTGTTACTTGGTTTAGTTTGATTGATTAATTGATGATTGATATGTGGGGTTTAACGTCCCAAAACCACCATATGATTATGAGAGACGCCGTAGTGGAGGGCTCCGGAAATTTCGACCACCTGGGGTTCTTTAACGTGCACCCAAATCTGAGCACACGGGCCTACAACATTTCCGCCTCCATCGGAAATGCAGCCGCCGCAGCCGGGATTCGACCCCGCGACCTGCGGGTCACCAGCCGAGTACCTTAGCCACCAGACCACCACGGCGGGGCGTGGTTTAATTTGACTTGGTCCCATAGCGGGTAAGTTAAATGTCGATTGGGAGTGTCTCTGCTGCTTGCGTTAGAAAGCATTCTTGTTATTTCACTGCTAAGCATTTCGTGAAACGTTTTCAGGGTTTCTTGGACGGAGGTATGAATAGCTCTCACCTTTTCATCCATTTCTTTTGGCATCGTCGCGAAGGCGTTTTCTGCGGCGTCGACTCTTCGAGCAATGCCAATAGAGTCCTCATGCTTCTCTTTATCTTCCTCGATAAGCTGTCCTTTAGAATTGGTTGCTTCGTCCGTTTCCATTAGATGTGCGCTGTCTCTAAACTCGTTTGAGTCTATTTCTCTGGCAGCGTTTGCAAGGGTAGCTGATTCTGCCTTTTTCAAGACTTGAATTTTTCTATTCGCGGCTTCTAGCTGTTTTCTGAGCTCTCTAACTTCAGCAGTTAACTCCCTTACCGTGTTGCTGTCTTGTCCCTCCGTATTAGTATCGTCTCAGGGGCCCACGGGTAGCCGCCTGGCGTCTTTCTGCTTCGGTTTGATTTCTGGCCCTTGACAGCGACCGGTTGGTGTGCCGTTCTCTGCTGTTGCACCGGCTTCGGCTCGACGAGCGGGCTCGCTTGATGATGCCAGCTTGATCGGGTTGGTTGTTTCGCACAGCATCCCGATAGCCCGTGCTCAGCCTGCTGCTTTGGGTCGCTTTGTCACCTGGCAGAGATTTCCCTTGCCTCTCATTGCTGCCTTTGAGTATTGACGACATGCCGCTAGTTGCATTGGTGCTCCTTTTTTGAGGAACCAGTGAGTAATACTTATATTTGCAGTTTCGTCCTCCGGTGGGGTTTGCAGACATTGCATCGGGCTCTGCACTATCGCTTTCTACCCCATGCTGGCGTCTCATGCGCTTCTTCACCATAGCGCTTGCATCTCTTCTTCCTTTCTTGAGGACAAACGTCCGCCTGATGTCCGGTGTGTCAGCAGTTAAAACATGCCTCTATTCGTTCTTTGAAGGGGTGGACTACATACGTAGCCCCCCAATACCTGACGTACTCCGGGCACCCGCTCCTGCTAAAACGGCAATGATGTGTTTTCTTCCCAGTGTTCTGGCGGCGACCAGTTTGGTGTTTGGATTTCTTGCCTGCAGTTCCATGAAGATAACCTCGTCAGTTTTGTCGGAGCATGCGTAGTAGATTGCTTATTTCGTTGAATTTTCTGGGGCTGGAGCGTAAGCTATCCTATCGCAAAAACCAGTGGCACTGTCCCAGCGCCATACTTGATTACTGGACCAGTGTGGCGCTGACACTGGGACAGTGCCACGCTGCATGAGGCACGCTGGAACTGCACACTGGGACAACAATTATCGGCTGAAATGTGGCTTTTAAATCGTTTTTCAAGTTTTGGTCATGCGCACATCGCGATTAAGGCTGAAACATGCACGCTGTGAAAAAAGACAAAAAAGAAGAAATGAAAAAAAAGTGAGTGAGCCGAAGTTGAATCTACTACCTCACACATCACACAATCTGAGCTTGACAAGCTGCCCACTACTCCATACCTGAAAGACGAGAATGAGTGTATTTTTCTCCATCTTAAAAGAAATGCAGGTATCCAATATTTTTATTTTGTCGTTTACGTACACAGTGATTTATCTCTTCGTGCTCGCGCTATACAGGTGATACAGAAGAAGGAAGGGGAGACATGGTAAGAATTTGCCTGCCTCTTTTAATCTAAAACCCTATACTCACGCGTATCATTACTTGAATGAAAAAAGAAAAAAAGTAATGACACGAGTTGGTGTCGTCAGAGATACCGGCATCACGTTTTAGTTCTGAGCAACGATAAGCGCATGTTGAAGCACCGTTCATCTCTCTGTGCTTCTTATTGTCCAATGCATTTGGTTTGCCTTCCCTGCAATGGCAGTTGACCTAATGAACAAACTGTGATACACTTTCGATATGCTGAACTTTTGAGCCGACGAACATAGTTCACCACCGAGGGAGCATAGCTGACCAGCATTTTCTTACCGGTGGCGCTCATCAGCGGAAGCAATGCTTTGCGAGAATAAGCGTACGTATGGTTATGTCGGTGGCTTAAGATGAAGAGGATGCCGCGCACACTGCTGCACACGTCCGAAGAAAGTTTCCACTGCCACCATACGATTCCAGTCGCACAGAACCTCCAAGATGATTCTCCATTTCAAGCTTAGCAAGGCAAGCCCCGCCGCGGTGGTCTAGTGGCAAAGGTATTCAGCTGCTGACCCGAAGGTCGCGGGATCGAATCCCGGCGGCGGCGGCTGCATTTCCGATGGAGGCGGAAATGTAGGCCCATGTGCTCAGATTTCGGTGCACAATAAAGAACCCCAGGTGGTTGAAATTCCCGGAGCCCTCCACTACGGCGTCTCTCATATTCATATCAAGGTTTTGGGACGTTAAACCCCACTAATCAATCATATCATCAAGCTTAGCAACGCAAAACAGACGTGCGTGCATGGTCCGCATGCCATGTACCTCTTCGCCCTTTCCTGCCTCCCTCATCCTTACCCTCCTTCATTTGCGCTTTGTTCAGTCAGCGCTCACTGCGAACATATTGCAGCTAGAGTTACCCGATTCATACAGTGGAGCTGTTCGTCTCATTGCTTATGGCATACTCACCTTACCGTTTGTAGCGGACCCTCGTAGGCTGCTAGCAATAACGCATGGTATAACGAAACGCCACTGTGAAGTGCCAGAAGCAAGGACATAAATTAAAAAAAAGATTACTTGTATAGGAACGCACACTTGGAATTCCAGAAGACTTGAAATAATTGCATTGAATACGTGGGCATATGTATATAAACCAATAAATAAATAGGCAGCGAGAAAATGAAAACCGAGACAACAAATTTGCAGTATAAACTCCAAAACATAGCAGTCACTTTATTCTCGGACGAGCTCATACGTATGAGCAAATAGATACGTTTACAGCTAACACGCAGACTATAGCTGAAAATGAAAGAAAGAAATCGCCCTGGAGATAGAAATGTATCCGGCTATCGCACAAATACCTAATCCATGCAGTTTGTTATACGCCCACAGCAACCAGTGCACATTCAGTCAAATAGCATTACATACTTGGACCAATGTAGTCGCTTATGCAGTTGAAACGCGCGATCAGCACTCAGGTGTGGTTTTTGGCGCACCACCTGCATTTCAGCGCTCTGCTTTTTTCGAAAAATGACGAGACATGCAACTGCGCAGGGTGCGCTCATGAATGTAGCTAAAGAAATCGGCGAAAAAAAAGGCACAGTGTGACTCAGGGCGCTCAGAAACAACGTGGCTTCAATATCTGGCGCATGTTTGTAATCGCAGTTTGAATAATATATTGGAGTACGTAGGTGCCAGTGTACACCTTTTTGGTCACAAACAACTTCCTTAAATGCCAGCCACAAACCCAATGCGCACAATAGAAAGAAGAATATGGTATATTTTTAACGCTGCGATCAGGGGTGCATTTTGCCGCCCACGTACAGGTGAGTATTTGTGCGCAATACTACGACAATGCGTTTTCGTTAACAAGCAGCCACACATTAGCTAGGTCTGCTGACCTCCCACCGCTGGATGACCAAAGAAACCATCGCGTTTTGTTGGCCCAAAATTTCCGGCAGTCACTGCTGCTTGGCCTCCACAATCGCTTTTTAGAGATGCACGCCAGCAGACAATTTCGCGACAGTGTCCAACAAAACACGATGGACGCACCCATGCAGTGTTCTCGGAGCACAATGCATTAGTAATATCCACTTTTTGTGAATGAAGGCATCCTACGTTACATGTTTCCTATGCGCATGTAGCATTGAAGAGGTGATAGATACTCTCACGGCAAAGGCGTACACAAGCAGTGCAGCATTCCGCATATCGCATTAAAGGTGTTTGGTACGTTCGCATGCGCAAGAGAAGCGGATACAGGAGTTGAAGACACTTGGACAGCGTTGGCGATACCTTTCTGTTCTTCCTTGGATAGTGATAGTATTTTTGATGCTATCTATGATTCAGGCCACTCCATGGCGAAGTCGTATAGTCACAACGTTGTAGGAACTGTTGGCAAAGGCGTCCATGTAATAAGATTGTATTTTTACGCATTCTATATAACAAAATAATGACCAAGTGCTGGATATTTTTCTTGCGCTTTTTTATCTGATGCAGCCCTGATGATTTTTGAGTATAACGCTTTGCTGAAAGTCATGTTGCCTCTTATCATTGAAAATTATTTTAGAAGCTATAGAAACAAAACTTATTACACAATTAGTAAATTAGTACTTGCATTTATTATTATTTAATTTGTTTATATTATTTTTGTACAGATATTGCCATGTCGTGGTGCATTTGAAGATGGTATTAGCCTTTACCAAACTCAGTATACGTAACACAATGTACGTTTAGCGGAGTGTTTCCTACTAATGAGATGTTTTGATTACTTGGAAGCTTGCGCACATTCTTCTCGCCACTGGAGAAATGTGGTAAATTTGTAATACCTATTCAACGGTATGTCCTTTGACAAAAGATAGTAAAAATGCACAAACAAGCAATCAAAAAAAAACTCCCACCTGCCACTTGGCTGACGTAGGATTAAGCTGCAACAAAAGCAACATTATACCCTTTAAGCGGAGAAACACCCTTGAGTTTAGGAAGAATTGTTCTAAGCATCTAGTTTTCTGGTGCTGATGTTTTATTGGCTGCACACATTAAATTGAACAGGAAAAGCAGCGCAGATGTTTATTTTTTTGGCCTCTAACTCGTCTACAGCCAACGTTTGGGAGGCACTGGGAGACGCTGTACATAGCTTCGGTGTTTACACGGGCAAGACGACGGCATTGAGCAACACGGGACAGAATTTGGTCGCAAACGATTAGTGAAGAGTTGACGGGGCCAGAAAAGAATGAAACTTCGAGTGGTGATGTCGGTTGTCGTCCGTATACTAGGAAAATTGGAGAATAGCCTGTGGTTCGTTGAACTGACGTATTATATGCATACGTGACAAAGGGAAGAATGGCATCCTAGTTGCGATAGTCCGGTCGGATATACATGGACAGCATGTCGCACAGCGTGCGATGAAACCTTTCCGTTAAGCTTTCGGTTTGTGGGTAATAGCTAGATGTTGTTTTATGAACTGTTTTGGGCGCTTGAAGAACTTCACTGAGCGTGCTTGAAGGAATCGCCTTGCCCCGGTCGCTCAAAAGAACACGAGGGGCTCCGTGACGTAGGTAAATAGCATTCAAAAAGAAAGTTGCTACTTCGGAACCAGTTCCTAAAGTGATCGAGGCCGTCTCAGCGTACCGGGCCAAGTGATCAACCGCGGTGACGATCCATCTCTGGCCGTCTGATGTAGTTGGGAGAGGCCCGAAGAGGTCAATTCCGATAACAGAGAACGGCTCTGCTGGGCAAGGAATTGGTTGTAGGGTCCCGACTGGAGCAGTAGTGGGCCGCCTGCGGTGTTGGCAAAGTTCGCACGAGGCAATATACTTAGCTACCATCGTCGAAAGACCTGACCAGAATAATTGACTGTGGATGCGCTCATAAGCTTTATATTAACCCAAGTGGCCTGACGTTGGGTCGTCGTGTGAAGCACGCAGAACTTCAGTGCGTAGTGCGCGTGGTACGACGGCAACCCATCGATGGCCTTCAGGGTGGAAAATGTAACGATATAGGATATCGTCCTCCAACTTAAATAGCCGGAGTTTTTTCCATGATTTTGTACTATATATATATATATATATATATATATATATATATATATATATATATATATATATATATATATATAAGGCTTATATGCAGAAGAATAACTTCGGTTGCCGCAAGGTTATAAATATGAAAGTAAATGCGCTTTCACATAACAACTCTTTTATAAACAAACAACAATAAGCAGTTGTTATGTGAAAGCGCATCTACTTTGATATATATATATATATATATATATATATATATATATATATATATATATATATATACTGTGTAGTGATCTATGAGAGCTTGTGTCTATTGGTGTTCGGAAGCGATAGCACGGTATGACATGGATACACACACGTTCACGTATAATGGTACATCTCTATCATGACTATTAACGCGCATGATCATCATTTACCAACTTCAATAGCTGAAATTGTTGACATATTCCTGAACACAGCGTATGGTGATTCCCATGCAAAGACATCAACAAGCACATAATAAAAACTGTAAACTCATCACGAAATTCTAACACTTCGGCTATGCTTCTTGTAGCAAAATGCAGTGACAGCCCACAGGGACAGGGCACACACCTAGAGCAGCAGATGCCCTACCATTCATTTTGCAGCGAAAGCTGTTATGAGATCATGACAAGGGTAGCGTGCGCCGCAGTCGTCCGCCACTGCTGCTGGTGCCCGTAAGCACTATCGCGTGAAGACAAAACCATAGTATATAAAAACACCTAAAACACTGTTAAATTTGAACCCAGCTACTCTGTGTGCCAGCCCAGTGTTCTATCACTGAGTCAAGCCTGGGCTTGAAACTCCGCTCCAAATTAACTCTAGGCAGGCTTCATGTCGGCAAAGGAATCACGCTAATATAAGTAGTACAGCATTTCAGTATAACCGAGGAACAACCAGGTGCCATACAATGCGAATTGCGTAACGAGTGGGTCATTGAATGCTCCAACCAATTACTAAAGCTTCAAGCATGATTCTTTATGGCCGTCAGCATCAGCGTCAAGTGTGTAGAGGGTACTACGCTTCTACAAAGAATGACAAATGATGGCATAGGGAATTCCTGCCTACTACGCAAAAATTATGATTATTTATGGCGTTGTGGGTACCTTGCAAGTGTGGTTGCAGCCAATACCCATAGAGTGTTTAAAAACGCTTTAAAAGGTCATTCTTATAGCTTTCGCTGTGACAGTGCTGCACGTTACTAGCTGACCTGGTGGTTTCTTTCCGAACTGTCCGCCGCATACCTGTGCACAAATGACAGTCGTCGCGAATTTCCAATCTCGAAATGAGTTTCTACTTTCCCGACATGAGCGTCTCAAAAGAGTTGACCGATGGGCCTTCAAAAAAGATGATAATAATAGTATTTGTGGTTTTACGTCCCAAAACTACGACATGATTACTAGGTACACTGTAGTGGAGGGCTCCGGAAATCTGTACCATGTGATGTTCTTTAACTTGGGGGCATGAACCTGCGGGCCTTCTAAAATAAAATTTGCATCACTTGAAGCCGCAGGGCAGCAACATTCATTGGAGAATATATCGTTTCTTAACTTAAAGCCGTGAATTCAACAAGTATTGTGAGTCAAAATGAAACGTTAGGGTTAAAACGTGATGATTCAGCTCGGCTCCAATGCACACTAAATGCATGCTGAAGCCCCCAAGAGTGTTAAAGTCAGTTCAACAGCTTTTCTCACAACATTTTATTGATGTAGGGGAAAATTATAAATTTTAAAACACCTTCCCGAGGGTCACAGACCAAGCGATGCCTTGCAGAACTCTTTGCATTCACATGAAGAAAGACCATTCTCCTTTGATACTAGTGTCCTACTCTTACTGCTTAGAAGAGCTCAATTTCAAGTTTTTTCTACAGTGTGAATTCCAAATTGACACTCTTGAAAATCACTGTGTCGCTACCACTAGCATAATGCCACGTAGTATCATATCTGTGGGGTACCTTCTCAAATCTAAAAAAAACATCTTTGGTAGCTGGTGATGCTTCTGCAGCCAGAGAGTAGGAACGCCAATGACGGAAAGGACATTCCACAACATCATTTCTCTGTTTTGATCGCCAACGAAGAAATTTCCAGCTCGAAGTACGACATGCAAACTAATACCCACATTGCTGAATATTGTGTCTACTCTGCTTTCCAGACACACTTGTATGTATTTCGCAGCATCAAAATGATCCTGCGAAACAAGAGTATACAAGTTCAATTAAATAGCACGATTGCCAATGTGTCGAGCTCCGGATTTGTCTTTAGACACGACGCTTGTTGAGAAATTTGCCACAGAAGAATACGCACTGCCGTTTCTTGTGTCAAACAACCAACGTAGCGTTGTCAACTACCCTGCCACTTCATTCCTAGAAAACGACCTAGACACTGGTGAACATGGCCACATGCCGGACACATGGTACGGCATGTATAGAAAATTCATTCAGACTGCAAAATGACGTCATGCGAACCGCATCACATAAAAGGTTGCAAGTACAAACATAAAGATATAAAACAAGAAATAAAATCAGTCAGTTGCAACACTGCACCTCCATAAAACCATTAATGCAAATGCATTTCTATGTACACTTCGGTATGATGCCGTAAAGTATAAAGGCAGCCGAACATATTCGATGAAAATTCTTTGCTCAGCAGACAACTATTTAGTCTGGTACACAACCTGCGAAAATAATGGGAAAAAAAGCAACCACGGGTTTTCAGTTTACGAAACAAATATAACTGATCTAACATGAGTGAGTGCCGACCAAAAGGAGCGGCCGAGCCGCTGGCGGGCAACTAGCGGACTTCACGCACTGTGTGGAGTGGCCTTAAAAATAGGTGGCGTAAATCATAAATGAAAAAGTTGATCACAATTTGCTCATTAGCCGTAACAGTTCGGTCAGCTGCGGCAAATTTTTTCCTTCACAACGTTGAGATTATTTGCGAAAACGACAGGAAGCTTACTGTGAAGAGCTCTTTGTAAATAACCTTCATTGTGTTAAAAACAGGCTTATATAAGCATTTATAAACAATACAAAAATGTATTATATGGACACAGTATTGCTTTATTCAGGTATGTATTCAATTAGCTAAATAAAAATAGTGATGTAGTATAATTAAATGGGACGCGAAATGAAAATGGCGCGACGTATACGCTACAAAATTTTCTGCTTTCTTTTTAGCCGTTGCCTACATTGGGCTATGCCACTTTTCGCGACCTGGCACCCTTCCCGTATGTAATTCGTAGGTGCCAGAAATCGATTCTCCTCTGCAATAATGGGCCGTGAACCGTAAGCGTGGCACTTTGCGCCTGTGCGTTAGGCGCTTGTGCGAGAGGCAACTCAGCCATCTTGTTCGGATGCTGATTCTCGGTGGACGCTATCCTATAAGCCTAGATTTCGCCCCGTCACATTTGATGGACGTGCTGGGTAACCGCCTCGCAACGGAACTTCACAGCGGCCGTCGTTTGAAGGGTCATTCCGCAACGATGACGGAAAGTACGGCGTCTGCATCTGCTCCTGGTGTTCTGCGGCCGGAGATGATGCAGTAACTACATCTCTTTCTGCAACCACAACCTTTGTGCTCAAACCCCCGTGGGATCCTGGCACGTTTAGCGGTTCCGGCAATCCAGGTGAAGTTGACGTTGAAGATTGGCTGGCAGAGTACGAACGTGTGAGTACTCGATACCGATGGGGCCCGACTCATATGCTGGCAAACCTGTTATTCTATCTTAGGGGAACCGCCCAATTGTGGTATGAGAACCATGAAGCAGAACTTGGGAGTTGGGCAGTGTGCAGGGCTTTAAATGTTGGACCTGTTCGGTAAGCGGATTGGAAGAAAAATGACCGCAAACAAAATGCTCGCGTCTAGGGCGCAGACCTCGTCGGAGTCGTACGTCTCGTATATAGAAGATGTGTTAGCATTCTGTCGCAATACCGATTCAGAGATGCCGGAGGCTGACAAGGTCGGACATATTCTTAAGGGGATTGTGGATGACGCATTCAACCTTCTCACCTGTAAAAATTATTCTACAGTGGACGCCATTATAAAATAATGTCGGCGATTTGAGCAAGCGAAGAGCCGGTGGATTGACAGCGGGTTTACCCGCCTTCTGATTACGGCTGAAACGTCGTCTTGCGAAGACCGTGCAAGAACACAGCCGCCACCTCTAGATTCATCGGAACTTGAAGCCATTGCCTCTGCTCCGGCTCACACCGCTGCAATTGAAACGACCCCGCTCACAGCTAACAAAGTTCAAGCCATCATCCGCCAAGAACTCGCCAGCATTGGTATTCGCTCTGTGTGCACTGTGCCCCGCCCACAGCGGGCTCCATGGCGTCCACCCTTGTCCTATAACGAGTAGTAGCTTACGGCCCGATCTCGCGACCCTGCTGCGTCAACAATCAACTAATTTGTTTTCATTGCCACCGTATCGGTCATGTCGTCCGTTACTGCAATTACCACTGGTCCACGCCACCTTTGACTTCATCTGAACCTCACTACCAACAGGACCGCACCCGCTTTGCATCTGCCGCGCAGCTTTCTCCACGAAACAACTACAGAAGGTTCAACAGCCGATCCCCGTCGTCACATGGTCGTCAGTTGCATTCGCCTCCAGGACGTCGCCAATCACCTCGCTCACCGCAGACTTGCAGGCCGTCGTCCCCATCCAACCCCGCTCCCGCCTACCCTGAAAGCTAAACGGTGCAGCGCCCGGAGGTGACGGCACATTTTCGACTCCCTCCACAAATCCTGTATTGACGCTTCCGAAGAGACAAAGTTTGTTGGACGTTGACGTTGATGGTGTGGCTCTCTCTGCCCTTACAGATACTGGAGCGCACATTTCTGTAATGAGTGCGAACCTTCGCCGACGCTTACATAAAGTGCTCACGCCTGCCGCTTCCCGCACACTTCATATCGCTGATGGGAGGACCCCTGCCGTTCAAGACATGTGCACGGCCCGTGTGTCCATTTTCGGTCATCCTACATTAGTTCAGTTTGCCGTCATTGAAATGTGTCCTCGTGACCTAATACTTGGTTTGGACTTCCTGTCACGTCATTCTGCGCTCATTGATTGCGCCACTTGTGCTCTTCAGCTTAAGCTGCCGCAGCTTGTCGATTTTCCAGCTGACCATTCTCCATGTTTATGCGCTCGTCACCACGTTCGCTTGCTGCCACGAGCTGCTACATATGTCACTTTGTCGTACTCACGTGATGTGCCCGATGGTGACTACCTCGTCAATCCTATAGTCGACGTACTGATGGCCCGAGACGTCACCCTTGCTCACACTGTTGTCGCCGTCGCTAATTATACAGTTGTTATACCCCTGCTCAACATCAGTCTGTTGACTCAAGATATTCCGCAAGACATGTATTTGGCCAGCCTGTCTCCGCATGACAGTTGCAACGTTACTTTTTTGGACGATGACACTACATCCCCCTGTCTCTGCCGAAATTACACTCTGCCTGCCGATGTCATTAACAAGATGACTGCTCCAGACCTCACTCCAGCGCAAGCTGCCAGCCTCCGTCGTCTGCTAACATCATATAGGGACATTTTCAAATTTGACCACCACCCTCTCAGCCAAACAACAGCAGTCACTCACCGGATCAACACTGGTGATGCTAGTCCTATACGGCGGCGTCCATATTGCGTATCTCACAAGGAACGCCAAGTAATTTAGAATGAAGTGGACAAAGTGATTACTAAAGACGTCATAGAACCATCATCCAGCCCCTGGGCCTCCCCAGTCGTGCTCGTTGAGAAGAAGGATGGCAGCTGGCACTTTTGCGTGGACTATCGCCATTTAAACAAAGTGACTCATTAAGATGTCCACCCTTTGCCTCGGATTGATGACGCCCTCGATTGCCTTCATGTTTCCCAATACTTTTCGTCTATCGGCCTTCGGTCCGGCTATTGGCAAATTTCCGTCGACCCCATGGATCATGAAACAACCACTTTCGTTATGCCTGACGGACTCTACCAGTTGTAATTCGCCGGCAACTTTCGAGCACATGATGGACTCCCTTCTTCGAGGATATAAGTGATAGATTTGTGGGGTTTAACGTCCCAAAACCACCATTTGAATATGAGAGACGCCGTAGTGGAGGGCTCCGGAAATTTTGACCACCTGGGGTTCTTTAACGTGCACCCAAATCTGAGTACACGGGCCTACAACATTTCCGCCTCCATCGGAAATGCAGCCGCCACAGCCGGGATTCGATCCCGCGACCTGCGGGTCAGCAGCCGAGTACCTTAGCCACTAGACCACCGTGGCGGGGCTCGAGGATATAAGTGGTCCATCTGCTTATGTTACTTAGACAATGTCATCGTCTTTTCACCTACCTTTGACAGCCATATAAGACGTCTGTCAGCCGTTCTGGATGTTTTTCGAAGAGCCGCTCTCCAGCTCAACTCTGCAAAATGCCACTTCGGACGTCGCCAAATCACCATACTCGGCCTCATTGTCAGTGCCGCTGGTGTTCAACCAGATCCCGACAAGGTGCGAGCAGCACACGAATTTCCTGAACCACGTTAAACCAAGGACGTCCGAAGTTTTGTAAGGCCATGTTCCTATTTTCATCCATTTGCCCGCAACTTCGCCGACATCGTTCGACCGCTTACTGATCTCTTAAAGAAGGACGTTCCCTTCGCAAGTGGTGTAGAGCAAGCGGACGCCTTTTCAGCTCTTATCCATCTGCTGACTACGCCACCAATACTCACCCATTTCGACCCTGCATCACCTACAAAGCTTCGGACCGATACCAGTGGCCATGGAATTGGGGCGGCCCTTGTCCACCGACATTACGGGAAGGACCGCGTGATTGCTTACGCCAGTCGTCTTCTTTCGCCCGCTGAACGGAAGTTCTTCATCACTGAGCGTGAATGCCTAGCTTTAGTGTGGGCCATGGCGAAATTCAGGCCTTACCTGTATGGCCGAACTTTTTCCGTTGTTACGGACCATCACGCTCTTTCCTGGCTCTCATCGCTAAAGGACCCATCTGGACGTCTCGGTCGCTAGGCGCTGCGTCTGCAAGAATACTCATTCGTGGTCCACTACAAGTCGAGACGCCTGCACGCAGACGCAGACTGTTTGTCACGTCATCTGGTTGAAACGCCGGACTTGAAAGACTTTTATTCAGACACCTGCGTTCTCTCCATCCACGCTTTGGGTAATATCTCCACCGAACAACGACGTGACCAGTCATTACTCTCCATCATCGAACGTCTGACCTCTGCTCCAACAGACCCTTCCGTTCACCTGTTCGAACTGCACGACAACATTCTGTACCATCGCAGCTTCAACGCCGATGGCCCGGAATGACTACTCGTGCTTCCCCATCACCTGCGTTCCAGCGTTCTCGGACAACTACATGACGTACCTGCAGCTGGTCACGTAGGCATCTCTCGTACCTACGATCGTGTGTGACGTCGCTTTTTCTGGCCCGGACTGTACCGTTCTGTGGTTCGCTACGTCACTGCTTGCAACTGCTGTCAACGCCGCAAGCGCCCCTCTGTGCTACTGTCTGGCTTCCTACACTCCATTGACATACTGACGGAACCATTCTTCCGTGTTTGCCTTGACGTGTTGGGCCCGATTCCTACGTCCACCTCCAGAAATAAATGGGTTGCAGTCGCCACAGACTACGCCACACGCTTTGCCACCACAAAAGCACTGCCGGCAAGCTGATCCACTGACGTCACTGACTTTCTCTTGTATTAAGTCATTCTTCATAATGGCGCTCCGCGGCAGCTGCTTACTGATCGAGGAAGGAACTTTCTTTCACGTGTTGTGGATGACATTCTCTGCGCCTGCTCCACTGAGCACAAGCTTATCACCGCTTATCATCCACAGGCCATTTGATAGACCGAGCGTCTGAACCGAATGCTGACGCAGATGCTGTTAATGTACGTTTCACCAGATCACCGTGACTGGGATAAAGCACTTCCCTTTGTGACGTTTGCGTACAACTCTTCACGGCACAACACAGATAGTTATTCACCGTTTTATTTGCTATTTAGCCGACATTCAGCATTATCATTTTACACACTCCTTCCTTCGGCTGCCCTCTTGTCTACTGAGAACACCAGCGATGTTGTTTCTCGAGCCCATGCAGCCCGTCAGCTTGCCCGTGATCGGCTGCACTTGTCGGAAGCGCACCAAAAAGACCGCTATGACAGTCGCCACCAAAGCGTGCACTTCTTGCCGGGGTCTCTGGTACTTCTCTGGACACCAAGTCACCAAGTCGGCTCATCAGAGAAGCTAATACCACACTACCATGGCCCCTAAAAAGTGTTACGACAACTCAGAAACGTCAGCTACGAGATCACACCCCTAAACAATGCCTCTTTGACCCCCTAACTCCAGACGGACGTTGTACACGTTTCCAGACTAAAACCGTACTACCCTGCTTGTTCGTCGCCGCCGTACCAAGCACCGTGACGGCGCTTCCGCCGCAGGGGAGTGATGTTACGGTGCATCATCGACAGGAGCAAGCGTGGCACTTTGCGAAGATGAAGAAGACGCCTGTGCGTTAGGTGCTAGCACGTGAGGCAGCTCAGCCATCTCGTTCGGCTGCCGATTCTCGCTGGACGCTGTCCTGTAAGCCTAGATCTCGCCCAGTCACAATATTAATGAGATCTAACAGACAATATTGCCAAGGAATGTATAGGGGAAGTTATTAGGAGTAATGTATTATAAATAGGAAGAACGAAACGTGGGTGAAAAAATAACTTGCCGTGAGCAGGAATCGAACCTACGACTTTCGAATCACGCGTTCGATGCTCCAACTAAATGCTCTCTCTCCTCCCTCCCCCCCCCTCTCTCTCTCTATATTTATATATATATATATATATATATATATATATATATATATATATATATATATACATATATATATATATATATGGCCAAGTAGATCCTCCGTGAGCAGTCACAACCTGGTTTATTTTGACGTTTCGGCCTTGAGTCTGGCCTTCATCAGGATTGAGGGCTGTCACAGAACGAGCGCTAAAAATGGGCGCGCCGCCAAATTCTTGCGATAACGGGTGGGAGAAACGCCGCGAGGTCAAAAGGAAAAAAAAGAAAACGAACATCCAAGGCTCCCCGGGCGTGCGCTCTCCCCTCGGAAGCATGGCTTCGCCGACGAACCTCCTCACCCCACATCGGCGGCCCAGCAAGCCTGCGATATTTCTAGAACGACGGAGGCGTGGTCACGCTGAGTTGAGTCATCCGACGTGGAGGGCAGTCAAACCGTCTCGCCTCTCCCCAGCCTTCGCTGCGTATCGCGCCGACGAAATGACGAGAACTTTCTGGAATGTCGCGCGGAAGGTATTTGACCGAGCAGCCGAGACGAGAGATCAGGAGGAGACGGAAGTTAGCGCCAGAGCGCGTAGGGATTCTACCGCGTAGTCGGCGAAGGTTTTGTCCGTAGCGACGAAGCAGGAGAAGAAGAAGAGGATTTCAACCTGAGGGGTGAAGGCTCGAGCTACAGGCAAGAGCGTGTGTTTACCGCTATCGAGCGAAGACGCGCGGCAACAGCTGCGTGTTTGAAGCCGACGTGTTTCCGGCGAAGAAGTTTGAAGCTTGGAGAGTGGCCATTTGAAGACGCGAGGTTTCCTGGAAGAGAGACTTCAGGGGGCAGCGGAACGACAACAACGCTGGACTTTGAGTGAGTGATTCTCGAAAGAGTATCATTCAGACTTTGGTTCCAAGGACTTGGACTGAATAGGTTTTCTAATCTCTTTAGTCTTTAAGGGTCTTGGTTGTTCAATGCATGCGACTGCATTGTAGTGTGTACTGTTGTCTGTGTCCGTTGTTCGAGTGTGGCTAATTGTACTGTGTAGTACGTTGATTGATTGGTTTGATTGGTGACATATTGTATGCAACTATTGTGGAGTGTGCATTTTTGAGTGTTGTTTTCGATCTGCCATTATTGAGAATATAATTTGTTTGTTTATCAACTCTCGGCTCTGACTTGTTCTTTGGGTGCTTGTCTTGAGACGTCTTTGTGCACAGACGAAAAAGTCACATCATCAGCGTATATCAAAAACCTCACGTCTGGAATTCGGTGTAGTTGCCAGGTTTTGCGAGAGGCTACACTTAGATATGCTAATAAATCGGTTTAAACCATGACGCGAGCCAGCCAGCACTGGAAGCGGCGCCGTTGCAGCCGTTACGTAAAAAAAACGGCACAAATTCGTTGGAGAAAGGACAGTGACACCCAGTTGTCGTTTTGGCTACGAGCGTGTCCGAGAGGGCGACATGAGAGGCCAACTGATACGACAGGACACACATGCGCACCACAGCAGGTGTCTCGTCGCCAGATACCGCATCGATGCCTTCGGCCACGTGATCTCGTGGTCTGCACATTTATGCTCTCGCCTGTACGTAGTACGCCTACGACCAGCATCACCAAAGGGTACTAAGGAATGTAATTATAGGTCACTCCCATTTGGCAACATTGTCCATAACTTCAGTGTTTTCTTTGCAGCCACAACAAGAAAAGCTGCAAAAAAAATTCTAGAAAATAGCCACCCCCCTTCCCGCGTTATGCACTTGCGGTCATTTTTAGCCTCTGATTACGCGTAGTATATGCGAAAGAGTAAATCAGAAACCATGTGGTACGGGCATGCAGTTACCAGGGCTGCATGGAGTGGCCTCTGAGAACCGCATCTTAATCTCATACTGAACAAGTGTGGCAAGTGTGGTGGGCACATTCCCCAAGAGCCATCTCTTAGATAAGTACCAAACAGAATATCACAAGGCAGCGTCAGGGGAGGTTGGCTGAACGAACCGAGCTGCCTGGCATCGTCTTCTCACTCATAAGTATTTCCCCGTTTGACATGGAATCAAGGTGCCCCTTTAAAGCTTTCTTTGGAATTAAAATTCATAGAAGCAGTAGCGTAATTTCACTTTCAGCTTACCTGGGTATCCTAGAATTCGATGCTGGGTAATTCCAATATGAAAAGTGCTACTGTTCCACACAAGCAACGTACATAGCATTCACACATAACGCCACAAGCGAAGATGCCCCGCGCGAGTTCAATAACATACATGATGTCAGTCTTCAGACGCGACGAATACGAGTTGGGATGTCTTCCATGCGAAATATAGGAGCACCGACACGAAACATAGGTAGCGTGACAATAGTTATAGCGCGAGAACAAAACGACGACACAGAGACAAGAAGGAGACGAAGGACTTGTCTCTGTGTCGTCGTTTTGTCCTCGCGCTATTACTATTGTCATGCCACCCGCAGGGCGCGGGTTCGAATCCCGGCTGCGGCGGCTGCATTTCCGATGGAGGCGGAAATGTTGTAGGACCGTGTGCTCAGATTTGGGTGCACGTTAAAGAACCCCAGGTGGTCTAAATTTCCGGAGCCCTCCACTACGGCGTCTCTCATAATCATGTAGTGGTTTTGGGACGTTAAACCCCACATATCAATCAATTACTATTGTCATGCCATACCGACTAGCCCAAGCTGCCACACTTCTATGCGTAGCGTCTTGCGAGTGCTAAGCGAAGAATAAACTGCATAAATATACGCAAATCGATAAACAACGATGGCGTTATCACTGGCGTTCCTCTCACTAGCTTCTTACAATGCCACAGCCTATGCGCAGTAGATTCCAGTATTACCTGTACTTGACGGCAAAGGTGAAAAGCAAAGCTCACACAGCACACACGTGTAGTTTTTTTTTGTTTACTTTTAGGCCCACACGGGGTAGAGTAAAAGAGATTAGAAATAAAATGCTGAAATTTCAGCAAAAAAACGAAAGTACGCAACGAACGAAAACTACTGATGATACAATATCTCTTCTGGCGCAAATTATGATGCACTGTCTACGAGCGAATGTGTTCAATATACGCAAAAATATTTCGAAGGTGCTCAGTAGTACTCGGCTGCTGACCTGCAGGTTGCGGGATCAAATACCGGCTGCGGCGGCTGCATTTTCGATGAAGGCGAAATGGTGTAGGCCCGGGTGCTCAGATTTGGGCGCACACTCAAAGGACACTAGGAGGTCAAAATTTCCGGAGCCCTCCACTACGGCGTCTTTTATTCATATGGTGGTTTTGGTACGTTAAACCGCGCATATCAATCAAATCAATCAATCGAATTTATAAAAAAAATTGCGTAATGTGCCGTTTCGTGTGCGTTTGAGCGGGTAATTGTAGTTAGCATTGAAATAACAACTTCATCATTCTGAACACCATCGTGTTTCATTGTGGCGTGAAAGAGTAGGATTATTTGGCTCCAATGGTGTGCGCAATAAGTTTTCGGTTGCATTCAGTTTCCAGAAAAGTTTTCCTTTCGACCTTGCTTTTGCAGCGCAGCACGTCCAACATGGCAGTGTTTTCATCAAAGTTCTATTGTTGTTGCTTATTTTGTACCTTTTTTTGTGCGTAGTGCATTTTATTATCCCTCCTAAGTATTTCCTCTAGCATTGAGGGATTATATTCTGTGCACAAAGACGAACCGTTTAAAATGGCTTTCGCTGACTGAAAGGGCCTGCAAATACGATAAGCTGTAGGATTTCGACGCGCGCGTTGTTGCGGCCGCCGCCATGCGCAGTTTTCCCTAGTTCTTGTTTACTGTTTTCGTGCTTTGCTTACGTTTGCGATGACGTTCCGCGTTATAACAGAATCGAGTGAGAATACGTGACAGAGGGAGCTTTGTGCGGCAGCTCTAGCATCAGCCATGGCTGGTGTAAACGCGGACTGCGTCTGCGCTTGTTGGTTTCGTTAGAGCACTCGTACTCGCATGTGTTTAGGCGAGTATTTAGAAATGGGTTACATTTGTAAGTCTCGTGGTGAATAACCACGCACAACATGTTCCTGACTGCCACACGATGGGCTTGGTCGTCGGAATATGCCGGGTGCTTATACTGAATGCAAATTTTGAAGCGATTTATCAAAAAGTTCCTTTGACAGCTGCTAGCCAGTTCCTATTGCAGGCCCGTAGCCAGGACGTTTATCTGTAGGGTGGGTGGGGTGAGGGGATTATTATGTGAAGGTCTTAAAAAACCCGCATTTTCATTATTATTGACCATACACCTTGCTTAATCCGAATGTGCTGGTGTACTTTTTCGGTTTGCATTTGTTGTTTTGTTGTGAATTATCTTTCTGTCGGTGTTATAGAGGGTTAGCCAACTTTCTACGATTCTGAGGATCATCTTGATATCACGTGCTTCATTTCAGGTTCCTTGTTCATGGCTGCTCACGCTGAACAAGGCCGATAACATACCAAGCCACAACCGAGATCCCTCCAGCCGTCAATACTTTTTGATTTATTTAAAATCACAAAAAATAAATCTGGAAATCCAATCCTGATATCTGCAGCTTATGTTGTGTGACCTAGCACTATGTACAACACACAGATTTTGGTTGGCTGTACTCATAGAAGCATGTTTATGAAAATAACATCATTAACATTCACAGACAATCTTATCGCGCTTCTTGTGTTACTGTATTGCTGAAAATTGTTTTGACGAGCGTGCCTGACCTAATGCTAAATTTGACTTATACTTTTTGCAGTTGCTGAGCACAAGAGTAAGTATTACTGCAGTTGCTCAAAAAAAATACTTCACTATTTCTAGCAGCAGTCGCGCAAAAGTAGAGCATGGGTCAATTGAGTAGCATAAAATAGCCGTAGATTCGCTTGACTCACGTAAGAGCGTCGCCGGCAAGAGTCGCCCGAGTCTCTATGAAATGCTAGCATGATCCTTCGCAAATGAGTGTTTTCACTTTTCCCAAGAGAGTCAGGGAACTCCCCTAGAGCACGCCGACTATGACCCATCAAAAGACTCATCGTGTCTCTAAAGAGAGTCGTATACGGGCTAGGTCAGAATCATCTGAAAGGAGTCAGGTATACGCTCTTTTTTTTAGAGTGTGGATTATATATTGAGAGATAGCAAGAGTGGATGGAAATGGTCAACACAATAAAAAAAGGCATTGTAACAAAACTGATGATGATGCAACTATTCTTCATATTTTTGAGCATCCAGTCTGCGCAGAAACCCTTCAAGTTCATTTATAGATCCATCAGTCTACGAAAAAAACTTAAAACAATGAAGACCTGCTTTATTGGGCATAATATTTAAGGGATGAAATAGTTGGGTTTGACTTGCAAAAGCTGCAACAAAAAAAAAGGTCCTGGAACACTCGAAGAGGTGTGAACTAACTTACGCAGGAGGACGACACGATCGCAAGAGCGCCGTTGTTCAAGAGACTGCTGCGAAAATCATGCGCATGGGAGTTAGGCGAGAACCACGTTATTGCGACGAAAAATAAACATTATTTCTTTTTAACAGATTTCAACTTACCTCTGTCATGTGTGTCCTAACACAAATTAAAACCGATGCATATTACCGGAAACAAGTTACCAGAAAACTGTTTCTGTTCTGTATATGATAGTAACGATTTTTATTCGCGATTGTATCTACAATATCGTATTCTTGTCTTAGTGTTTTTTTTTTCTTTGAGCTTTCTGTTATTTTGAACACGCTAATCTACTGTTTACCTTGATGGTGACTGTGTTTTATATCTTTGTTGTTTGTCACTGCAAATTATGTAGAATGTGATATTAAACATGTCTCTCCTGCGATAATGTCTTTGAGGCAACGCAGATACCTTGTAAATAAATATTCGAGTATGGGCCTGATCAAGATCTTCTAAGCTGTCAATGTGCATTGCTTTGTCGAGTTTCTTAACGTGCGTCGGGAATAAGTTTCTGAAACGCCTTGTGGCAGGTCCTTGTCGAAGAGACTCTCGATGTGCGTGTGCCATTTTAAATTCGTTGTCAGAGTAACATCAAATTTTTTAAACACTGAGAGAAGATCATTACCTGAGATAAACTGACACCATAAATAGTAGGTGTCAAATGAAGAGGCTGGTTTTTTTTTATTTCAAAAGTTCTTGGCTACAGTCTTTTTTTCAAATTGATATGGACATTTGCCAGGTTTCACTCCAGTTACAAAACAACGAAATAACACTATTCAGAACTTCCTATTCTTCAAAATATGAGATGATTGTATAGCAACGCCGTCGTCTATGAACATTTTAAGTTGATTTTAGGTGTCCCTGATAATTTCTGCTGCGTCATTTACGTAGATAATAAACAAGAATGGCCCAATCACAGACCTTTGAGGCACCATTTTGTGATAGGTACGTCAGATGACTTCTTGCGCTGAAAAGTAACAAATTGTGCGCTGAGCTGCAAATAATCTACTTTCCAGTCAACTTGCTGGTTCTCACCAAAAATTTGTACGAAGCCTAAATAAAAGCTTAGCATTGCAAGCCAAGTCAAACGCCTTGAAATAATAAATAAAATGGCGCCAGTCTGTCCTCGGTCATAAAGAGAACAAGCAATGTCGTGTGTTCATTCAAGCAATGGTGTCCAGGAATAAAGTAGCACCTAAATTGGGAAAGTATATCGTGTGCACTTAGGTATTCTACAACACATTTATAATTGATATGCTGCAAAATTTAGGCCTGCTAAAAACTAAGGATATGGGCCAACATTTGGTATAATTTGCTTGTTTCAAGAACTAACTCAATACAACACGACGTTTGTTTATTTCCGAAGCTGAAGCATTGTTGCAAAGATTATTCATTCTCTTAATAATATATTAAAATAATTAACATGAAACTCTGAATACACATTAGAAACTTATTGAAAAAACCGTCTAAGCCGGAGCTTTTTCAACCATCAATATAAAATATCAGGTCATGTACTCCACAGGACCTTACTTCAAAAATAGAAAGAGCAGGCATGTTTTTGCATGCAGAAAATGAAAATCAAGAAATAAGCGCGACTTACAATTAGTTATTTTTTGAAAAAATGACGCAATCGTCGGCAGAAAAGTAATAATAGAAGAATCTCAGGATTTGAAGTCGATAATGAAAATTAGCAACAGAAGTAGAACGGAGACTCACCTTTGTGGTAGACCTGAGCGAACGGCAACAGACAACAAAGTCAGATTCTTGTAGCTGTAACGTAATGAACTAGGTTACACAAAAAACATACTCATTCCATTTGAGCAATTTAGAGTCAAGGTTTAGTAGGCTTAGCTTTAACAGTAGCCCTTAGTGAGAGACAACACGCACGATGGTCTGATGGTTACGGTTCAAGAATGCTGACCCGAAAATCACAGCATCGAATCGGGGCAGTGGTGACCGCATTTTCTATGGAGGCAAATATACTTGAGGCCCATGTACTGTGATTTGAATGCGCGTTAAAAAACTCCAGCAGGTATAAATTTCCGCAGCGATCTACTACGTCGTGCATGATAACTAAACCGTAGTTTTGCAACTCTAAACCGCAAAAAAATTATTATTGGTGAGAGACTTTCTAAAGTTTTATTAAAACTCGAAAATTGCACTCAGCACAGAATGAATGATGTGACATGTGATAGCGAATGATATCTGTGAGTAAATTATACCAACTGTCTCTCACATACAAAATATTTTTGGAAACAATGTGGTGCTGGTGTAAAAAAATGAATTTATTTGAAGAAAGTTAATAAGTGCGGTGAAATTTACTTGTTCCAATGATTAAAAGGAAGATCCATAGTTAGCCCCGCCGCGGTGGTCTAGTGGCCAAGGTACTCGGCTGCTGACCCGCAGGGCGCGGGTTCAAATCCCGGCTGCGGCGGCTGCATTTCCGATGGAGGCGGAAATGTTGTTTGCCCGTGTGCTCAGATTTGGGTGCACGTTAAAGAACCCCAGGTGGTCGAAATTTCCGGAGCCCTCCACTACGGCGTCTCTTATAATCATATAGTGGTTTTGGGACGTTAAACCCCGCATATCAGTCAATCAAGATCCATAGTTAGTGAAATAGGGCGACAATTATTCGAAGAGTGCTTATCAGCCGACTTAAACATTGGAAACAGCTTGCCAATTTAGGGCTGAGTAGGAATACAACATGTATCTAAGAATTTTTTTAACATTTTTTCGTTCATGTTCATAAAATGTGAGTAACGGTGCTTCTCAAAAAATTACTACCGATATTGCCATGGGCAGGAGAAAACTGAATGGGCAAATTGTTAAGCAATAGCGCAAAGTTCAGTGGAAATTGTGGCATGGCAAGATATTTAAAGATCTGCACAAGGATAGAATGATGTTTCCAACGAGAAAAAAGTTGCTGTTAAATTCGTCATTAAGATCAGCTCATATTTTAGTAGGAACTACATTGTCAAAACATCTACAATAACTATGTTGTTATGTGGTAGAGGGTTCATTAAACGCCAAAGTGGACCTCTTTAAATGAAAGCATTTGTGGGAGTGTCCAAGAAATTTATGAGGTAATGTACGCTGCGTGCAGCTTTGTAAATCAACCAACAGCTTTCAGAACGCGCGAGTCTCGTTTATGTATAAAGTACTCGTTTTGACGGTTAGATAGGCGCCTGAGGTAGCCATTGCACCATAGTGCCCCTATAATAAAGATAATCATACATCTATTTATGTCTTTCTTTTAAAAATGTTCTATTTTTTGCAACAAATAGGATTGTAGTTACACTCGACTCAGAGACAATTAAAATCACTGAAGACAGTAATGAAACAAATGTCAGAAACCTGCATTATTGGCGGGGGACGCTGCTTTCGTTAGAGTGAGTGGACGCATGTCTTGTCAGCTCCGGTTTCAAAGAATTCTTTGCAGCAGAAATCACCTCGAAGTCGCCAGACCAGTATAGTTAGCTTGTCATCGGGAATCGACCGGTACCAAGTTACAGATGGGGGCTTGATTTTTGACACCCTTACTGCCGTATTATAGTTAACCACGCTGATGTGAGTGCTAAGCCTAACGCCTGCCAAGCCACCGGCAGTGCAGTTGCCAATAAAGCTGCTGCCTAGTTCGGCCTAGCTCTGCAAATACCATGAAACGCCAGTCTACGCGTTTGACGCGTCCGACTTGAGAACAAATGGAGATATCTGTGAACGGAGAGCCCATTTACCGTGAAGAATTTGAAGAAAGCACATGATGTAGCCCCGTAGGATAAAGGAAGTCGGCCCGCGGGCAATCAGTGGAGCATGGTGCAGATTCACAACGAGTGAATTATAGCAAGAGCAACGCCTGCGTTTAGTGACAAGATTAAGCCGCATGCCTCCACTGCCCTGATGCGACTACAAGATAATCATCCCACTTAGAGGTGGACTTCGAGTCGCCGACCATAGAGCTGCGCGACTGGTGGCTAGCGTTTACCATTCCGCTGATGTTGCGGGGGAAGGCCAAGATGAGGACACAAAATACCCCAATTTCCAGCAACACATCATCGTGTTGAGCACACCCATCGAGGCGCATGCTGATAAATACCAGAAACATTCTTGCATTGTGGTCGGCAACTAGACGTACGATAGCAACGCATACGAAGCAGCACCAGACTTTACGCCCAAAAAAGTGATACATGATATCCCGTTGGAAGATACCACCTGGGATATTACGACTAGTGTTATCACGTCAAAGAACCCCACAGCCATCGCTGCGAAACGCCTTAGCTACGAAACTTTGGCCTCGTATCTACGTGGTAATCTGCAAATGTTGTCGAAAGACGATAGTCTAGCGTGTGAAGAGAGTGAGCAAAACATTTATTTGATGTTCTGCGCAAGAAAATCGGTGAATGGTCTTCTGGAGGCACTGCGTTACAGTGCCTCGAGCATGCAGTGGAGGTGAACGAGCGAATCAAGTAACATCACATGTGAGACATGAGCACTATCTGGCAGTTTTCTTGTAAAACGAAGCGCGTGGCTCTGAGACGGCTGTGCGCCCGTCTCAGAGGTGATAAGGTGTAGAACGCAAGATGATGGGTAGGGGCCACCACCCTGTCGTCTTAGCAACGCGTTGGAAACACTTCCCTCTTCGTGCAAGCGTGTCATGGTCTGCGCAACGTGATAAACGCGACGGTCCTTAGAATAACTTATGTATGCCTTTTCTAATAAAAGACGCACATACAGAATATATACGTGTTGTTATGGTGCTTCAAATATGCGTGATAATTGCTTTTAATTGACAATTGCACAAGTATGAACGCTGAATCTTGAACAACATTAGTGGGCGCTGCGGAAGGGGCTGGCCGTTTGGGGTATCGACTGGTGCCGCTCAGAGTACCCGATACCGTTAGGAGGGACAAACAGACAAATGTACCGGCACACAGGCCAAAATTTTTGCTTCGAAAGGTGCCAAGAGAGACTATCATCTTTAAAATACGGCGATTATATTTTTCGCTGGTGATCTCTCCCAACGTACGTTCGATACGGTGAAGCACTGTTGCGGTGCTCTCTTCACGGCAAGCAGATAGACACGTGTTATCAATGCGGTCACCTGGGGCACCACGCATACGTATGCCCAAACCCGAAAGACCGCGTAAACCATGGCTGTGATATACGGCCAACTTCCTGCAAGATCACCAATGCAAGCCCACTTGTCAACTCCGCGGCGGCGACCACCACACGGCTGAGAAAGCATAAAGGGCACGCTACGAGACGCCTTGCCTGGTGAAACGCCGGTGATGGGAGCGACAACAACAACAATATGGAGACTACCCGACGAAGCCAATGCCCTTCGACAACAGCCTCGAGCAGCGAGACCCTGCTCCTACCCGTAAGCCTGCAAAAAAAGACTGGTCGAGATCTCGGTCGAGGTCTCGTTCCCGGCCCCGCTCATGGTCCCAGTCAACATCTCGGAGATGTACGCCGAGACCTGGCACCAACTTCAAGGTGGGTTTAGCAGACGTAGTCAAGGGGGCGCGCTTGTAGTTTGAGGAGGCCGCTTCTCAAGGAAAACTAAATCATTTAGACACTGAAGTAGCATAGCTAAAACAGATGTTAGCTTAATGCAACCAGAAAATAGCAGCTTAAGGAGAGAAAAGCAGGGCCCTTAAGGAGAAGTTACACCATTATAAACGAACGGAACATGTTCCCCCAGTAGTGTCACCACCCTTAGCTGTCCCACCCACTGATCAAATGGAGAAAGGTACTACACTGCCACCTACCAAACGCAGAGTCTAAATTCAGGCTACTGAAGACAAACCCACACACGTGACGGCCGAGACAAAAGTCGTGAAAAAGTTTCGCAATCAAAGAACTAAATGAGTGGATGAGCAACTCATTCTGACGTATCTCGATCCTTACTGACCATGTATAGAATGTAGCCGAAATTACCCAGCTACAAAACAAACACCGACAACCGTGACTTATCACTGTGGAGGTTAAGTCACTCTCCTACCACTTAGCAGACTGGACCGCACGGCGAGTGTAAAGCAACTTTCCTCGTCGGCCGTCAGTGTGATACAGCCGGCGACATTCCTACCTCCCGCATCTAAGCATAGCTAGAAACCACGTCTACACGATTTCGCAATGGAATTGTGGAAGCTACACAAATAAGCAAGCAAATCTTCACCAGCACCTTAAGGGCAAAGTTAAGTCTGATACAATTTTATTGCAGGAGACACACGGTCTTCCTAAATTGGCAGGCTATCACTCGATCAGACATGCCAACAGGGAAATGACTGTCCTTAACACGTTAATTAGACGACACATTACAATCATGCAACACGACATATCAATTACCAATATAGACTATATATGTATTAAACTGGTTCCGCAACGCAAGATACATGAAAGCCTTTTCATACAAAATATATACACCAACCCAAAACAAAACAAGCACAGAATTTTTCACACTCTAAAGGCACCCTCGACAACGCTGGCCGAAATTCCATCCTAATAGCGGGGGACTTCAACGCACCATACACTGCCTGGGGATACTCTTATGTGTTTTTTAAAAGTACGGTCCTGTGGTTTGACTCACAGCAGGATGGATTAACTTACATCACCGACCCTAGCACACCCACACGCGCGGGCACTAATGCTGCGGTAAAGAAACAACGCCTGATCTAACATTCACAAGATACAGATCCGCAGTCACCGGGAAAAATACCCTAGACAACCTCGACAGCGATCACTACATAATTAAGGTACACGTTCAAGATGGCCCACGTAAACTCACGGGAAACAGGTAAAGCTAGCAGACTGGACCCAGTTCTGCAAATCCCGTAAGAACCAAGTCCAACCCATCAGCGACATAGAGGCCTGGATGTCCGCCCTAAGACAAGATTTTATTAATGCCACCCAGATTGTACCTCCCGAAGGAAACCTTGAAGAGATCGATAGCCGGCTCCTCCACATGTGGGAGGCGAAGCATTCGCTCCAAAAAAGGTGGAAGACACAAAAATGCAGCAGGAACCTCAGGAAACGCATAGCACTCCTAAACACAGAAATATAGATGTGTGCAATGCAGCTAAGCCGACAACACTGGGACGAAACCTGTGATGCGATGAACAGCCAGCTAATTCGCAGTAAAACATGACTTTTTCTACAATTCCTGCTCGATCCCGACGACAACAAAACAGCCCACCGACACACCATCAACAAACTAATTCATAAGTACGAGGGGATGGAGGAGAAGTTTGTTAGGGTGGTAGAGGTCAAATAAATCTATCTGGTTCCTCCTCAGCAGCATTCAGATGATACGGGCCAGGTAAAACCCACTCTAGACCAAGAAATAATTGAAGCGGATATCCGTGCCACCCTAAAATAACTTAATACCACGTCTGCACCAGGCCCCGACACCATCACAAAATAATACGTAATTTGGACGATGATTCCATCACGGATATCAAAGATTATATTAATAATTGCTGGAACACCGGAATCTTGCATTAACATTGGAAAAAGGCCCTGGTGATTCTGATTACAAAACCAGGCAAACCACTGAATACTAACAATCATGGGCCAATCTTCTAAACAGCTTGCATAGGCAAATCGATCGAGCATGCTTTCCTGGCTAGACTAAGAAATTATCTCGAAGACACTGATTTTTCCCGCACACCATAATTGGCTTACGCAGGCATCTTTCAGCACAGGATGTCATGTTGCAGCTCATGCGGAGCATCATAGACACTAGAGGACACTCCAGTAAGGGCATACTTGGTCTAGATCTCAAGAAGGCTGTTCAATGTCACACATAGCACCATTGTAAATCAGATAAACATTCTAAACTTGGTGCTTTGCACGCGCCACTATATAAGATCATTTGTAACGGTCAGAACAATCACGATCATTGTGTGAGCCCTCAGATGGTCCAAAATATTCAGGGTAAGCGTAGGCACCCCACAGGTTTTCGTGATTTCTTCTTTGTTTTTTAACCTCCCCCTCATTGGCCTTCCACAAAAACTACAAACCATCCGAGGACCCTATTACACCATTTATGCCACCTTCCGGGTGTGCGACGGTAGTGATGGTTTCATTAAACAAAAATTACAGGAGGGGATTGACACAGTAAAACGGTATTTACAAGGAACAGGGCTATCCTGCTCAACGGACAAGTTTGAGCTACTGCTATATTGCCCTGCACTCAGAGGTCGTCCACCAAACAACATCCCCAAGTGCAGACACACACTGATGTAAAATTAACTACAAGCGATGGTCACGCCATAACAATAATGAATAAAATCTGAGTGCTAGGCTTTATTCTAGAAAGTAATTGTACTAACGGCCGGAGAGACAGTTCGCTACATTGACACCAGAGTGTCAAACACGATGCACCTCATTAGGCGCTTTGCCAATAAACACAAAAAAATGAAAAGGCAAGCATCATTCGTCTGATCCAATCATTCGTACTAAGTCACATTTTCTATACTGCAGCGTACCACCGATGGTTCACTGCAGAAAAGTCAAAACTCAACAGTGTAATTAGGAGAATATAAAAACAAGCGCTAGGTTTGCTTCCAAACACCAGCACTGAACTCCTCTTTCAACTGGTTTTACACAATACCCTAGTTGAACTTATCGAGGTGCAACAAATCTCCCGATTCAAGCGATTAGTAAGACGGTAAGTCGGGCCAGTTGGTTAGGATCCATCGTGAACTTTCTTACAGCGCAACACCAGAAAAAATACAGGACAGGGAAGGAGTAGAACAGAAAGAAAAGACCGCGCTGACTCACAACTGTTGTTTATTGGGAAAAAACGGGGTGAAAAGTGTATATATAGGTACCGGCAGCCTACGCAGTCTACGTATTCTGCGCATGTTGTGGTGTAGGCTGCCGGTACCTATATATATATAATTTTCACCCGTTTTTTTTCAATAAACAACAGTTGTGAGTCAGCGCCGTCGTTTCTTTTGGTTCTACTCCTTCCCTGTCCTGTATTTTTTCTGGTGTTGCGCTGTAAGAAAGTTCACGATTGAGCGATTAGCCAAGACTAAGCCAGGTAGCCACATTCTCCATAATCTTGGAATTCCTTACCATATTTAACACGGTGACAAACACGACATAACATGCACTATCCGTACTAAGCACACAGTACAAACGATACCAGGAAACATGCACCCTGAACACAACAAGCACAGACTTGTCGATAGAGCCAGAGCCATGTCAAAGATTTCTGGTCAGAACCATGAGGTGGTCTTTGTCGACCCAGTACGCTACCAGGAATGTCACCACTTTGTGGTGGCTGTTTTAGACTACACATAAAAATGCAAAAGCAGCACGTCCATTATCACACGGAACGTAGGAACGGCGGAAGTGGCTACTGCGATAGCTAAAGCCCACACGAACTCCTCATATCTAATCAGCGACTCGCAGATGGCCATTAGAAACTACGTAAGCGGAAGAACCTCACCAGAGACATTGTGGATCCTTAATATAGCCAACATTCACGAGGTGGACAAATACGCACACACTATTTGGTTCCCTGCCCACACACCACTATCGGTAAACCGGAGGACAGTTCGAATAAAGTGGCGCACAACGTGGCTCGAGGTCTTGAGTTCGGAGTCGCGTTGGACGAAGCGGCCACCCAAAACGAACTTTTCCGCACCGGTGTGGGAATGAGACGATCAGCTCACTAAATGTTGTGACATAACTCAGCACTATATATCGACTGCAAAGGTGGGAGTACCATCCACCTCACCCCAGGCTAAACCGGGCCCAGTCCGTTCAATGGCGGCAGCTACAAACACGCGCATACACGTACCCCGTCATCATGCACCACATATATCCCGACGTCTGTAGTTCTAATTTCTGCCAGTACTGTACCACCAGAGCCACTTCTGACCATATATTACCGGAATGTCCAGCCTTACTCTGAAATTCTAGTGTTGCGGTCTCCACTGAAGACCTTCGGGCGCGCTGGTGGACTGTGCTGCTCAGTTCGGGCCTAAACAAGCAACTATGGGCAATCCAGCAGGTCAAGGAAGCTGCCGGAAATGACGGTCTCTCCTGAAGCTCCTAGATAGGAGCCCAGCCCAGCAACCTGCCGGAAACAGTGAAGCTTACGTCTTTCTCTCTCTCTCTCTTATTGGCACCAAAATTCGCTTTTCTGAAATTACAAGTAATCTTTTTTTCTTTAGTTTGTACTGAGGTGTTGCATATTATGTTGAAAAGCAAGTACACGACGAGTGCTCATACAAGGCAGACAAGTGTTCTTGAGTGGTACTAATAATATCGTGGGCCAAAACGATGTGACAAGAGAAACGTCGTAGTGGAGTGCTCCGAATGTTTTCGCCCCTTTGTGTTCTTCACCATGCACTGACATCGCAGAGTACATGGTCTCCAGCACTTGTCACCGCCATGGCTGGTGTCAATCTTGCTTCTTCCGGGACAGCAGCCGAGCACTGTCACCACTACGGCACCATGGTAAACGATTTTAGAAGGTAGTTTGGGCGATTTAGCCAAAGTTAGGCCCAGGGTGTATTTCAAGCAGTACTTTCAGGTTGCGTAACCAGTTGAGGAAAACCAAAAACCAAACAAATGTATGAAAGCTTGACTTGTGCCGAAAAGGGTAAAAATCTAGGGGGATTAGTCTTCCAATGCAGATTAGGGAGATAAAAATCACCTATATAGTAAGAACAAAGAAGTCGCAGGTGAGTGCGTTTGTGCATAGATTGGCTTGAATTGATAGAGTTCTTGCAAGGATGAGCTTGTCACATTCTCAAGAAACTCATTCAGAATCTTGTACACTGAGGCACAATTACATTCTTGTTTAAAACAATCGACAAAACTTGAATGGGATCATCATAAGACTAGTCTCAACACGAGTAAAGTGTCTTCGAAAAATAACAATGAAGCTTACTTTTTTCGGATTCTAGTCCTTCTATAAGTTACACACAAAAAAACACACATATATAAGCTTTTGAAACTGGCGCACAGATGGCGCTCAGTGTCATTACCGTACTATACGCACACATTCTAATGCGCGAGCACCAATTCATCGCTCTTAGGGAAGCTTACATGGCACGACAAAACACATACGCATCCGGCAATACCAGGAAAAGTATTTCCTCATTATGCTTGCTTGAGACTGCGAATAATGAAGAAGTGTACACATTAAAGTGATTGATTGATGATGGATCAATATGTGAGGTTTAACGTCCCGAAACAACGACATGATTATGAGAGACGCCGTAGTGGTGGGCTCCGGAATTTTCGTCCACCTGCTCTTTTTTGACGTGCAGCCAAATCTGAGCTCAAGAGCATACAGCATTTAGGAACACTAAAAAGTCCACCAGTTTAGTTCGGTCGTAGTCTAGATTTGTGCGCTCGTAGATGGAGCTTTGTTCGTCTAAATCATTGTAGATATACAACCGCAGAAAAAGAGGTTGTAAGTTACATTGGAAAGAGTACTTCCTCGGTGGACATCACGTCGCTATAGGGTGATCCGAAGCTTCTATTTTTTTTCATTTGAGAACCATAGAATAATCCAAAGGCACGCTGAAAAACAGTGCCTCAAGCCTGGCTTACTGTGAGGTGGCCCTAAATAGAAAAATAAAGGAGGTAAAAAACAAGTCTGCACTTTTTACTTAACTATTACGTATACGCCGCCCCGACCGCGTACGGCACCTCAATTGATTTTAGTACTTAACTCCGACAGTTATTACCGTGAGATTGATAAAGAGCTCATTTTGCGAGAAATCCCGGGGTCAGTGTCAGCGGCGTCTTTGATTGGAAGAAAAAACGCATTGGGTTGTGCATGAGCGACAATTCGAAGTAGATGTAAATAAGGACATGAGCCGAAGGGTGTCGGCACTTTCGCTTTCCTAATGGCACGGATTAGGTGTCCACTGAAATGTGAATGCTGGCTTGTGGCTGCGAAAGCGATACGAACACGACGCGATGAAGTTATTGTGTTCTACACTTGTTGCAACACCAGTGCTGGTAAGAAAGCCGGATGCTAATACCTGGTTAACTTTCCATCCTTCATCTTCATATTCTCTTTTTACCGCCACCTCCGTGAGAGAGGGACATGTGGCGCGATGGCAAAAGCTTTTGGAGGCGTTGGGAAGAAGCGACGCGGTTTTTCCGCCATTTCCGAGAAATATGGAACGATGACGCTGGAGGAATATTTCCTGAGGAAAAAAAACTTAGCGGTGTGATGTAAAAGTGTCAGTGTGTGTGTAAAAGTGTCAGTGCGTGTGTAAAAGTGTCAGTGCACTGTGCCAGCGTGTGTGCTACGCAACGCGTATGAAAGCAGAGGGAACAGAGACGCACGGCACTGTCTATGTTTGCCCTAACAGTGTACCATGCAGCGCCGAATACTAGCTCGTACGTACTTTGAGCAAGGACAAAACACTTATGCAAGAGAAGTGCTGTTGAAGAGGGTGGAAATCGTTATATTTAGTACAGGCATGTCGTGTGTGTGCGTGTGTGTGTGTGTGTGTGTGTGTGTGCGTGTGTGTGTGTGTTTGTTAGTGCGTGTGTGTGTGTGTGCGTGCGTGCGTGTGTGTGTGTGTGTGTGTGTGTGTGTGTGTGTGTGTGTGTGTGTGTCGTTTTCAGTGCGTCGTTACTGTTCTCAAACAGACTCTTTAGACACTTCTTATGGTCACGAAAATACGGCCTCAGTTTCATAATGCGAGCGGCTACCGAGACAGGCGCAGCTGTGCTTGAAGTGCATGAAAACGCTGCTATTACTGTGGTTGTGAGGCGGACAGTTTCGTGGTTCTAGCTTTCTAAACTTCGGTGATAATCGCTTTACTTTCTATGTAACTACTTCTGACCCACAAAATGCGTTGAGTGCGTAGAGTGCCTGAGAGCGTCGTCAGTCTTAAAATGAGCACTCGGGCGAAAAAAGTAGCCGTTCAAAATGTGCAGTTTGCGGTCGTTTCAGCTAAAAAGACGAAAAAGTCTGAATTTGAAGCATCATAATTATTTTATCATTAGAGGCATGGTGGAATAGAAACTCTCGATGTGTTTTTGATACCGAAAGGTGTGTAAATAAATTAAATTACATAGTAATTTATATTTTTCATCACCCCAGAGGAAAATTCAGTGATCGTGGTCTGGTGAGAGCCGTTAGTCTCGACTTAAAACTTTAAATATTAAAATCTTCACCAAATTTAGGAGCCCTGCTTGTCGAACATTCAGCTCTCTGCTCAATAAAAAAACATGATTTATTACGGTTGAACGTGGGTGCAACAGCCCAAATATTTGCCTGTTATTACTAGTGTTACCACTGGCACAATGCTGTGAGTGTAAAGCATTTATTTTAGGCAAATATTAAAAAGTGAAACCGATGAAACTGATAAAAGCATTTTGACCGGACACAAATGAATACTCAAAGGGCTGCTCCTGTATTTTGTCTAATGACCGAGAAATTTAAACAGAAGTTATCCACCAGTTATATACTTTTCGCTAATGAAATGTGTCTTTCGAATAATATTTGGACCATTCCCATTATAATCGCAGGCAGCACAATGTCTGGGGCATCAATGTGCCTCACGTGCACACGCATGCACATTGCTTAAATTTGAGCTCACCACTGTTAAGTAGCGGTGGGCCTAGATCTATATCGCGCACTGCTTTTTATTTCTCGATATGCCAAACGGGCCTCTTGGTTGTTTTCTTGTAAACGGAACCACACAGCCGGCAGTCTAAACACAATCGGCACTGTCGTCCCACAGACACACTTCATCTGTCCCAAAAAGTAATGCAGTAAGGGACCAGAAAAAACCGCAACCACCAGGTTGTGTCCAGCCGTACAAGCGCTTTGGCAAGTGAACAATGCCCTCTTTGGAACAGTTTCACAGTGTTTCGGGAGCTTTAGGCTGCGTATGAAGCTGCCCGTAGCCTGACGGCGAAGTTATGTGATCTCATAAAGTGATAAAGGAGAGTGCTACAACTAAGCATGAATACTAAGTGAAGCCAAAAGTAAAAAGCACGAATTCGAAAAAGAAAACACGGACTGATAGATAATTAATTACTATGCATATAGGTCGACATACTGACTTATGAGCCAACTTACTCCGGATCACATTGGGCCGTGATACTGAGTGATTGCGGGGGAGTAATATTTTTGTGAGCTTGAGTCTAAATACGAGTGACGTTGAGCTAAATTTCAATGAATCCTAAGCCCGAGTGAGTTTGGTTGTGAAAAATACCGGCAAATCTCAGCTCTTTTGAGTCCTAAGCAAGAAATATTTTTCTCGAGTGAGTCCAAATGAACTCGACCTTTTATGACCTGCCCATGGCCCTATCTGCTCATCGACAGGATTACTATGAGTCTTATATCAAATTATGTTTATGCTCGTCTATTTACAAATATCTCAACACACCAGTGTTGGCGCACCACCTCAATATTTATTGATCGAAGCGTGAGCTATGGGGTGTCTGATAATAAAAACATTTCGTATGAGTCACCTATTTCATAAATATACCCTTACTAGTCTGAAACTGCTGAAAGCTGGTGTCTTTAGTTACAAGACAAAGTAGCAGGGAAGGAAAAGTTGGAGGCTAACTATTCAGTATAACTGGTTTGCTAAGATCAAAAGGCGTATCTCAGAGCACCAGTTATCTGAAATATTGGAGTGAAAGAGCATTAGGGCGTTAATAAAAGAAGAGCTACTTTTTACGCTAATGGACTCAAGAGCCAACTCACGTAGGATTATGCAGACTAAGGTGAAGGTTTGAATCTGAATCTTATTGCGTATGGCTGAGAAATATGCTGCTGTGTGTGACGTAATGAGACCAGTTGATAAAATGCTTAGCACAGTGGTTCTCCCGCATGCATGCTTAGGGTACCCCTTGTGGACTAGTGGAAGTAATGAGGGACCCTTTTCAGAAATATAGAAAAACGGAGGGCAGGGAGGCTTCGAAGTTTAACACAACATACTGCGTGAAACAGGTGCCTTTCATGTCTACATGACAAAAAACGGTCCAAGTAAAGTGCCAGGTCATATAGACGTCAACAAGTTGTTAACCAGTTGTTCGGTCCGCTACCCCATTCAACTTGTTTTTAGCTGTTTGCCCTTCAAATATGGAAACCTAAAAATATACTAGCATGCATATGTCCCACAAAACCGTAACAAAAGATTTCAAACACCACATGAAGAAGGACAAAGATAGGTCAACTCAACCGCAATGCATGTTTGTTATGCGGTGAATTATACCCAATACCACAAGGTACTGCTAAGCCGGGACAAAGTATGCCTCCAAAAAGAGAGGGGTGGTTTCTTGTCTTTTTATTGGGATAGCACTTATATGGACCTATATGAATAGCACTTATGTAGTGGTCGAATATTGGGCTGGTACCCAGCGGACCCAGGTTCAAGCCTCATTGTATCATTGGTACAAGGCTTTTTTTCTAATTTCGCGCGATGTGGTTACGGACAGCGGCGGGGGCGGCGGCGGTGGTGGCGGCGGACAATATAAAACTGCGCATGACCCGAGTTGTGATCTCATAACAGCTTTCGCTGTAGAAACGATAGATGGGACATTAATGCACATTTTTCCAGCTTGGGAAATATGTTACGCCTCCGTTACTCAGCGCACCTGCTTATTTTGATGCTTAAGGAAAGGCCGTGGTATTAATAAAGCGTACGGAACTGCGGGTACTTCAAAGTATTGTTAAATGTAAGCTGAAATTAGCACTACCATGCCCCACTGTCGTGACTTGCATCCCCAACCCACTAAGATGCGATTAAGTAAATAACTAGTAAATATGTAGAAAAAGATGTTCAATGAACCCATGAAACGAACCTCACACGTTCGTCACCAGAACAAATTATGATGCAGCCACTTTAGCGTAAAACACAGCAGCCAACGACAACCTTGGAGCTCTTCCTAGCTACTGGGATAAGTACGTTAGGAGAAAGTAGTTCATCTTACGCGAGTGGAGCCACGGAGTTGAATGTAACTGGTGATCATGGAGCCGGATGATCATGTGAATGAAACCCACGCACCTTCGTCCCATATAATTGCTGCAGTTAATGATAGGCGGAAATTATACGCTCCCGGGTTTGCCTCTTTGATTGTCTCTGTCATGTGTGAGTTTGTCCTGAAGATACACAAAACACACCAACAAAAGAAAAAAAATAAAATTAGACCGCAGGTGATCGCATATACATTCGCAAGTTTTTTCACACTCTTAAGATTGTAAACAGGTATGGCGTAAAAGTTGTGTTGTCTGCCCAATGTAAGCTAGCTGGGATTTGCCCTTGATTGAGCAAGAATATTGTATCGATGCTGAGGCGTACTGGCTAAAAAACAAGCGTCTTTATTTGGGCGAACTTGTGCCCACGAGTCTAATGACTATGGTCGTCAAGTCCGAGTAGCCGAGAGGCCCAGATTCCACTATCTTCTTCTTCCTCGTAGTCCAAGCGCACGAACGCGTGGCGCATGCCTGCCGGGTCTTGCTGGTTCTCTTGCCATGATGATTGCGGCGGGCTACTTGAACGTGGCCAACCTGCCGCGGCATTATCCCCCTCCTCAGACGCATCGTCCCGATGCTTGAGAGAGTGAAATGATACATGCGCACTATCACTCGTTTTCCGACGATCTGTCATGATAGGGCTTCATGCGGACTACGTGTACCACTTCTGTGGGATTGTGGCGTCTTGAGCTCACGTGTCCCGCAGATCTGACTTCATAAGTGACGTCGCTGATACGGTTGAGTACTTCATAAGGGCCGAAGTATCGACAAAGAAGCTTTTCAGAAAGTCCGCGGCGGCGCACTGGGATCCATATCCACACTTTGTCACCGGGATGATAAAGTGCGTCACTGCGTCGCTTGTTGTACCAACTCGAGTCGACGCGCTGTTGACGGCGTATTCGGTATCTTGCCATTTGTCGTGCTTCTTCGGCTCTTTGCAAGAAGTCATCTAAGTCAGGTGGATAGCTGTTTTCGACCTGTAGTGGTAACATGGCATCCAGTTGGGTTGTTACTCTTCGGCCGAATACTAGTTCGAAAGGGGCAACGTGGGTTGTTTCTTGAACGGCTGTATTATATGCGAATGTTACGTAGGGTAATATTTCATCCCCCTGTTTATGTTCAACATCGACATACATTGATAACATGTCGGTCAGAGTTCTGTTGAGGCGTTCGGTTAAGCCATTTGACTGCGGGTGATACGCCGTTGTTCTTCTGTGATCGGTATTTGTCATGCGCATCAGACATTGCATAAGGTCTGCAATAAATGCAGTGCCCCAATCCGTAATAACGACGATGGGCGCACCATGTCTGAGCACTATGTTGTTCACAAAGAACTTGGCGACTTCGGCAGCTGTCGCACTGTAGAAAGAGTCAGTCTCAGCATAACGGGTCAGATAGTCTGTAGCTACGACAATCCATTTCTTGCCTGCACATGATGTCGGGAAAGGTCCTAGGAAGTCCATGCCGACTTGTTGGAATGGGGCATCCGGAGGGTCTATTGGATGGAGAAGGCCGGCTGGTTTTACGGCGGGAGTTTTACGTCGTTGATATTGACAAGTTTTCACGTAGCGCTGCACTGATGCGAGCAACTTAGGCCAAGAGTACTTCAGGCGAATCCTGGCGAATGTTTGGCTCACACTTATGTGACCAGATGTTGGCTCGTCATGGCATGCATGCCGAATTTCCTGTCGCATGGCTGTGGGCACTACTAGTAAAAACGTTTCGCCATTAGGTTCGAAATTCCTCCTGTAAAGGACACTTCCTCGAAGGCAGAGCGTTGAGAGCCCTCTGGAGAATATGCGAAGGACTTGAACGTCGAGACCCTGCAGTTGTTATATAAGCGCCAGCAATTCCGGGTCATCTTGTTGTTGAGCGATTTCGGATGCGTCGACAACGCCTAGAAACGGGAAGTCTTCCTCTTCAGGTAAACTTGGATTGACGGGAGAGCGTGACAGGCAGTCGGCATCACTGTGTTTCCTTCCAGATTTGTATACGACAGTAATGTCATACTCCTGCAGCCAAAGGCTCCATCTGGCTAGTCGACCTGACAGATCCTTGAGATTTGCTTGCCAGCATAGAGCATGGTGGTCACTGACAGCTCTGAACGGTCTACCATAAAGGTAAGGTCGAAACTTGTTTATTGCCCAGATAACTGCGAGGCACTCTTTTTCCGTTGCAGAGTAGTTTGCCTCAGCTTTTGAGAGTTTGCGGCTGGCATAGGCTAACCCTTTCTCTTGACCATTTTGCCACTGGACCAGGATGGCGCCGAGGCCGACATTGCTGGCATCGGTATGGACTTCAGTGTCGGCTGTCTCATCAAAATGGGCAAGTATTGGTGAGCCCCGTAGCCGTTTTCTTAATTCATCAAAAGCTTTCTGTTGTTCGCTTTCCCATGTGAAGGGCGCGTCGTCTTTCGTTAGTTTTGTAAGAGGTTCCGCAATCTTTGAGAAGTTTTCCACAAATCACCTGTAGTAGGCACATAAACCCAAAAATCGACGCACTGACTTTTTGTCTTTGGGTGTAGGGAACCTGTGAACAGCAGCTGTCTTTTCTGGATCAGGACGAACACCGTCAGAACTAATGACATGTCCAAGGAATCTCAGCTCTTCGAAGCAGAAGTGGCATTTTTCGGGTTTGATTGTCAAGTTTGCGGACCGGATGGCTTGTAATACAGTGCGCAGTCGCTCTAGATGTTTGTCGAACGTTGCAGAGAATACCACAACGTCATCCAAATACACTAGGCATGACTGCCATTTCAATCCCGCGAGGATAGTGTCCATCATTCGCTGGAACGTCGCTGCCGCAGAACAGAGGCCGAATGGAAGCGCTTTGAATTCGTAGAGGCCATCTGGTGTAACGAATGCCGTTTTTTCACGGTCCCGCTTGTCGACCTCTATTTGCCAATATCCGCTTTTCAGATCCAAGGAGGAGAAAAACTTTGCGGATCGCAGCCGATCTAGTGTATCGTCAATACGTGGCAAAGGGTAGACATCTCGTTTAGTTACACTGTTGAGTTTTCGGTAGTCGACACAGAATCTAAGCGTGTTGTCTTTCTTCTTAACGAGCACTACGGGGGACGCCCATGGACTATTCGAAGGCTGGATCACATCATCCGAAAGCATTTCCTCCACTTGCTTCTGAATGATTTCTCGTTCTTTCTGTGACACTCGATAGGGATGCTGGCATATAGGCCTCGTGTCGTCTTGCGTTATAATTCTTTGTTTCGTAATTGACGTGCAATGGACCTTCGAGGCAATATAAAGCAATCAGAGAATTATTTTACTAAGGCGTAAATCTGTTTCTTTTGACTGTCCGGAAGGCTCTGGTTGACGGTCACGGATGTGTCGATGTTGCAGGCCACTGGTCGAGTGGTTGACGTCGTTAAGCTGCATAGTTCGGTCGCCATACAGAAGTCATGTAAATAGGCAATAGCCGTGCCTTGAGCGACGTGTTAAAGTTCATTGGAAAAATTCGTAAGTAGGACATCTGCACGGCCATTCGTCAAATGAACAAGACCCCGAGCTACGCAGACACCTTGTTTCAAAAACAGCCCTACATTTGTATCCGCTATGCCTTCGCGTTTGTAAAATGCGTCATTCTCTACGAGCATCATTATACTGCAGCGTGGCGGCACAGTTACGTCATCATGAACAACGCGTAGAGCAGTTAGGCGTCGTTCCTCAGAATCCTCTACAAGTATAGCTCGTTCAGTTGACAACGACACGCTGGACCTACGCAGGTTAATTACGGCGCCATTAGCTCGCAAAAAATACATTCCTATAATGAGGTCTCTTGAACATTCTGGTAGCACAATGAAATCGGCAACGTAAATAAAGCCCCGTATTTCAAGTCTTGCAGTGCATCTGCCAACGGGCGTAATAATGTGACCACCTGCCGTGCGTATCTGCGATCCACTCCACTGTGTCACAAATTTGTTTAGCTTCTTCACCATCTTGTGACTTATCACTGAACAATCAGCACTGGTGTCGACTAAGGCATTCAGCTCCCATCCTTTCATTCTCAACCGCAAATCAATCTGAAGTAACGCTTTCGTTGCTGCACCCATTTACCAGAAATACACCATCGTCGCCCTCAAGCCGTACTGGAGGATCTTCGTAACTGATGTTATCAGCGGCCTCACCTCCACAGGTCGCTTGCTTCAGTTTTCCGGGAGCGGACTTGGAGAGTGATGACCAGGCTGCCTTGAAGGTGCACGTGGGCTGGATTACCGTTAGTGCATAAGCGATGGTGACCGTAACCGATGTTGGCGTAGAGGTGGCGAGTTCTGGCGGGCGGACAAGTACTCCTTAATCTCCACTGGTCGTTCGCCGTTTCGGGGGCACGGTGCATACGACGGGAAGCCCCTTAATCCAGCCTGTTGGTAAGGGCATAATCTGTACAAATGATCCGCTTCGCCACAATGGAAACACAGAGGCCTGCGCTCGTGATCACGCCAGACGTCACTTTTCCTGGGCCTAGGCTCCACATAGCGATGTGTGCTACGTGCTCCTGGGGGCAGGTAGGTAGCCGTTGGTTCCCGTGGACGAGGTGCGCTGCGTGCTGTAGATGGGAGAGGAGTTGCCGCCATCGCAACTGCTGCATTGTTGTGTACTGTGGGTTGTCGGAGAACTTCAGAGTACGTTCGGATAGGTCGAACCGGCTGCAGCTCACGCTCTGGTTCTCGTATGAGCTGCCTCAGTTTGTCACGAACAACGTCTGTAACAGATAGTGCAGTTGGAGTCTGGGGCATTTGCAGTCTGCTCAGTTCTTCCCTAATAACTGATCTAATGAGCTCTCGCAAGGCTTCAAAGTCGTTTCGCACGCCTCCAGAGAATACCTGTGCAGATGCGCAGTTAAGATTCCTGTTGTACTGTCGAGCGCGCTGTTCCAGTGTTCTTTCGATGGCCGTCGGTTCCAAATAAAACTCAGCAACTGTGCTTGGAGGGTTGCGGACGAGAACGGCGAACAGCTCTTGCTTCACTCAGCGCATTAGATGGCAGACCTTCTTCTCCTCAGCCATGTTGTAATCCGCACGCTTGAACAGACGGACCATGTCCTCAATGTACATGGCAGCACTCTCGTTTGTGAGCTGGTTCCTGGATTGAAGTGCAGCTTCCGCTTTTCCTTTTTGGTCTATTTTCGCGAAGGTAGCCACCGCTTGTCGTCGAAATACCTCCCAGGTAGACAACGAGGTTTCATGGTTCTCAAACCATGTCTTTGCGAAGTCTTCCAGGGCGAAGTATACGCGACGGAGCTTCTCTCTTTCGTCCCATCTATTCAAGCTCGCCACTCTCTCGAACAGGTCCAACCAATCTTCCACGTCCTCGTACGAGTCGCCGTGGAATACTGGTGGCTGGTGCGGTTGGCTGATGAACACTTGTGCCGGTGTTACCTGGCTAGTCATAGTGGTGGCGTCTATCGTTTGACTTCCCCTTGGTGTGAAGTGGAGAGGGCTGAACTCAGGTGAGTCACCTCGAAGACGGCGACCTGCCCTCTGGTGTACAGGAGTCACTTCCACAGGATTGACAGGCTGGTCGTCGGGGCTACGCTGTCTTGAGCTCGCAGGGCTTCGATTCATTACCAAGCACCTCCACCAGAAATGTAGCGATGCTGAGGCGGACAGGCTAAAAAACAAGCGTCTTTATAAGGGCGAACTTGTGCCCACGAGTCTAATGACTATGGTCGTCGAGTCCGAGTAGCCGACAGGCACAGATTCTACTATCTTCCTCTTCCTCGTAGTCCAAGCGCACGAACGCGTGGCGCATGCCTGCCGGGTCTTGCTGGTGCTCTTGCCATGATGATTGAGGCGGCTACTTGAACGTGGCCAACCTGCCGCGGCAATATCATGCTCAATGACGCATGCTCATCGTTACACAGACTCGGTATCGCACGTGGTTTATAGGATACCTTTCAGCTGCGGTAAATAGCACATCGGCAAGACAACCTGATGAGTCAATATCAGAGTTCATGCGCATTTATTGAATGTGAGTAAAAAACCAGAGGAATATGTTGCATATCACTGCAATTATTGTAAATGCACATTACAGTTTGATCCTGCCACCTTTATCAAACGCACAAAAACAAAAACAGAGATATAAACAATAGAGACCGCTCACCTGGGGAAATTAGGCTTCGCACCGAGTATGTACATAACTGACAAAGAAATGCCGTTTTTGTTCGGTCACCTGTGATTGCGTGTTGGAGTGGTTGGTATAGCACGAGCGCAGGCTTAAAAACTGGCATCGTTCTTTTCAATTATTACCAATGAGATGTCAGCGCAAGTCTGGGTCCTTCGTTTGTTTTAAGCGCTGTAAATACTTCGTGTAATTTATCGCCAACTAAAACTGCTCACATAGCCTCACTCAGACTGAGTTCAGCCAGAATCATATAATCACGGATAGGTGAGAAAATATGTGAGCCTTAGATAATCACTTCTTGAGTGAAGATACGGATATATCTTGTAGTGTAAATAATCTGGTACCATAATTAGCGAAGCTTACATAACTCTTCGCTAATTTGGGCAATCCTAGCCATTAAGGACGTCTCTCGCACATGATTGTTGATGTTTAGGAATTTTACTTTAAAACCCCATGATTATTTAGTGATTCTTGGCATTGATTTCTGAAATTCTACGTACGATTACTATATATAAACACTGCAATGTTCGCTCCTCAACAAACTCTACAAAGTTTCCAGATGCATATGACTAATTTTTCTTGATGGATAACGTGGAGTTGCATTTTTTTTGCAAAATCATCGTACTTTTTAGTCTCTTTGCTTTGGCCTCCAACCTGTAAAGTGGCGTTGTCCTGCGACATCAACGGCACATTGTCAACCGAACTAGTGACAGTGAGCAGACAGAAAAAATAAAAAGATTACTGAAAGTTAAAGCACACGAAGTAACAATTAAGCTAGAAATCATGCTCTCATAACCGCTTTCAGCAATTACCATAGGTAACGCAATCACTCGTGCAATCACGGTGCGATTGATTTTACTTTCGTATTTATAATGGCACGATAATAGAAAACCAACATTGGTACGCATTCTTTCGCCGACACGTTTTCATTTCGCAGTGTTATTATTTCGCATTTTCCCTTGGTTGACCAGTACAACTATTGGGCAGCCGTACACAGTTCGAAAGAGAGAAAAGAAAGTTAATTCAGCTTTTCCTTTTACCGTGCTATTTGCGAATAAAACTTGCGCGCGTGGTTGGTGTATATCACGCGTCTCAATACACACGCACCTAATCATAGTAGGGCCCTTTTAAATGAAGGCTTGTCAGTATCTTCGCTATTCAGTTTCAACTGTCTTCAACTTCAACAAGAGCTTCAACTGTCTTCCCAGATATTGGCGATAGGAACGTCCTCAGTGAAATGCAAATTCACAATGACAGTACTGTTGTGCTCTTTTCGCGGAAACCAGCTATGTTTCCAGAAGCCCAATAGATTATCACACAAAGAGGGCCTAAAAAAGCCTCCACGAATAGCACCCAGTGTGAAAAATTTACAATTTATTTTGCATTTTGCTTCCCACTGATATCTACATTTTTATCGTTTTCTCTGTGTTTATGCTGATTAAATTAGGGGAGTTATTTCGCCGTAACTATGAGACTCGGAAAGGACGTAAAGGAGGTACACTTCTAAGGAACCTTCATCATTTGAACCCTCATTTTTTACATTGTAGATTATACTTCAACTTTATCATAACAGAAAAACCTTGTTGAGGCTAATTAACTAAGATGACATCAACATGCAGGATGTTCATAAAAACTGGTAAGGAAGAGGAAAGAAGTAGAAAGGGCAGGGAGGTTAGGGGGCGATCGCGAAAGCAAGCATACGTGGGCGACTGAGGACAGACAGACAGTCAGTCAGTCAGACAGACAGACAGACAGACAGACAGACAGACAGACAGACAGACAGACGGATATATGATAGATAGATAGATAGATAGATAGATAGATAGATAGATAGATAGATAGATAGATAGATAGATAGATAGATAGATAGATAGATAGATAGATAGATAGATAGATAGATACGCTAAAGGTGCTTGCATTCCGCAATAAAAAAGGTTCGCAAAAAAGTTTTATGAGAATGCGTGGTGCATTATGCTGTTAAAACTCCTGCGGGCGTCTACTGAGACGTCCATACAAAGATCGATTAGGTGGCAATATGCCAGTTTTTTTATGTCTTCATTAAAATTGCGCTATTAGATACAACCTCGATACGCTTGCCGGCGCCGCTTTTGAGGAGAAACATGCGGCATTTAGATATACTCCAACTGCAGGCTTCCACATTGCGCTTATACATAAAAAATCACAGTAGTCTGGGAACAAAAGCTAATACTTTCAAATTAGCTATACCAAAATCCAACGGCTACCTTACAGAACAGTGGTATAGTGAAGCTGGAACCTAAAGCGTTCAGTGCTTTCCAGTTTGCCTGCAAGAAACAATGTGCGAAATCACAGAGTTTTTCTCGCTCATCTTCGGTAAAAAAACTATGGAAAGTGAACAATTATGAAGCCACCTACAGTAGTGGATTATCGTACTCATACCATGCAGAGCTCAGGATTCTCTCAAGCTTGTTATGCAGTTTATGCAAGTCACCTTTAAAACGAATAAGTAGTGTCACAGCTCTAGCAAGCCTATGCAGTCTTTAATTCAGAATCGTATGCTAAAAAATGCATACCTTTTATGGCAAATGCCAAACAGTTACATTTTATTGGGAGAAAAACACGTGTTTTACACAAAATCTAATGCATTTTATAGCAAATGCCGAACAGTTATATTTTATTAGGAGAAAAACACGTGTTTTACACAAAACACAAAGCTGTATATATATATATATATATATATATATATATATATATATATTTCAAAAAAGAAATTCTGTGGGTCCGGTGCAAATATAATTAGGAGTAAAGGAGCACACTTACGAAAATGTGATTGTTTACTCTTTATTGCTTCTTTATATATATATATATATATATATATATATATATATATATATATATATATATATATATATATTGTCAGCATTATTTATGCGCCTCATATTTTCATCTGTACATACTCAACATCACCAGTCAAGTTTACGTTGTGCGGCACACACATACTCGAGAAATAAAAAAGAGTCTTGAGGGTACTGGACGCCACCTTACAAGTGGTAGAGAGTGCCGCCCTTTTCCTGCGTCCTCTCGCGATCTCGGACAACCCCAGCTTCTTCTAGAACACATCCCTGGAGCTCCGTTCATGCCAACGGTTAAACGACCTGGGTTCGGTAATGTCGCAAGCCGACCAGCCCAGCGCGCTAGCTTCACCGCCGCTCCCACCGCCAAGAAACCCTGCTCATCTGGTCACCAGCCCTCAAAAGAATCCTCCGCTGTTTTTTATATTTTTTTAATTTATTTATTTACAAAATACTGTCAACCCTCCTTGTGGGTTATTAAAGGAGTGGAAAAGATACAAACTTTTTACAAGCAAGGCAGTGCAGTGGCAATAAAAGAAGAGTACATAAGAAACGAACCCAAAAATAATGACATCATGACGTGCAACCATCGCGATCATGGTACTAACTAATGCATACATCACACAGGAATAGCAATACATTGCCTACAACCAAATGATAAAGAAAATAAAATAAATTGTTAGATTGTGGATGCTTTCACCCGTATGTAATTAGGTTAGCACATAGAACTTGGGGGCACTAACATGAGATTTCCAACTCTTTCTAAAAATTTTTGGAGTGTTCGCTGTGCTACAGTAGCTGAATCAAGCGCATTGAATCAAGCGAGCTGGCGTGTAAAGGCGGGACATGTCAGAAAATCTGTGGCGTGGTTGAAAAGCCACGTTATTTGCTTACTTCCCCCCGAGTATAGGTAATAAATCGATCATTTATCGTTTCTAACAATTTATGAGCATGATTCCAGGGAACTCTTTAATCTGCAATAGGTGGTAAAGGTAATTTTTGTGAAGAAAACGTGATTTAATAAGAGAAGAATAACACAAATCCCGAAATGAAGGAGTGCTCCCGAAGTACGCACCATCCATCACAATTTTTTTTTCTGTTTCTCGCCCCATCCGCATTTCATTACGCTTCCCCATCCATGGGAAGTTATATAAGCCTGCATCTTTTCAAATGTTCATTAAAGAAACTGTATATATTACTTCTTACCGCTATTTTTCCAAAGATGGTCGTCGCATCGTAAGGCGTCATTACATATTTTGCGAGGCAGTGGCCTATTTGTTACGTTGCAATACAATACCGCGCCGCACATTCGTTTTTTTTTTTGCGATGCATTTCTTATTTTTGCTTTCCCTTTTATTTCCCTTCCTGCTCCCCCTAATGTAGGGCAGCAAAGCAGATGTTGTAATTCTGGTTGACTGCTTTTTCGTCGTTTTTATCTATCTATCCGGGCACTAAAGTCCAAGTCTGGGTACAGTAGTTGCATCACTTGCTTGCAAAAGAAGCAACTTCTACAAAATAGTGGAGACCGTACGACTCTTGTCCTCTTCAGAGCTTTGCATTGGGTGGTACTGAGGTAGCGGTGCTTGGCTGCTGACCACAAAGACGCAGATTCGACCAAACCATGGCGGTCGTATTTCAACAAAGGCGAAATACCTGAGACCTGTGTACTTTGCGATGTCATATTGCGCGTTAAGGAAAGAAAAAATATAACAGTGCAAAAAACGACGGACCACCACACAGAGACAAACTAGCGCTCTTCGTGGGCCAGATAAGCAGGTGCCTCTATTCTAGATTATCAGGACACAAGTACAATGTAGAGAAGTATCAGCAAGGTAGCCTTGAACATAATGCATTCTGTTGTAGGTCGTATTCAGTGTCGTCCCTAAAATCCTTGAACGCATGAAGCCTGAAATTATAGAAACGAACTTGATTATTAGCCCTGCATGGTGATCAGTGCGTTAGCACTCCATTGATAGCTCTCTTTCACGAAGATAAGAAGTTTCTATGAATGTTGGAATTATCTGTTTCTTGTGATGTGTCAACGGTGTAAATCCTGGGTCACTTCACAAAGAAACCAGTCGCAAGTCAGCGTAAGTTTGTATCTGTGCGTTGCATCGTCATCTTTGCGCTGTTATAATTTTTTGATTATGAGTAACAAACAAGCCTAATTTGACGCCACCACGTTAAAGAAAAGGAGATGGTCAAACTTTCGAAAGCCATCTACTACGCTACTACAGCGTACCTTGTAAATATATTGTGTTTTTGGCACACAAAACCAATTATATTACTATTATTTTAGCAGTGGAACAATAGAATATTTCAAGCAGCAGGTTTTTAGTCAAGCCCAAATGGTGTCATCGGCACCGAAGTTTTTCAGTCTCTGTAATGTGGCCAAAGGCAGCACTTCAACCGCGCCGCATCGTCTGTTCGGTGATCCTATGCATAGCGTCCAGACACCCGCGTTTGGCGAGTGATATAGAGTGTTCGGCTCCCCTGCAACAAAATGCAACTAAAAAATGCGTCCACTAAATCGCATTTATTTCGCCTAGAATTCAATACATCGTCAATATGTGCTGTGTGAACCGTAACTTCGAAAAATATATACACTTGTATTCGCTTTATATTTGCGCCCTAGATATCCAATAGCAAAGTAATCGTCAGTTATGGCATGCCAGTATCTTCTACCAATGAAACATGTAAATACGTGTAAAATATCTAACATTTTTATATAGTTGTGTGTTGCTGATGAGTAAATGTATATGTCACTGATGCAGACTGTTTTTTTGGTTAATAGAGGGTGAGACCTCGTTAGGCTTTTAGCCTTTAGTCTTTGCCTCTCGTAGAGAAATTCTGTATTTTTTTCCTGTAAATAAACAATGCTAAGTTTAGTTTGGTTTGCGTTGTGCTGGATGGACGACGACAAAGTGATTCTCTCACAGAACGCTTGTGCCCGTGTCTCAGCATTTTCAATTTGTTTTCCTGGAAATCCTGGGAGCTGCCACTCCCTCCTTCGCGGTGATGCTTCAGGACACACCTGAGAATGTTCCAGGCGTGCAACCATTGCGCCGGGCTTCGTCGTCCAGGAAGCGTAGCAACGCGTCGAGTGACACAGACAGCGAGGCAACCGATTTGTACTCATACGGCTTTGAGTTATCGGATGATGACTTCACAGTCGTCATGAATCGATCTACAAAACCAAGGCTGCTGCGGATGGCATCGTCGGCAAGTGTTTCCACCGTTAAGACTGCACCACAGCGGTGGCCACACACCATGCTGTTTATGCCCGAAGACCCTGCATTTAACTTGTGACTCCTCAACAGGCAAGTTCCTTTTGTGCTTCTCGAGGAAACCGCGCCGAATGAGATCAAAGACGTGAGGATCAATGCACGGAAGAACGTCCTTGCTGTAGACGTTATGCACCGTAGCGCACTGCAAAGCCTTCGGCACATAACAGAAATCGGCAACGTGAAAGTTCGGCCAATAGTCACTACAGGTTGTAATGGCACTGTAGGCGTCAGTTATGATGTGGATCTTTTCATCTCAGCTAATGACCTGCCAATACTAATAAAGGCAGCGACAGAAGGCACCCGCACCACGCACATTACCAGACTCGGCAACTCACACTGCTTGAGGCTTGTGTTCGAGGGAGACAGCCTTCCCTCATATGTCAAAGTTGGCCATGTTCGCCACTCAGTGCGTCCATACATACCGAAGCCACTGCAATGCTACAAGTGCTTCAAGGTGGGACACGTAAAAGGTGTCTGTGAGAACAAAGTTGTGGGTCCACGGTACGCTGAGTCTTACTCAAAAGACGCCTCCAGTGCCACCATGCTGCGATGTCCAAACTGCCACGGTGCTCATGAGGCCTCATTAAAAGATTTCCCGCGGGTGCGAAACGAGCACGCGGTACTCAGGCGTATGGTGCGGGACAATTCAACGCACAGGGAAGCTGCCGCTACACTACGCTGACGACGGCGTTGTGGGCGAAGACCATCACGGAAAAACGGCTCTACCGATACAGAGATGTCATCCTTAATCAAAGAGGCTGACCCACAAACACCGAGCACACTGAAGATGGATACTGCCAAACAGAAGAAAGGGACAGCAGTCGCACCTTCCGAACAGTGGCCTTCACTTCCACGAAGTCAACCTACTTCGGAGCTGCATCAAATCCCGCCGGCCTCAACAACCCCTCAAACCAGTAATGCGATTAATGAAGATCAAGTGATAAGCTTGCTGCAATCGCTGATGAGTACCATGCGTGTCCTACTGAGTAATAAGAAGACTTCGGCTGTGCAGCCCGCACTGCATGTGCTGGACACCCTGAGTCCAGTGCTTGCAACTCTAAGGTAAAGCCATGGCCAGCGAGGCACCGTCGTTTCGAGCGGAAGTCAAGAATGCATCTGTCTTTCAGTGGAACGCCAGAGGACTGAAGTCGCGCATGTCTGATTTTAGACAGTTTGTATTTGTGAACCGCTTCCCCATTATCGTGATTTGTGAACCCAACATGTGTGCTTTAATCAAGCTGTCAGGATATGAGTGCTTTATGTCCTCCACTCACAGAGACTGCAGCAAAGTTATTGTATTCATGCGCCATGACCTCACTTACGTTCACAACAGAGTCCCACCTGATGAAGGGAATCAGTATGTGTGCCTTACTGTGAAGAAAAATAAGGTTGCTTTCACGATTATCGGAGCTTACTTATCTCCATCAAGCCGCCTTGACTGCGAGCGCTTACGCGGTATTCTGACATCGACTCCAAGGCCATGGGTGATCACTGGCGACTTCAATGCCCACCATTTCCTATGGGGAAGCTCCAGGGACCACTCTAGAAGAAGAAAATTGGTGTCCTTAGCCTTGGAGTACAAACTCTGCATTTGTAACGATGGAAGCCCTACATATTTACGCGGATCAACCTATAGCAGCTGCCTGGACCTTACATTGGTTTCTCGCTCACTTACCAGGAAAGTGTTTTCGGATCTGGAAACGCGGGACAGCGACCATATACCAACTTACCTGTGTATAGAAGCCTTCACCAGCTCCAAGTCCTCAAGAGGCCTCAAATACACCGATTGGCCGAAATTCAAAATGTTCATGGAAAACTGCTGTACCAACGGCTTATCATATAACCTAGAGGACTCGATAAAGGATGTGCTGCAGAGTTCCACGCATACACATTTAACTAGCCACAAGCGCACCGACTTCGACATCGAGCTTGAGAAACTTCGCGCAATACGCCGTCGTGCAGAACGAAGGTACCGACGGACAAAGTCCATGGATGATTTGAGGCTGGCTAGACGCATTCAAAAGAAAATGCAGCGGCACATGAATAAACTGGTTAGGCGACATTGGACATTCTTTTGCGAGTCGTTGGATCCACGAAAGCCCCTATCACTGATATGGCAAACTGTCCGGGGTCTTAGCACAACCTTGGGTCAGCGACGCCCGTTTACATCTCTGGCACTTCAACTTCGATGCAGATAGATTGACGTCGCAGAATCTTTCTGTAGAAGAATTGCCGGTGATTCCAATTTCACAGTATCAAGAACGGCAACATTCGCCAACACAACGCCCTCACGTGATCCCCGTATGGAATGCCTGTTTTCTATGGATGAGCTAGAGGCGGCACTGGCACTGTGCAGACGTTCTTCAGCACCCAGACCTGATGGCATTACCTATCGTGCCCTTTGTAATATTGGAGACGAAGCTCAGAAGGCACTCTTACGCCTATACAACGACTCCTGGCAGACTAGTACGGTTCACCATGCATGGAAGTCAAGTCGCCTCATTCCACTTCTAAAGGCTGGTAAATCTCCTTTGGATATTGCCTCATATTGTCCCATCGCACTTGCCAGTTGTGTGGGAAAAACGATAGAACGAATGATTCTAACACGAGTGGAGTGGTATTTAGAGCACTACGAAATCTATTCAGTATCCATGACCGGATTCAGGCGCGGCCATTCGTCAATCGACAACGTTGTTGATCTGGTGACTTATGTTCAACACCAGAAAGCCTGTAAGAGATTGTGCGCCGCCCTGTTTCTAGACGTTACGGGGGCTTACGACAATGTCACCCATGAAGCCATCCTTAGTGCTTTGGAAAGAGTAGGTCTTGGTGGCAAGATATATATGTGGGTGTACAGCTACTTACAGCTGAGATCATTTTACGTGATGACAGCAAATGGCCCAACACCTGATTATTACAGCAGCCGAGGAGTTCCTCAGGGAGGAATGCTAAGCCCTACACTTTTCAACCTAACTCTCATTGGTCTAGTCGAGCAGCTACTTAGCACTGTAGAGCTTTCTGTCTATGCTGATGACATCTGCATTTGGACATCAGGTGTGACAAGGCCTCAGCTTCGCGCCCGCCTTCAGAAGGTTGCTACAACGACGTCATGCTACCTTCGTAAACAAGGCCTCGAGATGTCCTGCGGAATATGTGCAATGGTAGCATTCACGCGGAAACCAATGTCTGCTTACAGCATATCGATAAATGAAGAATACATATCGTTCAGCAGAAGCCACAGGTTCTTGGGAGTCATAATAGATAGAAACCTGTCATGGACTCCACACGTGAACTATGTGAAGAAGCGGCTGATCGCAACATGCCACATGTTCAAATTCCTTGCAGGAAAGAATTGGGGAGAGCCCATACCATCCATGCTACAACTGTACAGAGTGCTGTTTATCAGATTCTTACGGTACAGCTTACCTGCAATATCTAACACCGGCAAGACCATCCTGCGCGCAATTCAGAGCATTCAAGCCCAAGCGCTTAAGATATGCCTCTGATTACTCCGCATTGCTTCAACGGCTGAAACCATTGCCATCGCTCAGGATGACTCGATAAAGACGCATATTATTACCGAGATAATGCGCATGCACCTAAGCCATTATGCCAGGACCCCTTCTCACCACCTGGCGAGCCTAGCTGCTGGAAGGCCCCACACGACATACGGCACTATTGTCTACAAGCATCGTTCATCCTTTACTGAGACATACGCACCTGCATCAAAGCCACTGCTTCCTCCTTGGAGATTGAGCTGGCCGCGAGTTCACTTAATGATTCCAGGAATGAGGAGAAAATCGGACTTACCGACACATGCCCTGAAACAACTGAGTATTTTTCTACTGCAACAAAACTACAGTAACCACGTGCACATTTACACGGATGGCTCTACTACGCCGTCTAGTTCAGGTGGAGCAGTGGTTATACCATCACAAGGGGTAACTCGGTGTTTTAAAACTTCAAATGTGACAACGTCAACGACGGCAGAACTCGAGGCTCTGCGCAATGCACTGGACCTCATCAATTCAGAAGAAAGACCAGGTAAATAGGCTGTGTTTTCTGACTCAAAACCAGCATTACAGTGCCTAATATCTATTCTCCGACGCGGATGCCACGACCAGTTGGCCTACCAAACCGTGAAACTTCACCGCTTTTTAATGCAAAAAGGCCACGACATCGTCTTTCAGTGGTTACCTGGGCATTGTGGTATTGGCGGCAATGATTCTGCAGATCATGCTGCTCGCACGTCACATAAAGAAGCGAACAGCGTTCCGATTCTGCTTTCAAGAGCAGATGCGGCGAGGCAGATTCGTCAACTGGCCCGCAGTCTCACACTGACTGAGTGGAACCCACCAAGCATACGACGTACAAGACAGCACGAGCTCGACCCTTCACTACAACTCCGGCCTCCACCCAGCCTACATCGACGTGCAGCTTCGCTTCTCTATCGCCTTTGGCTGGGAGTTGCTTATACCACGTTAATCGGAATTACTGACAGTGCGGCGTGCGATGTTTGCGGCACCGACGAAAATACCAAACACCTGCTGTGCCATTGTTCTCGATTTGCCTCAGATAGACAAGTACTTGCCAACGCAATGCAGTGACTGGATGATTAGCCTCCTTCTGTGCAGATGCTATTACAGCAACGTCCACATGCCTCGACAGCCCACAAGGCAGTGAAAGCCCTGCTGTGTTTCCTGAGAAAGACAGGCTTGTGTGAACGCCTCTGACATGCAGTAGAGTTCTACACGCTGCAGTGAAATTACTGTCAGTCTCTCCGTCACCTTTTTTCTTTTCCCTCTCTTCTCTCTTTCTCGTCTTTCTTGTTCCCTTCCCTAATCCCCCAGTGTAGGGTAGCCAACCGGATGTCTTTCTGGTTAACCTTCCTGCCTTCTCCCTTTCGTTGCTTCCTCCTCCCGCGTTGTGCTGTTTTCAAAGTCTATCTTCCTATTCTCGCAAACGAGGCTTAGTAGCTGTGCCTTAACGAACAGCTGATCCTAGTAATATATACGAGGCATACCTGATGCTTTATTCCTGGCGTGAAGTTAAACAAAGTGATAGTACATGTTGTCAATTATACATTGGTGTCAAGACAATTGGCAAGTAGCAAACGTTGGTTCAGATTGAAGCGGGAGGTTGCGTCTGCGAGGGTGCTATGTTGATTTGTAATCACATGTCGCGTGGTTGCTGATATAAAAATTATTGGAACGCGTCCTAAATTGAATAAATGTATCACGTATCGCTGTAGCGCATAGTACGCACCAAACATGCTAATTGCTCAGCCTAGTCAATTTGCGGGGAATGATACATAGAAGTAAGATTTTGTGTGAAAGCACATGACTTGCTTGCATTCTACTATAACTAGCTCATGTGGTACAGCTACGGCCTCTTCGGTGGCCGAAAGCCAGTCACGATCATATGATCAAGCATGCAACCATCCTCCAGTCGTTGTAAAAAATAGTCTATACAATGCAGACTTTGCCGCTACTAAAGCTACATTGAAAAGACTAATGTAATTCATTATTAGATATGTAGGGTTTAACGCCCTAAAACCGCCATATGATTATAAGAGACGTCGTAGTGGAGGACGCCAGAAATTGCGACCACCTTGTACTATTTAACGTGCACCCAAATCTGAGCACATGGGCCTACAGCAATTTCAAATCGAAAATGCAGCCGCCGCATCCGGGATTTGATCCCGCGACCTTCGGGTCAGCAGCCGAGTACCCTAGCCACTCGACCACCGTGGCGGAGAAACGACTTTGTACGTACTCATCGTAATAAACGTTTTAATTATTAACATGAGGGTGAATGTTTATATACAATCTTTTTCGTAAAAATTTATAGAAACCGAATATTTCAGATCTTGAAGAAAAACGACGCACGTATTATGATACCGAGCGCATCAGGAGCTTATAAAATAGGTTGCCGCTGTAGTGCCAGGCCCCGGGAACTCGGCGCTAGTTTCGGTTTTAAAGAACATGCATGCTCGTAGCGGTTTCCGGGCATCCTAAGATCTGGTTTAACGAAGCGAGGTTGATGTGAATGTTAGAACTTGATGGCTTTCGGAAGTTTTTACAAATAAAAAATTTGATACTCCTGTAAACAAATTCTCTTTTGTTTATACGTCTTTTCGTATTCTTTATTTTGTGATTTTTAAATCAGGCGAAGCGTGGCAAGTGTTAAATTGGCGTCTGTATAGCGCTTGCCTCCACCTCTTCTCATCATTCGCTCAGAGATAATAAAAATGGAATCGCACTCAATTATCTCGCTTGGTTGGCGTGTCAACTACGAGAAAGATGAGAACAGCAAGAAAGCATGTTGTGGCAGGCAAAAAACGGAAGCTGCAATGAGCTACGCTAAACAAGTCAACCATGCAGTTGTCGAAGATGCCTTAATCCGGCAACACGTGTTTTCCGCGGCTCTGAGTGTGCTAGCCCGATGATTTCTAGTCCCGCGAAGATTTCTCAGCAGCTCCTAAAGGCAACGCGTAAGCACGAGAATTTGCATCCATTATTGGAACAGGTGTTGTTTTCGCAGGAGTACCTGTGAGTAAACCCAGTCCTCTGCAAGCGCCACCCCCCCCCCTACGTGGTGGTCTAGTGGCTAAGGTACTCGGCTGCTGACCCGCAGGTCGCGCGTTCGAATCCCGGCTGCGGCGGCTGCATTTCCGATAGAGGCGGAGATGTAGGCCCGTGTGCTCGGATTTGGGTGCACGTTAAAGAACCCCAGGAGGTCGAAATTTCCGGAGCCCTCCACTACGGTGTCTCCATTATCATATGGTGGTTTTGGGACGTTAAACCCCACATATCAATAAATCATCTGCAAGCCTGACTGGACTGACAGAAGTGCAGTGATGCTGGACTAATTTGTGAAGACGGCGGTGAAGCTCCTGTTGGGAAAATAGGTTTACTGAAAGGCTTGATTTGGAGTCGACTCGGCTACATAGTTTTAGTTTCATTTAATTTGGCATGTAGTTGAAATGATGCCAAGTAATTATGGGCTGCTTTCTGCTGTTCAAATTTTTGTAGGCACAGTTTCAAAATTTCCGAGTCTTTCACGTGATGAACTAAATGCTTCTGTAAATATTACAGAAAATGTCGATGAAGCCAACCTTTTCACAAGGCCCCGCGGAGATCTACAGTGGCTGAGGCACTCGGCTGCTGATCGCACGTCGTGGGATGAAATCCCTACTGCGGCGGCTACATTTTGATGGAGAAGAAAAAGCTGTGGGCCCGTGATCTCAGATTTGGGTGTAAGGTAAAGAACCCGAGGTGGTGAAAATTTTCAGAGCCCTTTACTACCATGTCATGTCATGGCATTCTGTCATGTCTCTGCGTACAGTGGCGCTCAAAATTTTGTGACCCACGGGAGCACGGGCCGGAAGCTTCTGACGGTTGCCTGCGAAACACAAAAGTGCGCATAGTGCACGCGCCCATCTTTTCGCCTACCAGTCTGTTCGTTCACTCTCTTCAACTACGCGCAAACCGGACCGCTAGAAGATTCTCAAGATGTCACTTTGCCTGTCATTGCTTAAACCTTACCACAACACTCAATTTTTGAAACACTGACGCCGTATGCATGTTTTCGGCAGAGCGGAGCGTCTGGAACTAAGTCGCAGAGTACTGTGCGCAGCGAGCATTGCCCGTACAAACTACGTGCTTTCGTTACGATGTCATTGCTCGGTGTTTCCACGGATATAATTTGAGCGACACCTTGCGCTTTTTCTGCCGTTCCGGTGCGAGCGTGGTCGAAGAGAGTGAACCAGGAGGCTGGTAGGTAAAAAAAAGGCGCGCGTGCGCAGTGCGCTCCCTCGAGGTTCGCAGGCAGCTGCCAGAAGGCACCTCGGTGCTGTTTACATGCGCTCCCGAGGTCCGCTATATTTCGTCCGCCACTGTATCTTCCGCAGCGTCTTCCTCCAGCTGGGAGTGACGTACGCACTCAAGAAAATTGCACATTTACAGCACGTCAGGGGAAAAGAAGTGTGTCACTCACACCCAGAGCGTCCGGCCTTTTGAAGTGTGAGATGCTGCTGGAAAAGAAGCTGTCAGAGCTGTACAATAGTTATGGTGTTCGGCTGCTGAACAGCAAGTTGCAGGTTTGACACTCGCTGCTGTAGGCGCTTTTAATGAAGGTTTAATTTCAGAGGACCATATACTTAGGTTTAGGTGCACGTTAAAAAGCTCCAGGGTGTCTAAATCTGCAGATCTCTCCACTACGGCACGTCTTGTGTATAATGTGGTCTTTGCACCTTAACCACCAGCAGCTGGTATTGAGGAGAAAGCTTTAGATGCTTTATTAAAAAACAAGCTACCCATTGGTGTCCCACGTCAGCAACTTTCAAATAAATGAATGAAAATATTCAGTACTCCTTCGTAACAAAATAATTACTTGTAATAGCGCCATCATGACGTCACACACCGCCAAAATTTTTCACGTTATTATTACGTCATGATGACGTGATAAGTAGACTCCGTCACATGCACCGCCGCTTGATTGATTGATATGTGGGGTTTAACGCCCCAAAACTACCATATGATTATGAGAGACGACGTAGTGAAGGGCTCCGGAAATTTCGACAACCTAGGGTTCTTTAACATTCACCCAAATCTGAGCACACGAAACTACAACATTTCCGCCTCCATCAGAAATGCAGCCGCTACAGCAGGGATTCTATCCTACGACCTGCGGGTCAGCAGCCGAGTTCCTTAGCCACTAGATTACCGTGGCGAGGCTGCACAGTCGTTTGGTCAAACGTGGGCCGATGAGGCAGTGCAAAGCTAGGTGCGATGAAGAAAGACAATGCCTCCAATCCTGGAGGTATAGTGCAGAACCTCTCTAGGTGCACAAGGCTTTGGTGTGTGTGTGTGGGGGGGGGGGAGCATGTTTAATAAATCGACGGAGAAGTTATCCTACGCGAAAGCATAAAACACCCTATGATTTTTTTACTGTGCTGCTGGAAGATTACAATATACCCGAGCAAAATTAACATTCATTTTATCTACACCACACTGGGCAAGTATGACGCCTCATCGCTTTAGTTGCGCAGAATAATTGACACTTGGGCAAGTTCAAAATGGTTATGTATTTTGAAATTGGTTGGTACGTGAGCTTGACGGTTCTGAAAGCATCATATGATTATAGGACATGCCATACTAGAGGGCTCTGGAAATTTTGACCACCTGGCGTTCTTTAACGCGCACCCGAATCGGAGCACACGGGGCTACAGCATTTTCTGCTCAGTCTAAAATGCAGCAGCCGCAGCCGGGATTTTATCCCGCGACTAGTGGGTCAGCTGCCGAGTACCTTAGCCACTAGGCCACCGGGGTGGGGCTATTTATTAAATTGACTGCTAGAAAACAAGCACACAGGAATTATAACACATGACACATTGCCCTCTAACAACTATCCTTATCGGAAAAAACAATCACTATTTTAACTATGACCAAGTACAACGAGCTCTTAGATCATGACAATTACATAAATATATAAAGTTGTGGGAATTGAAGTGCTCATTGGAAGGCAACGCATATACTCACACGTTGCTCGACACTATTCACAACGCCGATGCACCCCTAACATATGTGGCACCTCATGTATTTTCAAGCGTAACAATCAGGCTACTAAAGAAGTTACTGAGCCTTCTAAACTAACATAAAAGGCAAGCTACGTGTAGGCATGTCCTCAATGGCACTGCAGGACAATCAGAAATTTCTTTCCTAAATACTTTACCTGCAGAGAAAAAAATGCGCTTGTGGTCATCGTTTCAATCTTTTGTAACCTTTGTAAGAGCACATGTTTTTTTTTTGCTTTCAGTAATTTTAAAGCGCACGGCTTTTTGTTATGGCATAAATAGTCAGTGTGCTTCCGAATAAAACTAGTTGTGAGAAGGCACTATTTGGTGAGTTATACTTCTCGTGTCTTCATTTTAGCACTGCACACTTCAAAAATGCACATTGCCACACGTGCGTAGTGCTTTATTTTCGTGTTTATCACACGAACAAAAACATGTAAATGCCTTGTAAAGACCACGCAGTAACGCTTGAGATTGGTATGCGGAATTTAACGTCCCAAAACCACCATGTCATTATGAGAGACGCCGTAGTAGAAGGCTCCGGAATTTCAACCACGTGGGGTTCTTTAACGTGAACCCAAATCTAAGCACATGGGCCTACTAGAGTTTCGCCTCCATCGAAAATGCAGCCGCTGCAGTCAAGACTCCGTCCCGCGTCCTGCGGGTCAGTAGCAAAGTACCTTAGCCCCTAAACCACCGCAGTGGGGCAGCAATGCTTCATAACCTTCGCGAATGTTCAAAAGCATCATTCTCTTGCGATTATGCTCCGCGCGCGAATAGTCAAGTTTATTCGAGAGCTTACGCGAGTACCAGTGGTTAGGCTCAAATATGTTATTCCGCATATATAAATGCCGACGCACCACATCGCACATCACTTTATGGACGACTTACGATCTGTTCATCATTATCAGTATATACAGTGTGCATTTCTGTGGTTTGAATGATCTGTTCTCTGGCTCATGTTTGCCCAGATAAAGTTTTGCCATTAACACTGTTACTGCTGCCTTCATGAAAGTCATGATCACGTAACAACATCTTTATAGGTGTGCCCGCTGACGGCTCTGGTGTTTACAGAATTATAAGCCCTAAGAGGACAAATTATAGCCGAACGTTCATACTGCAGAAAACCTACACGTTAAATAGTCTCGATCTTTAATTAATAAAGCAAACTTTTGTATGAATATACCTTCCCAAGATCACGGTTTGGTACTGCTGTTCTTTTGATCTGTTATTATTAAAGTGCAGTTCAGTATTGCACTACATAGAGGATCAGCCCTATCTAGTCAGTTTACCCATCTTACCACGCAATGCCATTGCATAGTGGGCAGACTCCGTATCTTACGTGAGCCTCGTTTCTGCGTCTATAGCTTTCTTGTCTGTATATGTACAATTCAAGCAGCACTTGTCTTTTCGGCTTTTACAGATTTTGCAATTTTTTATTGTCATTCGTTTTGTCTAGCCATGAACTGTATTGTTAACACTTAGGAAATTCTGCTTCAATGCAAAGTCCAGTGTCAAAGTGGTGTAGCAATTCAAAGCCATTGAATGCGAAAATTTTAAAGCGACACGAGTAAGAGAAGCGCTCTTGTCAGTATTTTCATAGATAAATACAGCTAAATGCTGTGAACAATGAGTTTAAATACTTGATAGAGTCATCAGCACGCACCAGAAACTGGCTGGCAAACAGGCGTACACAACTTGACTACCACATCGACGTATTCCTTCACAGAGCTATGAATTTCTGCAACTTTATTTCTTCTCAACCTTCTCAAACCACTTTCACATGGTGCATTGCTGATCGTGAATGAGTTCGATCAATATCACATTTAATAGGATTGATTGGCTCCCTTTTGGTGAAAAGTAGTCAATCATGGTAAAATATTGCGATAGAGATTAGGTCCCATCATGATCAAAAGTTAGCGTGTGACACCAACGTCGTTTTCATATATTCACGGTGTAACTATCGTCGAGAAGCTATGCCTCTCAAATATCAGGGCATTGAGCAAGGAACATCAGATTACAGCCACTGTGATAGTGGTTTTCCTATGGAACCTGACAATTTTTCTTTATTATTGAAGTCAGCACAAAATTAGGTAGCTTCCCTTAGCAGATTACCAATACATCCTATAGTTGTCATATATATATATAAGCTCATTATGGACCTGTTTATCCTGCAGCTTCACTTTCTTCTCGTGCGTGTGGCCTCGTGCTCGAACCCGATCAATGGACCAGTAATCAATTATGCGCGAATCAATGCAGCGTGCATGGTCAGCAGAGACTGTCAAATCCTCTTGCGTTTTCAGTAGGTTACATTACCGGGCGTGATATGTACGCGCAATGTATTTATATCGCATTCATCTTATCGTTATGTGAAGAATAATAACCTCTAATCTTGGCAGAACCATGTAGTCTTTGCGACAGCAATACTGAAACTGAATTTCTGGAAAGGTATATAGAACGTAATTATGCACGTTACCTACCCGGATAGGGTGCGACACTTTACACTAGGGGTAATAAGGAAGACAGAGAAAGAAACACACAGAAAGAAGAACGTATCTTCACACCCGTAAGTGTAAGCATCTGAGATATTCTTTGAAAAATACAGCTCTCTTTTGGGCCGACCTTTTCGACAGCTACTGTGCTTTCTACTTTCAATAGCGAACTGCACTGTCTTTTGTGAAGTGGCCGTGACTGAAATGGCAACCCACTGATCAAAAACCACTAGGGTGGCTGTGGTCGTCAATCTTATAGGGTAAAATACGCAAGGACGTGCCCCCATACTTTCCGGTTAGGCAATTTCTACCCTCTTTCTTGACTGGAGCCATGATAGCTTGACCCGTAAGGTGTCACACTAGGAAGCTCGAAGGCTTGGGATGAATTCCCAATGAGGGCGGCGGCGTTTTCACGAGGGCGTCATGAGAGTATGCCCATATGGTAAAATTTAGTTGCAATATAGACAACGTTATGTGGTCAAAGTTTATCCTGAGTAAGCAGGGACGCAGGCAAACGTCTTTTTTTCTGGAAAGGGGCGGGAGCACCTACTAGAAATGGTCATTTGTCGCTCTGTATACCATAGTGAAAAATATTTCGGGGAGGGGGGGGGCGAAGAACACCGGCCTGGTGTGCCACCCGTTGGCTACGTCAGTAGTGGTCACCCGCGGCAGCGTGCCACATACCCTGGCCATTCCACGTCAAACGTCCGAGCCGTTTTGGCGATCATCTCAAATGTACTTCAATAATAGCGTGACGATTTCCCACACTGCATGAAAAAAAAAGGACTTGGAAGAATACTTCAGAGGTAATGTTTTGCTTCTGTGAGAGCCTTCTGAATGTCGTAGAAAGTTGTGGAAGTGCTTTTTGTCAGCAAAATTACTCTGAAAAATATCGTTGCTTGTTCATTACCAAGTTTGGTTTAGATATAAAGCAAACGCGTTTGTCTAATCCCGTGATAATCGGTTGGTCGTGCGCAAACCAGGATGCACGAAGTCATTTTTGGAAGTCCGCGAAACTCATGCTCAGGGAAAAAAACGTGTTTTTGGAGGCACATCGTGACAGCGGCTTCATCAAATTTTCGGTATGCTTCATCGCATACTTATTTCGCATGGCAACAGAGCTGACTTGTATTTTCCTTCTTCGTTAGGTGGTTGTAAAGCTTTCGTTGCAGTTTGCCGCGATATATGCATAGCATGCTTTTTTACAGAATAGCGTACTTGAAAAGCAAACGTAGCTTCAAAAAGGATAAAGGTGACCGCAGTCCGTAAACCTTATCGGTAAACTGTTGAGATCAAATCGGCTTGGCACTTTAGTTTGACCGTTGATTGCTACGTAGAAATAAAATATACCTGTTTTGCGGAACTTGTTGAGTTAACTTACGAGTCCAGCTCTCTCTCGATGCAAGGGGTACACCATCACTCTTACTAGTTCGCAAGGTTTCCATGAAATATCCATGGCTGAGAACCACTGTTATATGGTGTTTGAATATCAGCAATACTACTGCCATTTCTCAGCCATGCACCCCTCAAGAAAGTTTGGCAATATTTTACATGATTGCATTTTTACCTCCATAATATTGCATTATATAAAAATACGCAGCCTCTACAGAAGCTGTATTGAGCGTAAAAATATGACACCTCTGCTAACTATATATTTTGTAAGCAAGAATGCCAAATTTGAAAAAATAATCATTTTAATTCACATTAGGAGACGACTTACACTTCGTGGTGCTTCAATGAATATTTATCTTTACACTTCAGTTGAAAGTAAGTAAATGATTATTCCCCAGGTGCAACTTTCATGATGGCAGTTTTCGTTAAAGAAGTGAATAATATTTTGAACGTACTCAAGGACGGCTACCTTCCTCTTGAGTCATATGGCAGATTCCTCATTGAAGTTCTCCATTGTCGTATTGGTGAATCCGTGGTTGTGTAACGGCATTTCTACGCAAGAAGTCGTGCGTGCAAAAAGTGGCTAGTTTCCTGCGATGACAATAGTGTCGTACACTCTAGAGAGCACGTTCAACTGAAACTAGCAGCCGCCATCTACGTACTCTGCCAAGACACGTGCCTTGATACAACACCAAAGAGTTATTAAACTGCAGGTGAAGACCATAGGGCTCTCATATATTGATATAGGACGGCCTACATTAGCCATGTAAAAACGACTTCCTGGTGATACAGTTTTGTTTCGAAAAAAAATAGCTGACTTTATATAGAAATTGGTTTAAGCGCGATTTTTAATTGTAAGCTGACTTTCCTATTCTGAGTTTCAATGAAGCCTACTTATAAAATAATGTGATTCACGCAGGAGTGAAATTAAATAAATGAAACCGGGACTTTTCATGAAGTATATTCTATAGATGATCTGCAGTAGCTATAGTAAGGCCACGTACAAATAGGACTACCTAACAGCACAGTGCCTAAAAGGAAAGACAAACGACATAGCAACGACAATTTCATCGGATCAATCGGGTGGCAGACACCGGTAAAAAACGTGCATGAAACGACCAGTGCACTAAGGAAGCCGGATACGATGACGCACGATGCGAAGTGGGGAAGGTGGGCTCGGCGAGCTAACGTCGCTTGATATGTCGCTTGCTTGAGGTGTCGTTGTCAATGTGTCGCGGGAAACTCAAAAGAGGGGTTTAAAGAGGGGTTTGATTGGGCACGGCGGACCTTGCGGGAGCATGGCTCGTTTTAAGCCGTTTTTCTACTTCATGCAGGGCTTGTTAAGCTGCTTTGCTGCGCTGGCCAACCAGTTGGCCGCACAGTTCTCCTCGCCCTCGGACACTTTCCCGCCGCCCTTGCACCAGCGACTATCCGTCAAAGAGCCACATCGCCCACACGTGCCACATCTGGGTGACGTCATCGTCTCCCTGCTGCCACCTATGCAACTCGGGGCCGTGACGTCTACCGATGCGGTGCCTATAAAAGATCGTCTCCAACACTTTGTCTTCAATGGGCACGGCGGACCTTGCGGGAGCAGGGCTCGTTTTAAGCCGTTTTTCTACCTCATGCAGGTTGGTTCAGTTTACACCAGTCTTAAAAGCAACAATCCTTTTCTGTTGGTCCTGCCGTGCCCCGATCAGTGCTGCAAATGTGCTTATGAATGCTTTCTTGTTCTAGAATTACTTCTTTGTGGAGATGTTGAAACCAATCCTGGTCCTAAAACCCAAGAATTATTGGTACAAATTTTGGAAGGGCAAGAGGCTCTGCGAGGAGAGGTGGCAGATCTGAAAGCGAAAACTGAAAGCCTTTTAGGGGACTTGAAGAGCCGTTTTTTAGAATTGGATATTCACATTAACGAGCTTAAATCTAAAACTGCAAGATTAAACCACATCGACAACGCCATAAGATCCTTTTCTACTTCGGTGGAATCCCAGAAATGCAAACTTGTCGACCTTGAAGACCGAAGCAGACGGTCGAATTTGGTGGTTTTTGGAATAACTGAAGACCGTAACGAAACAGAAGACGATCTTAAGTGAAAAGTCATTAGGGAAACATTTCAACAAAAACTGGGAGTTAAGTGCGAATCCATAGGTCGAATCCACAGGCTAGGCAAAGGTCCAGTCAAAAGGCCAGTTATTTTGTTTTTCCAGGACTTTAATGAAGAAGTTGCTGTCTTCAAGAATGCAAAAAAAACTAAAGGGCTCTAAAGTTTACATACAGAATGACTACTCAGCACATACCCTAAAAAAACGAAAAATGCTCTGGGAAAGTGCCAAAAGTGAGAAAGCTGCTGGTAAAAAAGTTTACCTCGTACATAATAAACTGCATGTTGACGGCGATACTTTTATCTGGAACGCAAACTCTAATCAGCGGCGAAAAATCTCCACTCATTCTGATCAACGGCGCACGCCTTCACAATCTAGTGGGGTGATTAGCATTGAAACTCTCCCGGTTGACGTCGTAGACCCGTTCTCCGATGGTAACGGTAACAATCCTAACCCGTCTGCTCTGTGACAGTCATCTGAACTTGCCATCAGGGTTGTTAAATTAAATGCCTGCAGTTTCGTTAACAAAACGGAACAGCTTGAAGCCCTTTTGTTATGTCATAGCCCACACTTGACCGTCAGTACAGAAACATGGCTTCACAGTGAAATACCTGATGACAACTTAGTTCCGCCAGGTTACAAAATATTTCGAAGAGACCGGCCAACTAGAGGTGGGGGTGTTGCAGTGATTTTAAAAACCAGTATCAAAGCATCTCTTCTAGCGCAATCGCCAGATACAGAAAGCCCATGTTTCAGGGTTTCTTTCGGAAACAAAGTAATCATTGTTATCGCTGTGTACAGACCGCCTGATTCTGGGCCCGATTTTCTTGTAAATTTGCGATCTCATTTGACCTCTTTCAGTAAAATTAAGCTTTTCGTCCTAGGGGATTTTAATCTGCCCAACTTTGATTGGGACCGCTTGAAAACAAGACCTGATTCTTGTCACAGTGACGACATTCTCGACATTATGTTTTCACACAACCTTGTTCAAATTGTTCAGCAACCAACCCGAGTTTGTGGCAATTCATCCTCCCTACTTGACCTTGTTTTCCTGCCCAGATCTTTCAAAAAGTACCACGTGTCTATGGAACATGGTTTCTCAGATCACAAAATTGTTTTGCATCCATTTCCCTTCATTACAAAAATGCAAAAAGTTGCCCAGCTCTCAAAAATGTGAAAGACTTTGCGAAAGCTAATGACACTGCAATTACTGAGTATTTGGAAAATACCTGGCCGAATTTCAATGATCACGATGTTGAAGTTCTTTGGAATAAATTTAAAAATATGTGTTTATTCTGTTTGCAAAACTTTGTACCCGATAAAGTTAAGAAGACCGCTAAATATACGCCCTGGATATCTAGATCTATAATTCACCTTAAACGCAAAGCCAAGCGCTTGCGAAAAAAAACGTACAGCGCCTCAACAACTCGCCGAAATTCGTACTACCCTTTTCAATGCTATTACTCGTGCCTAAAGTTTCTACTTTAACACTACTTTGCCGAACTTCCTAAGAGAGGAACCACATAAATTCTGGAACTTTATTAGACAGCGCAATGAAAACATAACTGAAATTTCAGTCGACGGCTCTAAATTGACTAATCCTCGAGCAATCGCGAATCGCTTCAATTTGTTTTTCCATAGCGTATTTTCGCAGTCTCAATTGAAACAGAGTAATTCAATAGCTTCATACCCTGATGTCGATATTGTTTCGCACAACGGTGTCTTGAATATGTTACTTCGATTAAAAAGCAAATCGACGCCAGGGCCTGATTGCATCCTGAACGCATTTCTCCGTCGTTATGCTGAAACTTTGACTAAATTTCTTGTACTTATTTTTGAATCTTCTCTTCGTACGGCCACGCTACCTTCTGATTTTAAAATAGCCCGTATTGTACCTATTCCCAAAAAAAAGCGACCCACTCTTAATTCCCAGCTACAGACCCATATCTATGTTATCATCCGCCTGTAAGTTACCTGAACACGTTGTTTCTACGTTCATTACACAATTTTTAGATACCCATCAAATCCTTTCTCCATTTCAACACAGGTTTCGCAAGGGATTCTCGACCGTCACTCAACTACTTACAGTTGTTCACCACGCTTCTTCAGTTCTTGATAAGGGGGGACAGGTTGACCTCATACTCTTAGATTTTAGTAAGGCCTTCGATCGCGTATCGCACGACAAGTTAATCGATAAATTAGTTCAAATCAGGCTTCCAGCGTTCATCGTCTCTTGGCTAACTGCCTATTTAAGTAACCGTAGACAGTACGTCGACATTAATGGAAGCCCTTCTGACGCTCTCCCTGTTACGTCTGGCATACCGCAGGGAAGTGTGCTAGGCCCTTTACTTTTCCTTATTTTTTTGTAATGACATTGTTAACGTTATAAACAGTCCGGTCCAAATACGTCTTTTTGCAGATGACTGTATACTTTTTAATGAAATTAATAGCATCGAGGACCAACTTGCGTTAAACTCGGCGTTAGAAAACGTTGCTTCTTGGAGTAAAACTACAAACATGCAATTAAACTATTACAAAACAGTTTACCTCCGAATGACTAGAAAGAAACACCCCCTTGAATTTTCTTATTGTACTTGTGACCAACCGCTTAAGCAAGTAGATGAACACAAATATCTTGGCGTAACATTAACCAGTACCTTAAGTTGGAACTCTCACATAACTAACATATGCGCTGCCGCTTTCCGTAAACTTTGTTTATTACGACACAAACTCAAAACCGCTCCCTCTGAGGTTAAATACTTAGCATATACTTCTATAATTAGACCTAAACTTGAATATGCCTGCGTTATTTGGGATCCTCACACTAAAACCAATATCGAATGCCTTGAAACAATTCAAAGAAGGGCCGTCCGCTTTATTTATGGTATGTACGGTCCAACAGACTTCGTTTCTGCCCAGATGGAAAGACATGGTATCCCAACATTATAATCACGACGTAAATCATTTAGGCTAAAATTACTGTACCAAATAGTTAACCGGAAGCTCTTATTTGATCACAGCCCCTACATTAGGCGCCTGGAAACACGGCGCGGTCGTCATTCACACTCCCTTGCCTTAACTCCGATTTCTTCAAAACTAATCTCTTCAAATTTTCGTTTTTCCCGCGCACAATCTGTGAGTGGAACAATTTACCGTTTGCCGCCCTGCTGTCAACAGATTCTATTGACGCACATGTTTTCCTGAGGATGTAAAAATGTTTTGCAGTTTTTTTTTCTCTTACTTACAATGCCATGTTGTTTCCCTTTGCGATTCACGCAATTCCACCTAAATCATCGCTGTTACGATAACTTTGGTGGCATTGTTGTTGTATGTGTGTGATGATTGAATTATTGTATGCTGTGTGATGTTTGGCTTGATTGCCCTACCGCCTGTACCATTCCTGCTTGGGCTTCATGCCTGCAGTATCTTGTTAATAAATAAAAATAAATAAACGTTGATATGCGCGTTCCTAATCTGGCCTTCGATAGCAAACTGGCATCTGCTGTGTTACCTCGCTGTCGTATGCTAAACAGCTTCGATCGTCACCATCTTTCACCCAATAGAATTGCTCACATTTCTTCTTCTTCCTCTTATTATTATTATTATTATTATTATTATTATTATTATTTCTTTAGAACAGCTTTTCACTGTATCTGTCAAAATAGTTCTGTAGCGACGTCGTTCGCAAAGTTTCTATCAATCTGTCAGTATTTCATGGGGCTCAAAAATAATTATTCTGAAGACAGAATTAACGGTACCTATCGAACTGATCACGTGGCCTGCTCAAAACAGTGCAAAAAACAACGAAAGGAACGCAAACGACAGTTGTCCAGTTTTGCTCAATGTATTATTGATTACTCTTCGGTCACCACAGGTTATGGAACGACCACCAGGATCACCCATACGTGCGCAATAAAGATTCCTTATCCACGCCTAGCCATCTTTTCGTAGGGATATTTTGACGATGAATAACTCATGGGTAAGGTCGGGCATACTCTCCGCCTTCAAAGTCGTGGCCGCACTTGGAAGAAATATAGGCTGCGTAAGCGCTTTGGTGAGCCCAATTTCTTATGCGCATGCGCGTTGCAGAATGAATCCTTTAAAACTATTTGATACGGCTGTATACTCCGGCTACTAATTAGTTGTACCCATAGCTTGTCCAAGCCAATTACAGCTCTCGACTTACAGAGAACGTTGTATAAGCATGTCATTTGAAGCACTGGAGGCAGCTCAGCGGGAAGAATATAGTATAGCGGCCGTTGGCAAAAATATTTCACTAGTGCCCACTAGAACAAAAATTACATGAGTAGCAACCCAACATTCGGCGATGTTCACTAATTTGGCTGGATTAACATTACATTTATACTAGAATGAGGCTACAGAAAGTTGAGAACTCTCGTTACATCAGCCATGGGCAAGTCGCATAGTAAGACGAATCTCTTTGATCGAGGGGAGATCTCTCAGAGAAGTCACCGCGCTGCATCAACTAAGTTCCCGAATAGCTCTGATTAGGCAAAGTTCCGTTGCTTTGCTTGAACATTTTTTACAAGCTTTTTTCATTGAAAGTGTCTGGTGGGTATAAATACTCGCAATCTCGGCAGACAGCGGGTATCGGAGCGATCACGTTGAGTTTGTAGATTTTTGTGGTTCTTTTTTATTAATCACTTGGAGAGAAAGAAAAGTCATTGTAAGTCACTTTTACACGTTTACGCGGGAAACAATGCAGCCTAATTGTGCACGCTGTGACTACAAAATCTCCATGACCAGTGACTCCTAGATTTAAAAGGGCAAAACGCTCATTAAATAAAAAAGAAACAACAAAGACACTTACACGGCGAAAAGCTTACGTGTGCCCATTGGCGTAAGTTCACTCCATACGAAGAATAATGAGATCTAACAAAAAATCATACCAAAAAAAGCGCAGGGAATGTTATTAAAAGAAATTGGAATGCAAGTGTGAAAAAATAAAAGTGGACGAAAAGATAACTTGGCATGGGCAGGGACTCCGTGAATTTCGAATAACGTGTCCGATGCTCTACCAACTTCCGCTACCACGGCTGGCGGCTACCCCCCGTCCAATACTTTAGGAGGTATATATGTGCATAGAATATCGGAGCGTCGATCAGTGCCACCAGTATCCAAGGCGGTGAGTGTGGAACACTCTTTTGCTGCCTATTTAGGCGTCACGTAGAATGTGATCCTATTACGAGCTGGCAGCTGTCTACTAAATCCACGTATTCTGCCTAAAAGCACCATCCACTTTATGGTTGCATAAAATATGGGAGCATCCGTCGGCGCATGCCCAGTAAATAAATTAGGGGACCCTTAAGCTGCGCCTTCACGACTTGGTCGCGATAGTGATACCCGGTCCCTAGGTCATACACCTCAAAAACTTAATGCGTGAAATATTATCGAACTTGCTATGTACCTTAAAGCAATTGGCTCAGAAACGTGTGTGTCTTAGGTGACTTGCTTTAAACCGTGAAGTAATTATGATAATCACATGTTCTGATTCCTGATAGCAATGTACGCTTGTGCCGCACATCATTATTGCAATAGTCTATGTTGTATTGTGAAGCATGTATAGATGATGTGTGTGTTTGTAAAGCATGAAAGTTACTTTCGCTGCATTTCCCAGCTGAGAAAGTTATTTTCACTACATTCAAAAGCAGACGCGTGGCTGTGTGGTAGAGCACCCGCTTGCCACAAAAACTGCTCGGGTTCTATCCCTCTTGGACCCAGAATTTTATTTTATTTTATTTGCATCTTTCTCGATTTTTTGGTCACGCACAAGTTGATAATTTTTCGCTCACAACCACGACGCAAACGCCAGAATTTCTGCGAAACGAACTCTCTAACGCTATCGCATTAATAGCGAGTGGCCGATGCTATCCTTTTTTTTAAACATACCGTGTGACACATGTATACACTATATCGGACATTTCTTTTCAATGAAGGGAAGGCTACGGAGGCAAAGTGGGAGTGTGCCACCACTGAAGAACATGGTCCCACAATGGCGTCCGTGTTTTCGGCGAGAAAATCATTAAAAATGTTATGCTGTTTATAAATAGACATAGCACGCACCAAGGAGATATTCATATTTGTTTTTCTTTGTGTAGTATCACTTCATGTGTTTGCGCGAGTGAAAACATTACGTTTATGTGCACCTCACAGTCAAGACAGTGTCTTCGTCTTCAGGTATGCGCTCGTCGCCTTCCAGCTATTCTGATGACACGCCGAAGTCATCTGTGACGATTTTCACTCAACAATGACTTCATATGCAGGCGTAGCGAATTATACGTAATAACATTATTCGAACACGGCCGTCAATTGAAGTGCAAGCTCAACTAGATTACTTCGCGGAAATGCACATGTGCAGTAGGTCCACCACCGTAGCTTTCTCTTCTTTGCCAAGCAACGCTGAACACGAGTAATTCCCTGTGCACCCAATGAACTACGTACTACCTTCTCATACAATGTGGCAAATACTCAACGAAAACTGGGAAGCAGACGCAATTGAACGTGTCCAATGTTTGATTTCGAAGGCAGTTAACACAAAACAACAGCCTGGTGCATTACCTAGGAGAATATAGGCTCAGGTTCATAGAATTATCGCACAAGACATAACCATCCTCAATAGTTCAAGACACTTGTCAATTGAGTACTGTCGCATCAGAACGATTCGTTCTTGAAGCTTAACCTGAAACCTGCGCTTTTTGGGCTTGTATAAAAATAGGAGCTTCACTTCTTAAAAACGCTTATCTTGGCAAAGTGTGATGATGAACAGATAGATAAACATGATAGAAAGTAATGACTAAAGGTTTTCTTTTCAATACAGAAGAGACACACCAGGGAAAGCACTAATTTTTCACTGTGCAGGTAAAAACTGAGGGATGTTACACGGCCGCAAAATTTGGTTATAACCAATTTCATTACTCTCGACAACGATATCTCGCTGCACCAGAAAAATAAGAGGTGCTTATGTTCTAGAGAAGGTGCCAATACAGGATCTGATAAACTTTTTTTAATGTTAGTGAGTAGAATCTTGCAATTGTGATCTACGCTGTTAGCAGGAAAACCTCAATATTTGACGCCAAAACCGCTGCTTTTGCTGAAGAATCATTACTATTTAAGATCTTCTTCTTCATCTGCCTCAAAGATTTGCTTTCTTGGGTCTTCGTTTCCGTCTCTCTCCTTACATCTATGTCTCTTGTTATTTTAAAGATGTCTCCAGCCACAAAAAAAGTAATTGAGAAGGCAGCCAGAAAGTAGGTAACATCCCTTATTTCTGAGAATCTTCGGACACACTCCTTGGAACATTCTGTATCGAGAATGGCTAGATCGATGGATTGCTCATTACATCAACGGCCGTTAACAATCAGTGTGAGGTGCATTCTGGTATAACTTAAAGTGAAATTATTATGTTTATTTCATTTTTCATTTAGTTTCCCTTTTCAAGCTTTTACACCACTTTCTCGAAGCACATGGTTAACTAAATGTCATGCCTGCGGCAAGACCCTCGGTTTCTCCATAGTGCCTTAAGCAGCCGATCAACAACCTAATAGTAGCAGGTTCCCAGAAGAAACAAGATCTGTCAGCACCAACTCTTGAAGAGCTTACTTTGCTTCTGCTGTACTAGAAGTATAAAGACTCTACACACGTCTACACCGATGGATGCACCCTATAGAGCAGCTCAACAGCAGCGGTCGTGATTCTAACAAATACCACCACGATTAAATTCAGGCGGGCTGGCCCAACAGCATCGATGAACCCCGAGCTCACAGCACTTCTCGCTGCTGTGCTTTTCATTATTGACAAAATGAGAAAAGGCGGCATTACAATCTCTGCTATCGACCTTGCTCTGTAGTCTGCACGAACAATTGGTACCTCACACTGTATATATGTTAAAACACGTCACGGAAAAAAGGCACCATGCTCTATTTTATTGCCTACCCATTCACTGGTATTGTCTGTAAAGAACGGGTCTATCAAGCTGCCGGTTCAGCTTTTGGATACCTCATTCAGCACAGACGCTGTTTTCAAGCTTCGCATGCTCGCTCGACAATGCACCCCGTCAAATTGTAATGAACCCCCTTTCAAGCATCCACGATTGCACTCCATTGATCCCACGTTAAGCCTTCTACTTCCATCAAAACTTTTCCTTGGTGGCGATACCGTTCTGTGTTGATTATGAGTGGGCGCCGCGTTCACCCATGCACACGCGTTCCACATAGAGATTGCCTACACCGCCACCTGCGAACACTGCATGCGGTGACGAAACAGCAATTCGACATATTTTGCGCCACTGTCCAGAGTATAGCACACAGAGACAATCTCATTGTAATGTTTTCAACAAGTTAAACGACCAGATTCCAACAGAAGAGAGACTATTGCGCCATCGTCAAGACTTAACGTCGCAAAAGCAGGCTTTACATGAGCTACAAGGCTTCCAGCGACTTATTGGCCAGTCAAAAAGTGTTGTACACGTTCTTCTCAAACAGAAACGAAAGCTCGTTCTTCGTGCCTTCTCAATTTTGGAATGAGTTCCCGTTGCAAGTTCTTTTATAGGAAAATGAACTCTCTACAGTTACGCTTCGAAAGTTGGAACAGTTTGCTAGGTCAAGGTGGCATATGACTGTTGAATAAAACTGTTGCGCCGCAAAGTGCTGAGGCGAAATAAAGGGAACAACGTAAAGCTCACGTCAAGTTACATATATTACCCGAATTTAAAATGGCTGACAGGAGGTTATATGTAGGTCAATTGAACCTTAGTAAACGCAGTTGACGAACTTTTTAGAGACCATAACCTTTACTATAGAGACACGTGAAACTACAACTTGCGTGCTCGTTATTTTCAAATAAAACTCTTGAGGCAGTTTGCACACCTGTCTTCGAACGCGCAGTCAGGCAACCACGCTTCAAATGTTCAAGTACCAATCTCCCCCATTGCACAAACATAAATAATTTTCTAGCAAAGAAACCGCATCCGAAGGGAGAATACTTAAGCCTATAATTAGTGCTGATTGCATACTTCAGTGCAAGTAGAAAATAATATCCGGGATTCACATTTGTATTTTAGTGAAGTACTATGTTCGCATACCGCGCATTTATTCCTGTATATTTATTTATATCTCTCCAACTTTTCTCAGTTGCTTCTATTTATATCTCTCTATTTTTGTCTTCCTTGTTTATTACATCTTACTTTTCCTACCTTCGCATTTTTCACTGTAGTCACTCTATTGCCGTGTATTTGTTTCCCTCTATCTTCCCTATCTTTCTAGTTATTTATTGCTTTGTCGCTATATTTGTTCTTCTTTCCCCTTTCTACCTTCCCCACCCTCACTTCCCTTTCTCAACCTCTTGGGATGCGATACTATGCGAGGATATGTTATGCGCTGCTATAGAGTGGGTGCATGTCGCAGAGAAACGCATAGCCAATATTTTCTTAACATCTCACTTTTTTTTATTGAAATAGAAAATAAACGAAGCATTTTTTTGTCACGGTTACTTGGCGACGGCTACCGCTTTCCACTTAATTGGTACAAATAAACATATGAAAAAGAGCAATAGCATGTATACATATATACAGTCCTACATGGTGAGAGCAAATGTTCTCCTTTGGGCAGAACAAACACGTGGACGCCACGCTCACTTTTGACTTTTGTCCACTCAGTATTCGTCACAAATCTTCGTTTCTTCGAAGAACTGTTGCAGCACCTTCATTGCTTTGCCGTTTGTTTTGGATGGCCATGGACCTAGTATTTTATTCAACGCAAAGGGCCGCTCGGGATCTAACTTATGCAGTTCCTGTTCGAGTCGCCTTCGGTGTGTGTCGTGTTTCGGACAGTCGAGCAAGAGGTGACAGATATCCTCGTCGTCGTGGCCGCATGAACATGCTGACGATGTTGCACGCTGAATACAAAGTAGGAAGTGCTTTGTGTAAGCAGTTCCGAGTCGTAGGCGATGAATGAGTGTGTCGATACGTTTTGGGAGACCACGGTCTAATTGGTATTCAATAATACGATCAACAGAATATAGGATCAATTCCTTTGTTTTGTCTGTGAACCAGGTAGACAGGCATAATTCACATTTTGTTGTTCTTAAAATTCTATTTACATCATATTGAGATACCAGAATGAGGCACGTTTGCGTAGAATTACGAGCGGTTTTTGCCAACTCATCCGACATTTCATTTCCCTTAATTACGCAGTGACTGGGAACCCACTGAAATTCCACTCGATGATTCGACTTGGTAGCTTCTGAGAGCTATTTTAGTATAGCTTATACTATACGCACATCAATGTGTCTTGAAGTGGCATTTTGCATACATGCCAGTGCTACCAGAGAGTCTGTAATTACCATCCATTTTTTTGGTGTCGTTGACAGTTTAATAAAGCTTATAAATTCATCTTGAGACGTGGCGCCTGGTGCACTGCAAAGGTGGTGGCCGAGTCTTGGCAGTAAGATGCAGAAGACGAGTAAGAAAACTTACAAAATTGGCGAAAAAAACAGCAGCGCTAGGAAGCTCACGCCCAGTAATTCTTCACTTCATCTTCCTTTCCCCACCTAATCTCACTTAATTGGGATGGTCGCCCAGCTAAGACACGCATACAAGAAAATGGAACATCAGCCAGAATGGTACTTGCATAGGTGTGGCGCTTACCCTTACCACCGTTCAAGTTTGTAATTAGAAAACGCAATTAATTAGAGTATTCGCTCTTGGGATACATGCGAAATTTTCAATCCTTTTTGTTAATCGTTGGATCGCGACATGAGCGAACACGCACACACACACACACACACACACACACACACACACACATATATATATATATATATATATATATATATATATATATATATATATATATATATGACGCTATGATGGATGGGAGACGCGGCTTGCTCATACCCCATGTTTATTCTACTTCTCACTTCTTCCTCGGCTTCTACCAACCATCACTACCGTCTTACGTCACATGATTCCCCTCCCCCCAAAAGAATGCATGCGCTACAATCTTTAAAGCATGAACAAGTGGAGTTTCATAATAAAAAAATATTGCCGGAAAATGCAGTAGTTCCATGTCACATGGTGGTTCCATGCACTTGCACAAAAACGTTCACAGGAAAGTCAGTCTGGTGATGTCTGGTGATGTCTGGGAGACGTCAGGGGGGCGAGGTTGGCTGTTGCGTTCTGGGGAGCACAAGCATGCTTTGAGCACGGAAAATTATGACACAGCCTGGTTAGCTGTGAGGAACAACAAGGTTGAGAGTCCTTGTAGTATTGGAAGGTCGGATGTCTCATGCATTGGATTCTGAGGCGTGCTTCTTGACAGATTTTGACGGCGCGATACCTGAGTGTTGGCGGTATACAAGAGGTGCTTCCGCATCTTTTGTGGCATTTTCTGTGGTGTTGCAGTCTGTGTAACTGCAGGTGCAGGGAGCGTCTCTGACGAATTTCATTTGTGCGAGAAAATTTGACGTCTTGGAATAGTCTTTGGGTTGGAGATCTTATTTTCTGCTGTTCTTCAATTGGTGAGTGCGCTTCCGTTGAATTTCGCGGTCGTCGATGCCTTTTTTGCAGTCTCTCTCGTTGTCACATGAGTTTGTGGGCTTGGCTTTGCAAGCTTTGCTGATATTGCTGAGTACATGACTGTAGTAGAGCCTCTTGCAGAATTGGACATTATATTCTTTCGCGAGCTGACGTCTCCTGTAGACAGCTGGTGCATTGCGAACTGGCGTCTTGCTTATCGGGCATGGTTAGTGGTGCGCCATCATGGCTAGCATGCTCTTCAGAGGCTTCGGTGGCGTGGTTCATTACGAACGCTTCCAAAAGACAACTGCCTACGAGTTTTGATGTATGATGTACTTCTTAATTGGTTTGATTTTTGAATAGGTGAGCACTGCATAAGAGTAATACAGGTGGCGTGGCATCAGTAGGTTTGAACTGCAGATTTTGGCAAGTCAGCGGTGGCGTAGAAATGAAGTCTTGCGACGAAAACTATTCAGAGTTGACAGGTAGTTCATAAAGGGCTTCTTCTTCGCTGTTCACTATGAGTGGTTCTTGCGCCTGGTAGCGTGCGACGTTCGATGCATCTCAGCCTTCTGCGTTTGGAGTTTGAGGTAGCTGCGCACTGGATGGCGACACCGCACCAGGCGTGGCTCGGTCCGATTTCAGTTGTGAATGGCCCTCTTTCGGTGTAACTAACGACGCGAGCTGTTCTGGCGCATGTACCTGCACAGAAGGGCCAGAGCCTGGCTGAGTACCTCCCGAGTTTCTCACCTCTATATCAACCGTTGTGAGCCTGTGAGATGCGAGGTGAGCGTTGTGAGCAACTGAAGGGCCAAGCGACGGAAAAGCAGGAGGTGGTTGAAGTGCGCGAGATGGAGAGTACAGTGGACAGGGTGGCTCCCTAACGTGAGTGCTACGGTGTAGTGATGACGTAAAGGTTGATTTTCGATCGGGCAGTTGCAAAACGCTGTGCGGTAGAGGATGCACTCTTCCTGTAAACAGATATGGCTGCTTTCAGAGAGAGTGTGCTTTAATTGGTCTTGTTTCAAAGGCCGATTCATTCTTGGTGTCCCAATGCGTGAGCAGTGCTTTTGACTTTGTCGACTGAATGAGATTGTTTCCAGATGGTGGGCAATAAGACAGTCTTCATCATAGTCACGAAAACGGGCGATTGTCTCTTCTTTGCCCTTTTGCCACGATTCGTCGTTTTCGAATATGTGTGTCAAGTGAAACTTAAATGCCTCACCGCAGATGTAGTCAGTAAATTTGGCCATCACCTCCCGTTCCGACCACGATGCAGCGTAAGCGTGGAGCTCTAACAGGTACAACCAGTCCTTCACGGGTCCATCGTCTGCTGCTCCGGTGTACTTGGGGATGGGAAGATCAGTCGATGGTTCCTTCATGATGGTTGCAATGGTGTCCAGTGGCGATGCACTTCTGTGGACCACGTTCGGTCCCTGCGTCTCGCTTAGGTCTTCAATGATGATGGCCGGTTGATGGAGCGGCCACCACGCCCTCATCTGTCGACTCGTGTGACGCTAAGATGAATGGGAAACGTGGCGTGGCTTATACCCCATGTGTCTTTCACCTCTCACTTCTTCTTCCTCGGCTTCTACCAACCATCGTTACCTTCCGTCACACACACACACACACACACACACATATATATATATATATATATATATATATATATATATATATATATATATATATATATATATATATATATTCACTTTTGAAAGGAGAAAAAAATTAATAAGCGCAGTTCCATTACTGCCTCTTTCTCAATGGAGGGCTTCTGCGCAGGGGATGGGGGTATGGAGGGATTAAAAAGGATAGGGAGAAATTAAAGGTATAGATATAGAGAGAGGCGCAGGGACAGCCGCATGAGGAAGTAAGGAGAAGATAAGAGAGATGGACACGGTCGTAGAAGTCAGAGGACGGCGCACCACTCAGCGAGAGCTCTTATTATCAGCGTCAGGAGATGGCGTAGGGCGAGCCAGTTGGCCAAAACTGCACTGTCGTCGGAGATGGCGGGGGCACGACCGGTCGACATGAAATATAGCGAGCGAGTCCGGAATGAACATATTCGTATCTGTCTGCATTCGCTTCAAGGTGTCATGCCTATGTTCAATAAATACCATGAAGGCAAAGAGAAAATGGGGTAACTGAGGGGTTACAACGCTCACCTTCATACAGTGCATAGTGGCTTTCGAATCTCGCCTCACCTAGAGGTTTGTTTCCGCCATCAATTTCTTTCTTTTTCTCAATATCTTCTTGTTTTGCTTTCTCTGTGCTCGTTTTCTCGTCGCCCATCAGAGCCATTGCATTCCAGACCAGTTTAATGAGCGCACGGGCAAAGCAGAAGAAAAAAAGAAGGACGAAGAATGCGGGAACCGGTTCTATAGACAAATTCCACCGAACTTACGTCACAAAAATGCGGTGGCGCTGTCTTAGTAGGCAAAAGACGCTCTGCCTACCGCAGTTTCTGCTGCGTTTTCAATGGTACATTTGGTGTTCTCAGTCAAGCAACGAAAAAAAACAGTATGCCGACGACTTGCGTCGCGGTTGGATGTGAGTCGCGTCTAACAACTTAGTTCTGTTTGTTGGCGCACATCGCAGCCCTCAGCGCTTATGGCTTTGACAACGCTTATCGCATCTCACAACGTCTTTTGTTTGCGCACATTGCAGCCTTCAGCACGTGCGGACGTCGTTATAATTTTACCCATAATGTCGACATCGGCCTACCTCTGTTTACAAACATGGAATGGGTCTATATAGCCAGACCTTTCATTGGCCGGATTTTATATAGTTAATTTACTCACCCTACGACACACGGAAAAGCTCCAGCATAACAGCACTGCTGTAAATATTGGCCCTGTATCTTAATGTTATTCTGCAAATGCCGTCGAAAGACTCTTGCGTGCGCAGAGAGTGAGCAAAACATTTATTTGATGTTATACTGCGCAAGAAAATTGGTGAATGGTATTCTGGAGGCGATGCGTAGAGTGCCTCGAGCGTGAAGCGGAGGCGAACGAGCGCATTCAGTCATGTCACATGCGAGACATGGGCGCCATCTGGCAATCTTTTGGAAAACCAAGCGCACGGCCCTGAGATGGGCGTGCGTGCCCGTCTCAGAGGTGATAAGGTGTAGAACGCAAGGCGAAGGCTAGGTGCCACCACCGTGTTGTCTTAGCAAAGCGTTGGAAACACTCGCCTTTTCGTACAAGCGTTGCATGGTCAGCGCAGCGTGATAAACGCTACGGTCCTTAGAATTACTTATGTATGCCTTTTCTAGTAAAAGTTGCATATGCAGAAATATCAGTTTTGTTATGGTGCCTCAGGTATGTTCAATAATTGCTTTTTATTTGACAATCGCATTAGTATGAAATCTGAAGCTTGAGCAACATTGGTGGGTGCTGCGGATGGGGTCGGCCCTTTGGGGTATTGGCTGGTGCTGTTTAGAGTACTCGGTTCGCATTAAGGGTGGACAAACAGACCAAAATTTTTGCGTCGAAGGTCCCCAAGAAAGACTATGGTCTTTAATATTGTCTTTAAAACACAGCTGTTCCTCCCGCATGCACGTGGTGATTATCATCGTTCTCTCTTCCCTGCGCTTTGCAAGTGAAAAACAGGATGCATCATAGTCAAGTGACCGGCGAGAGTTACCTTTTTGTCACTTTAATTTAAGAGGCCGCCCATACACCTTATTCTGAATCATAAGCTGCGCAAGGTTTCTGGAACGGGGTTGCCGCGTGTTTGCGCTTGTTTATTGTCGTAAAAACTTTACAGAAGAAACACCGTTTTCTCTTCGGAACACTCGAAAACGTAACGAGTTACGGTTACACTTCCACTAATCTTGAATGAAATGGTTGCATTTTTTTTCGTTTCCCCCAAAAGAAACTAGTTCTTGGAACGTCGTTTCAGGGAATTTTATTACATAAAAAAAACTGGTCAGATGTGACTGTGAGTGGAACGCTGTCGTCTATATGTGGTTATTAAATGCGAAGTATTTTTTCGTGAACTTCGGCGACTTTGGGCATATCTATCTAGCCACCTACGACTAATTAGCTCTCCTGGCCGTTTCGATGATGGCATCGATACTCAAATTGGTATGGCATAGCATGACTGTATGACCAGCGTAAGTGACTAGTCATAAAATGGAAATCATGACATGCTTGTCATAAATGTCATAATTACATTTAATGGTCTTGCATCTCTTTCATTCCTCTTCTATGCGCAGGGTAGCAAACCATGCTGCTTATAGGCTAATTAACCTGCCCGCCGTTCTTTTCCTCCTGTTTTCCTTTCTTCCTTCTGCTCTTGCGGTAGTTTCGTTCACATGACATATTGTAAAACTGCCCCAAAACCACTATAGGATTATGAGAGCTCGCCGTAGTGGAAGATTCGGAAATTTCGACTACCAGGAGTTCTTCAACTTGCACCCAAATCTGAGAACTTGGGCGCACAACATTTTCACCTTCATCGAAAATGCAGCCAGTGCAGCCGCGATTCAATCCCGTGACCTTCGGGTATGCGGCTGAGTACCTTAGCCACTATACCAGCATGGCTGGGCTATACCAAATTCAATATTACGTGACGTGAATGGACGATTGAGGTAGATAACACGACCAAACATGATAATCATGACATGCGTGTCATGCAAAACATGACTAGATGCTACGCTGATAGCGCGCTCGCGGTCGTTCCGCTTGCTCCACATATACCAAATTTGGTATCACATGACGGGAACAGAGGTCGAAGGCAAATTAAACGTCCAAACATGATAATAATTACAGCTCGTGGCCGTTTCGCTAGCTCCACCTATACACAATTTGGTATCACGTGACGGGAATAGAGGACAAAGGTAAATGACACGTCCAAACATGATAATTATCAATTGCGTGTCATGTAAAACATTGCATGCATGCTATGCGTATGGCGTGCTTGCAGCCGTTTCACAGGCTCCACATATTGCCATGCTCCTCTTCGCAAGTTTTGTTATCGCTCCAATACACTACGCGATTCTCTGCGTAAACAGCGCCTGCAGTCTTCGAGAAGCTTTAGGACAGTAATCCCGGCTGCGGCGGCTGCATTTTCGATGGAGGCGGAAATGTTGTAGGCCCGTGTGCTCAGATTTGGGTGCACGTTCAAGAACCCCAGGTGGTCGAAATTTCCGGAGCCCTCCACTACGGCGTCTCTCATAATCATATGGTGGTTTTGGGACGTTAAACCCCACATATCAATCAATGTAGTACATCATTTCGAAAAGATCCCGCGCACTCCGTGAACTATACAGACTATTCTAGAACCTACGTCACCGCTGGCATTAACGCTAGAACATTCGATGACAAGTGTATAAATGCCGACGCGCTTCGCCGCTTGTCAGTTGATCGACGGCCGACGCTCCGTTCACTGCTATCTGTGCAAGACTGCTACTGTAATCTGACTTTCCGTTTACCGGGCACAGGTTCGCCTAAATGAACAGTTAAATCCCAAAATTAACTTTCCTGTCATCGGTCACGTCACGACACCGGGACAATATTGATTGATTGATATGTATGGTTTAACGTCCCAAAACCACCATATGATTATGAGGGACGCCGTAGTGGAAGGCTCCGGAAATTTAGACCACCTGGGGTTGCTTAACGTGAGCCCAAATCTGAGCACACGGCCTACAACATTTCCGCCTCCATCGGAAATAGAGCTGCCGCAGCCGGGATTTGATGCCGGCTGCGGGTCAGCAGCCGAGTACCCTGGCCACTAGACCACGGCGGCGGGGCCACCCCCTGACAATATACCAAATTTTGTATGACGTGATGTCAATGGACGACGAAGGTAAATAACACGACTAAGCACGATAATCTTGCGTGTCATGCAAAACATGACTACATGTTACGCTCATAGCGCACTCGTGGCTGTTTTACTAGCTTTACATATGCCGAAGCTGGTATGACGTGACGTGAAAAAAGACGAAGGTAAATAACACGTTCAAACATAATAATCATGAAATGCATGCCATGTAAAACAAGACTACATGCTACCCTTCTAGCGTGCTTGCGGCGTTTTTGCTAGCTCCACATACTGCCAAATTTGGTATCACTTGACGTGAATAGACGACAAACGTAAATGACACGTGTAAAAATGGTAATCTATACATGGAAGCCATGTACGGTTTAATTTACATCCGCCTCGCAACGTTCTGCTGATTTTAAACAGACATATCAAGCTTCACCATTTGTGCTTCTCATATGATCGATTCCCATTGTACGTGAGATCTGCCAATTTTCCCCCTTGTTGTTTATTTTTATCTCTCTCTCTCTCTCTCTCTCTCTTTCGATCCCCTATTCTACAACCCCAGCGCAGGACAGCATACCAGATACTACCTTTTGGTTAACCTCGCTGCCTCCTCTTTTCTTTCTGTACCTCTGTATCTTTCTCGAAGAGTGGCTGACGGGAGATCACATTGTCCTGTTCACATGGTTCTTCCCAATGTAGAGTTCTGCTGATATTTGTGAAAACGTAGAGTGAAGAAAGCATTTAAGTAAGCAAGCACTTGAAGTTGTTCAATCTTGTCGTTTACTTTTTCTTTGCCTACGCCTAAACAAAAGTGTATTTGTGAATCAGCTCCTGGAGTGTGCAAGCACTGCTGAGCTACTTGCACGTCCTCTGCAATAATTGCCATGGTGGCCAAAAAACGCCTTCGCCATTGAAATTCGCAGTGCTTTTTCTTCTGATAATGCTTTATTTTGCACTGCTGGCGCGTAAAAGTTTCGCGTATGCACTAATTCCTGATAATGCACTGGATGTGCATGTTGTTGTTTTTTATTGATGCTGACCCAACAAATTAAATGTTTTGTTCCTCATGGAGTGCTACCACTGCATAGAAGCTGGGTAATTATTACGATAAGAATAAAAGGAAAACGCATTGCATCAGGGCCTATAACCAAAAAGACCTTGAGGCTTCTAAAGGTTGCGCAGCATGTGCACTGGCTCGCACGTTTCTACCACGCATTTCATAAATCCTTCTAACGTGTTACGTTCCTGTGCGTTGTACGGCAGGAAAACTTCCGAGGCAGAGGCACACACGCCCTATACCCCCATTTTCGCTAAACATCAAAAAAGAGCGTAACAAAGGTTTGGACTTGACCCTCGGTGCTCTAGCTTTTGTTCGAACCACTGGCAAGCGTCATATATTCCGCATGACTGAATGGGTCGGCTAAATAAGGCAGCGCTGTAGCGACTGGCGTTTGATAATTGCAGCTCCGTACTTTAATTGACTATCACTCTCAAGTAATGAAGCGCACTGAGCATAAATAATGTTCGCAATGACTGAGCAACAGTAATAATAATTTCGTCTGTTCAGAGAAAACTTTCTTGATTACCTGCTAACTTAAGCTACTGTACAAAGTAGGCAGTCCCTTGAAACCGACTTGCGAAACTTCTTCCCCAACAAAAAGAACTCGGAAGTGTAAGGCGACATCGCCGCGAGGAATTAATTGTGCAACTGATATTAATGTTCTGAACTCCTATGACAAAACTTTACTCAGGAGCTTTCGCCTTTCCTTGCCTGCTCTCTAAATTTGGAAGAAACTTTTTTAGCTATTGGTACAGTTCAGAGATCATTAATTCATATTAAGGACGCGAGAACCAATGATCTAGGTCTCTAGCGATCTTAATTATTTGCGGATGATCGTAAGAAGGCAAAGTCTAGTTACAGGCCCAGAGTGCAGCTGATGACCGTGCAAAGTAAAAACCTAGACAAGGAATGAGGATAACCTTAGAGAAATAGCGCTGACTAATTCACGTTATATACAGCGTTTTTTTCTTCTTGAAAAGAAATACGGCGAAATCAGCATGCCAGGATTGTGCAGAATATACTTTTTTTTTCGAATCGGTGCATCTTAGTTTCGTTTTATCATCAAATAATATAATATTGTAAGATATATTATTATAGTAGAATAGTAACAATAATGGAAAATTATATAATAATAATGTAAACTGATAATAACAATGTAAAAAATATTATTAACGTAAAACAATATTACTAACGTAAAGTTCTTGGTCTTGTTGTTGTTGTTGTTGTTGTTGTTGTTGTTTCCCGTTTTACGTCCCAAAGCCAAGATATAATTGTGATGAGAAATACCGTTGTGGAAGGCTCCAGAAATTGGGACCATCTGGTGTTTTTTAACGTGCTCGGACATCGCATGCAGTACGCGGGCCTTTACCATTTCCCCTCCGTCGAAATAGAACCGCCACGGCCGGGATGGAATCCTCAAACTTTGAGTTAGCTGCCAAGCACCCTGTTACTCTGTCACAGAGGATAGTACTAGCGAAAACATTGTCTTTTTTTTTCATATTAGTTCGGGTATAGAATACACCTTGTAATAAAATCATGCCTAACCGTCCTTGTGCCACATCTATGCTTCATCTATTTGTTATTTTACCTTAAAAGAAACGGGCATGTGCTATTGACGCGGCACCTGAATATTGGAGCTTAATAGCCACAACAGCTAATTTAGTGACCCATATACCCGTCAAAGCAACTCGAATTCCAACTCAATTTCAACAGAGCAACGAGTGTGTCTGTCTCCGAGTCTCGTGCCAATTAAACTAGAGCTGTCCCGATTCGTTGGTTCGAAACAATAAAGCATTCTGTGTGCTCACATGGCGTGATCGAGCTAGCGGGGACTTGGAGGAGAGAGTGGAGGTGTCACTGTGAGGACCACGTGCAGAAAAAGTGGTGGGTGGCTACGCGACAATTTTCCGCCTGTCTTCACTTGCTTTGTTGTCAATGGCCCACATTGGCTTGAGCAAGATTTTTCGCCGCTATAAAAGTGCATGCGATTCTTAGCTGTCCTCAAAGCCATCATTGTCCCCCAATATATTAATTCTTGAGACGCTTGGAAAAGGCCGAAGGCACTGAAAATGAAGGCTGTTGTAAGTATACGATCATATTCCTTCGTGCGTTTTTTGTTCACCGTGTGGTGCATAGTTCTCAGCGAAGTGTCGGTGCATGGTCTGGTGCATGGTCTGGTGCGTGGTCCGCAGCAAAATAGACGAGGCGTTTTGCCTCTGTGTTGAAATGAGACGTCGCTTGGAATCATTCTATCTAACGATAATAGCTTATTTGTCGCGCTGAAAAAATGTGGCATGTTATGCTGCATAGTAGGCGGCAATTCAGCACCCATTCCGAAAGGAAACAACAATAACAAGTGCTTCCACCATCCCCTACTAAATCATTCCTATGGGCGAAATATGAGTGGACCTAAGCATACAACACATGAATTTCGGATTTCAGTTTATTGAACATCTCAAGTTCTAATTTACACTTGATGTGAAAGCATTTGTAGAAATGTACAAAACAAAGGTTTGAAAAGGAAAAAGAGGCTTGCAACGGCCCTTGTGGCGCGCACAACGCCGGCGTAATCTACAAGAAGGCCTTAGTAGGAGCCGTGGAAACGAAAAATTGAAGAGGAAAAAGTAACAATATGACAGGCCGCAGCAACAAAATTAAAATAAATATAAATAGGACAAGCCTGAAGGGAAAAAAAGAACGCAACAAAGGAACAGGGAAAAAATTCTACAGAAACTGATGGTCAACTGCTATGCATTTGGGCGTGTTATTAACCAACACCACTGGCTAATATGCTCATACTGCCAGCTATACAAGCGTAGACAAGCTGACTCTGCAAACGCTAGGGTTATACAGCCCTCCAAACAAAAAAAAACACGTTTCTTAGAGGAACTAAGGTCAACGAAATCTGTAAAATAGTTGAGTAATTCTTGATACATCCTAAGCATCCAAGTCTGTTCAACTTTTACAAGAGTCTTCAAAAGACGACTAAAAATAATTTTGTCTTGCCCCAGCGGAGAAAGTATTGTCCCTTTCAACTAGTATCCGCAGTGTGTGTTTAGGTGTTCCATCGGTGATCTCAGCCCTATTTCATGGACACAGATAACGCAGCTTCAACTTACATTTATTCGAAGCACTGAACATTTCAGATTTACAAGTTCAGACTCTAAAATACAAGGTTGTAGTAAAGAAGATGCTCAATGAACTTACTACTTAGCTATTTTTGTGTGTTGTACAATAGAAGTGTTTTCTTCATATAAGGAATAACATAGAAACGTTAAGTTTAACCGTATTAGTGAATTCCAGTTCCGCAATCACAAAACGACCATTTTAACTACGAGCACTTGCTTGTTAACCGCCCCCCCTCCCAAAAGGAAATGTCTGAATAACAAGAAAAGTAGCAACGTCGCCCTATGGCTCTCGTTGAAGCTCGCTTAGAAATTGTCTCTATTGTGCAATCCTGTACATATCGGTAAATAATCGCCACGATGCATTAGGAAGGAAGCAGGTATAGTCAATGAAACAACAGATAATTATAAAGAGATAAAGAATGCATGGAGGTTAACTAGAATGTAGTATTTTGTTTGTTACCCTGCACTGTAGTTAAGAAATATGAGGTTCAAAGAGAGAGAGAAACAAATTAACAATAAGTGGGAAAAATATCACACCCACCCGCACACATCAGAGCGTTCCACTCTGTATAGTTCTGACAGGAAAGCAGACAGCATGAACCCTTTTTGTCCAAAAAGATACTACGAAAACAAGGACGATAATACGAACAACAGAATACAGAACAGTCCTCGTTTTCGCGCTGTTTATTTGTTCAAAATGGAAGCACACCAACTTTCCCAAATAACGTTTTTGGTGCGTTTCAGAATGATGTTTCAGAAAGCCTAATGGCGCTGGTGAGGCCTTATTTTGCGACGCTGTACTCGAATTCATAGGCCAGCTGCAACAATATGGAAGCTACAAATATTTATTGCATTAGAAGCGTTCGCATCAAGAAATACTTATATAATGTTACTACCCATAATGTGGCTGCTTGTTTTTAGACTGAATAAGAACTGTAGTTTTTTGTGCCTAAGAAATCCACAAACTCCATTATTTATGTTGTTTCAATAGGTTTTTCAAGATCGCTGAACGTGTCTGTGTTTTACTATAGTGGCCTCCGCGATTATTTTCAGCAGCGCGCACCTGGCACCTATCGCGGAGGCCATGTTGACAATGGCAAAGTTCAAGTGCGAGATGCATCCCGCTATACATTTCCTTTGCTGTATTTCTTGCATGGATTCCACAGCGTTCAAAATGATGTGTGAAACCAAGTATTGGTCTGGACGACTACGTATAATGGTATTTCTTCTGATAGAGGTTGGTAGCTGAACTTGTTGAAATCATGACACAGAGATTGTCTTCGTGTGTTATATCACAGGCAGTCGCACAGAACGTGTCAGATTGTTTCTTCATCATCACGGGCCTCACAGGTGGTTTTTCGGTCATTCCCGTACGATGTTTCACACGGGGATACCTCATACGGGTCATCCCCGTATGAGACATAATCTACACAAAATGATAGCGTCACCACAGCAAAGTCTTGATGGAGTTCTGAGGCTTAGCTTACGACCAAGGCAGTGCAATCATGCATGCATGAAATGTGGCTGATTTCAATTCGCTGTGGTGTATTTAGAGAAATATGAATGCACCTACGCCCCCCACTGCAGCTGAGCCCACTTCGAAAGTCACATGTCACCCTTCCAATCCAGCGCAGAAATTCCAGTGGGCCATTTGGGAGTTGAACTTTACATGAATTTTGCATCAAGTACATCATTAAGTATACTAATGACCCAATACGGAGAGCCAGTCAACAATGCGAGGGTGGCAGGGGGAAGGTTGGGTCAGCTTTTTGTAAGTCTGCATGAGAATACTTACGCACTTGAATTGCTACCAGTGGGTAGCCTAGTCAGTGTCTCGTAAGAAAGTAAGCAGGGCGTGACGAACCAGGACTTCTCAAGAAACATGCCCATGGATTCTGACAACCATCGATAAATATATCCCGCAGGCCAAGTACGCTACGTACCCTTAGCAGCGACGTGCCTTGTTAACAAATGCGGGAATTTAAATATCGCAATTACACCACAACTGACAAGTAGTGAGTAGGAGAGCAACAAATTGATTGTAATATTATACGAAGTAAGGCTGGCAGTCAACTCTTTTGCATCAGATATAACGTACTTCTATAAAGCGAAAATGTAAGAGAATGCGCCCCTCAAGAAACAGGTGCTCTTTTCGCACAACCTTTTTTGCGTTTAAAGCGCATCACGTAGAATGGTATACGAGCTGACTTCTGACGCATGTCGAGACATCACGCCCACCAGCAATCAGACCACGTCCTTACAATCAAAGTTCACAGTTGCCGACACCCCCCTTCCCCACGTCTCTCGATGCATGTTTGTTAAAAAATGGCGGAGCGCGTTGTCTCTTCTTAAGCATTCGTCGGCGGGTCTAAGACGCAGGTTATGCTATCGCATGCGCCCTCCACCCAACGAAAATGAGCCGGCTCGTGTGATACTTGCTTCAGCCGCATTCATCGACCTCGCTTGCACGCGTTTCCCCGTGAGTCGAACATGCGATATGCGGGGTTATCTTATCAATATTACCTCATAAGGAAAACGACGGTGACACCAACGGCTGAAATCGATTGGTAGCGGCTGTATAAGGGCTCCTTCAATAATTAAACATAATGCCTAAATATTTTGCCTGAACAAGACACGCACAACAGACTTTCCATGCATCCGCATTTGTATAAGCATTCCCACACTAACATGTATGAAAAATTTCATTCACTTTAGTAACCGTGATTTAGCACAGTGAGTCCAGCCACAATAACCAATATGGCGAGGAATTGCTTTATTTGGAACAAGCTGGTGGGCGTATAGCTTGAGGACGTGCCGACTGATTGGGAGTCAGGTGAATTCTGCGCGGTATTTCAGTGTTAAAAAAGTTAGCGTTTTCAAAAGCAGGTACGGTCATTAATTGTATAAAAGAATGTGGTTCTTCGGAAAATGTAGAACATCTCATTTCTAGCTCGACTTGTCCTTCATTGAAAATTATATACCGGTGTTGGAGTTCAAGAGATGTTTATAGATTTTTTTCATCACTTGTGACTATAGCAAACAACTGTGGAGTCGTTTCTATACTGTTCTAACAATACTCCAAACCATTCCTGAGAATGTTCAAAGAGACGTGATTAATATTTAAAATCATCTACGGAATTTTAGAATATGTACCCAAGTAAGATGGAGAGCTTCAGAGGAAAGTAATAAGCTTGTCAAGGCATTTGGGTCTGTATAGCCAATAGCCACTCGTGTAAAGTGAGCTTGCTGCTCTAAAAGAACTTGTTGGCTACCGTTATTGTCAACAAACGCTGGGATAAGTAAGCGTAAACCTTTCGTCGACCCACTATAACGCTATGTATAAGAGGCGCAGCTCATCATCGTTATAAGGTATCAAGACCTGCCATTCTCGTTTTGGCCAGCCTTTCGCGCGTCCGCTATTCCACTCACACTTTTCAATTAAGTGCAAAATATGAATGTTTGGGCAACTTTAGGGTCACAAATCACCGATACATTTCTGTTCGCAGAAACCCTATTGACCGCTTTCGAGGAAATTCCGTAGAGCTTTGACAGCTAAATTGTAGAAAACTTTGCAAAAAGAAACCATACGTATATTCTGCGGGGAAATGGTCCTGCACGAAAATGCTAGTTCATAGGCGATTTCGCCTGAGCAGAGAACTAATGAGCAGACATCAAACAACTTGAAACGCAAAAGAATTCATATGCTGTAATTCGTAAGTGCAATCGGTAGCGATATTTCTATTTGTCAACTTCAGAAAATCTGATTATGTGGTGCTTCATAAAAAATTCCACTATGCCACAGTATTTACATTCAGACAACCTTTGCACGTAGAGTTACGCTTTGAGGGTAACTATCATCTTAGATGCCAGTAATGTTACGGTGCACCATGCGGATGGTCGGCTTGATATTTACAGAGAAGCAAAGCAAATCGTGAGTGTGACATACGACGGCGACTATAGGCAATACATATCGCCAAGCCTGAAGCATCTGTGTCAACGACTTGTTTATCCTTTATTTCGTTGCCTACAATACAGACACGTTTTTCAACTGAACGGCAAATGGGTCTGACTGTTGAAAAATTCGGGTAAAGCAGTACTTCAGCAATTTATTAAAGCAGTGCAGAGAAGTGACGTTATAGATCAGGTGTTAATGAGAACTTTTTTATGTTCATGTTTGTGATAGTTAGAACCATACTTATGTGTTCTAAATTTTCACTGTTAACCATGTTCATAAGCTCATTTACCATACATATATTTCCTCGTGATATAATGCCACTTGAGATATGATTCTTTTCCTCGTGGAACAAAGCTTGTAGCGATACCACACATGTGCCAACATACACTTTGATTTTCACGCCAGTGACAACACTAAGACAGCTTCGCACTAGAACTTCTGTTTCTATCTCTTTTTGTCTCTCTGTCTATTTATTTTTACTCTCTCTTTCTCGGCGCTTATTCTCTCGGCCACAAGGCTATTTGAAAGTCACGTGGGACAAATTGGCGCACGTGTTCTGAGCCTGCAGCAACAGATGAAGAACAGGACGGAAAGATTTATGCAGCAGCCGGGTGCACTTGTTCGGGAAGCGAGCAGAAGTTTATTGGTGACTCTCTATCCGGAAACGAAGGTTACCTGCTCCGCTGTTAAAAAAAAACGGTACATTTACAAACTCGCACAAGTTGTCTACAATACATCTTTGGACAAAGAATCATACATTAGTTACCAAGTCAACATATCTCTAATCTCGAAGCTGTAGATACAGAAACTTTACTGCGTTCAGTGATTTGCATTCATTGTTGTAATTATACAGACAAAAGGTGCGCGTTATAACAATTCACGTATACAAGAGATAAGTTAACAAATACCGAATGATTTTTTAATCAGTTCCCATTAAGGTGTAAATAAGAATATTAAACATTGTGCTAGCTTTTGGCTACAATACTTCGATCATACTTATAAAATGAACTCAATGTGGTTGATGAACATATTGTGCTTCTTGGTGTATTTAGTTGTAGGAATGCTAAGGACTGAATTAGGTTGTATAAAAGCTTGAGCATCGGCATGTCATTAGAATTTTGAGTTGGAACTTCCGCAGAAGAAAAAAGCCACACTCCCTTTATTATTAATAGTTGGGGTTTTACTTCCCAATACCATGATATGGTGATAAGGAACGCTGCAGTGGAGAGCTCAACAAATGTTGACCAGCTGGTCTTCTTTACCGTGCACCTAAATTTAAGCACATGGGCCTCATGCATTTTCACCTGGATCAAAAATTGGTACTCCCATTATGCAACGCAAACGACAGCACAGGTGAGAGCCTATACTTGCACGAGACACTGAATGAATTGTATAGGTGTTCTCAGTCAATTTCATTGTTGCTTTTTGCATATCCCCCCCTGAATATTTATGCATCTCACGTGGTGCAGCACCACCTCAAGGAGCATCGCCCCTATGAAGCCTGATGATGTCCTGTGATGTAGCTGTCAGATGACGTCATCAAATAACAGTAATAATTGTTGACTTCATGCGACGTAATATTGAAACCAGTCAATGTTGTCAACGCCGGATGCTAGATTTTTTCTATACGCATGAGACATGTAAGGCTTTCATCTTAATTACATCAATATATGGCAAGATGATGTGGTATGATTGCGTCGTGGTACTTGCCTTACCCGTGGACTTTGGAGAAAGAAAGCCATATGTATCCTCGTATGTTGCTGCCAACTCACTCGCTTTTTTTTAACCTTCATGTAGCATAAGTAACTTATACCAGCGTATAAAACAACACGTTCTCGGCCGTTCTATCCCCACGCCGAGAAATAGGATCAACTACACAGGCGTCAGAGAATTGGCATGACTACGAATCTTATTCTGTTTTAAAAGGCAGACTTTTAGGCTGTTAGTTTATAGGGTTCTTTTATTAGGAAAACAATTTAAATTTTGGTAGGTAAGGTTTTACATAAAATAAAGATAACACTTGGTGGCCCAAAAGACACTGCCACATTCTAACGGGGTCACTCATAGCATCTATACAATGATGCATCTACTGTCACGCAAGGCATTACTTGAAGGTTATTTCAAGACGCAGCCCATGAACAAAGGGTGCTTCGAACGTATCAGAAGAGCACTGAAATACAACAGGCTAAATTCAAATCAGAGAGTCGGGGTGGTGGAGTCGAATGTCAGGAAAACCATTCATTTGTCAACCTGTACGACGCGCGGTTTTGTGCAGCACAGTCACCATGAAAGGCACCCGAGTGCAAGTTTCTGAATCACTTCTTGTATGTAAGGCTTTTTTCAAGGGCACCAAATTTTCTTACACAAGCGTATTGCAAGCTTCTTTTAGTGAAATGTGGATATCAAGCTCGGCTATCCAACCTGTTAGCTTTTTTTAATAAAAAAAATTCGTAGACAGGGGTTGTATCGAGGCAACGTTTCGACAAGGGGATTTGTCTTCCCAAGGCTAGAACAGAACTAGCCTCGAAGAAGACAAGTACACTTGTCGAAGCGTCAGCTCAACACAACCTCTGTTCATGCAATTTTTTCCCATGCTTCCATCTTTTCCTTCCTGCCATTTTTAAATTTTTGTTCAGTAATTCAAACCATCGCAAGTGAGGAACATGATGCTTGCCGGAAGTGCATCATCTCTAGCATCAGCCACGGTATGCGTGCAGGCAGGAAAAAGGTGTATTGAGAGTGCACTGAACCGGAGCAACAAATCTTGATTTTGTTGCTCCTGTTTTCTCAAGAGGGAAAAGTTACGCTGACTGATTTCTCAGAAAGACAAAACTCGATCAGCACAAGTAAAATGAACTTTTTCATTGCACGTTTTGTATAAAAAAAGACATACACGTATTGTAATTGTGCCAATCTCTAAACGCAGCTTCAATGTACAACTGAATTACGGACATAATGAGCAAACGTTGAACCCAGAATATCTGAACCAATGCGAAAATTATCAACAACCGCGAGTAGGACACTTAGTATTTGACCCAATCGCATTTCTTATGACGACTGGCATAGTTTTTTTTTACAGAACTTCAGTACCAAACAAGACTGATGTTGAGAGGCGTGGAGAGGATTGAAGTGATTAGAAGTTTCCGAGAAAGAACGTCGCTGGAAACAGTCTTTCGGCAAGATCACTTGTCTTCGTCAGGACAACAGCGTTGCCTTGATGAAGAAAAGCTCACTCGTCAAAACTTTGGCTCCATGACATTCTCTGTAATAATTTTTAAAAGCATTTAATCTACAACGTGTACTCGAGTTTGGAACCGCTGCTACGAGAAATTCATGAGCAGGAATCGACCTGTAATTATTTGACATCATTTGAACTATACGCCGAAAGTAAAAGAAACTAAAACTATGTAGCCGAGTCATATCAAATTCAGGCACTTTAATAAACGCATTTTCCCGACAGGAGCTTGGCTGCTGTCTTCACCAATTACTCAAGCGACACTGCCCATCAGTCAAGTCAAGCTTGCAGAAACTGAATTTGATTATATGTACTCATGCGAAATCAGTAGCTGCTCAAATAAGTGGTTCAAGTTCTTGTGCTCACTCAATGATTTTAGGAAACGCCGAAGAACTTTCGTGAAACTAGAATCCCCCGGACTAGCACACCGCAGACTCGCGCAAACAAGTGTTGTCCCATGAAGCCATCTTCGAGAAATGCATGGTGTACTTGTCCAGCGTAGGCCCCACCACAGTAATCTAGTGGCTAATGTACTCGGCTGCTTACCCACAGGTCGCGTAATCGAATCCCAGCTGCGGCGGCTGCATTTCCGATGGAGGCGGAAATGTTGTAGGCCCGTGTGCTCAGAGTTGGGTGCATGTTAAAGAACGCCATGTGGTCGAAATTTCCGGAGCCCTCCACTATGGCGTCTCTCATAACCATATCGTGGTTTTGGGACGTGAAGTCCCACAAATAAATCAATCAATCAATCAATCAAATTGTCCGGCGTAACTCTCTGCAGCTTCCCCTCTTCTCTGCTCACCACAACTCGCTGCCTTTGTCTTTTCTGTAGTTGACACGCCAACTCAGTGACATGACTGAGCGTGATCCTACTTCTAATATTGCTGAGCGAGGGGTGAGAAGGAGCGAAGGCAAGCGCTACGAATGCATGTCAATCATTTCCCGTGCTTCACCTGATATAAAGTTGACAAAATAAGGAATCAGAAAAGATATGCAAATGAAGGAGAAGTTGTTTACAGTGGTAACGGAATTTTTTCCTTTGTAAAAACTTGTGAAAATTAGCGAATACCAGTATTCACATTAACCTCAAAGAACTTGTTGTTGGGCTAGTTGGTAGAGCATTTCGAAAAGTTAATTTGAGCGCGAAAAATTAACACGATCACTCACACACGCACACACCCATGCATCAAACACACACAGCGCCCACTTCCAACTGATTTATTTATAGCTCGAAGGCTTGAATATATACAGTACACATTGTTCGCTTGTTACCTGATAAACTAAAGTTCGCTTGCTACCAAGCGAACTTCAGTTTATTGCTCTGAGGCTATGACATCGATTAACTGTACGTTTGATAAGTATGCTATTGGCCTTCTATGTTGTCTGTGCGCACAATGTGTCCTGTATATATTCAAGCCTTCAAGCTATAAAAATAAATCAGTTCGAGGTGGGCGCTGTGCGTCTTTGATGCATGGGTGTGTGCGTGTGAGAGTGATCGTGTTAAGTTTTCATGCTCGAATTAACTTTTAGAAACATTAACCTCCCTCCGTTCAACCGGATCTTAGGATGCCCGGCAACCGCGATGAGCGTGTATGTTCTTTGAAACCGAAACTAGCACTGAGTTTCCAGGGCCTGACATTGACTCCTTTTTAATCAGCGGCATCCTTCAAGGAAGCACGTAGTATTCTGTTTCAGATTTCCAGTTTACGCACCGCTGTCCTTTCCTATTAAAGAGCAGCATATACAAACACGAACAGAAGAGATAAGTCAAGACACCAGAAAAGTTTAGGTGTTTGTGTTGGAGTTCTGGTGTCTTGACTATTTTCTGGTGTTTACCCGTGTTTTATTAATCTTTTAACATAGATGTGTACCTCTTAGCCAAGCCCTCTCCTATTCTAAATCATATCATAGATTGAAGGTGCGAGTGCCACTGTATACGAGTGACTCCATCTCACTTGTAAAGGTCGAAGAACACATATCTAAGGAACAGACCATGACCACATTCTTCTTACAAGACCGGATAGGACGCGTGTGCTTGGTTTACAGATTCACAGAAACCGGCTTGACGCATACAAACTAAGCACACTTTACACAACAGTTGATCACAACCCTGCGCCTTCTATATCAGGTCTCCAGCAAACATGGCAGTCTTTAATATGTGCCACACTGCTTCGCTTGGTTCCTGGACTTCGTTATCAGTAAGATTATATTCGCAACACCCTATCATCCTTTTCTTATATCAGTATCCAACCTGATTGACACCTGGTCATATAGTTGATATACGAACTCAAGAGAAAAAGGTTCCCATAGGACTCCTGCATTAAAACCTATATTCACCTGGGTGCTGCCGTCATAAAATGATACTCAGCTTTCGGTTGATGTTCAATTGCATTCGCCACTGTATGCCACAATCACCCCTGGCATTTTTTATGTTTCATGGAGCTCTGATGCATCGCACTAACAGACTGACACAAAGTCGTGTTACTGGCTCATAGCAACAAAACAAAATTACCCCATCTTCCGCAAAAAGAAACTATGCATGTAGATACGAAGAAGCTGACGGCGCTGGCTCTTATCGTGGCGCTTTGCAGAAGAGAAACCTGAGGAGGCGCAAAACACGCAGTAATGAACCGGTGACTGCAACATGTCAATCGCTGCTAATGGGCAATGATAGACACAAGACTCCGATTGGACATAGAGACCCGCATTCCACTTTTAGTTAACGCGCATGCTGTAAATTCTTATTGTTCAAGAACGCACAGGAGAAATCTCTCAGCGGCGCTACCTTGCGGTCAAGATCCAGTGCCAATATATACGGGGTGGCCAGTGAACGTTTGTGCAGCGCGAGCAGTCGGTTTATGAATCAAGAAACTCGCTAGAAGACACTGCTTGCATCGGCGTTGCTAGGTTACAAAGGGGGGGGGGGGACGTACAGCACAATGGTAGTATAACTGCCGCACGGAGAGATACTTAGAGAAGAGAAAGGGGGAGTGAGCGTAGACCAGCAGACGCTGCCTGCGACAGCAGTGCGAAGCGAGAGAAGGGGGAAGTAGGATAGAGAGGGCGGGAATGCACATGAGCAGAAAGGGTGGTCACGCCGAAGATCGGATTGAACTCGACTATAAGATGCTTCACACGGATGACGCTTTTGTATACAATTCACCCGGTGCGCAAGCAAGCCGGCGCAATCGGCCTCATGGCCACGCTGTCAATTGTTGATACGGTATAAGAATGCTAGTGCCGTCTAGTAAACAAACCTACAAGCGTTCTTTTGCACGTGAAGTAAATCGCACATATGACCAGTGTATCTTTCCTTAAGGTAGGTTATATAAACATCACACAGTTTCTGCCCGTTTTTTATTTGTGAACATGTTTGTTTATAATTCTTCCTCTGATCATTGGAGTGTTTTATACTGCTATATTTAGCACTTCTTTCACTCATTGCAAAGGCAGCAATTGCAACGTTTTATCATGTCAGTGCTTTAGTGGTTATAGCTTTTCCGGCCCAGCTTTTTCGCTAGAGTATTTATAGTAGCTCCATGCACCCTGTGATGCAAAACATGTAGATTCGCTTTGGGGCACAGGTAGGGACGTTCATTAAAAAATGATCATAATGGCACTTTCCTCGCTCATGCTAATCTCAGACGCAACTCCTAAATTTCCATATAACAGACTTTCTAACATTAACAGGCCAACACATTCTACAAATTCTTCAAGTTACTCCGGCATACCTCAACAAGCCGAAGTGCACCATTTACACAACATCCACGGGAACCTCTATATTCACCCCCTTCCACAAAACATGCTACCAGTACACCACAAATAACACGGGAGGCAATTCACGAGTCTCTCAAAAACAAGTTTTCCTGCTGAAACATAGAATATTGACGCCGCCAATCAAGAGAATAGGAATCAGAAGTAATCAGTTCTCCCGGGCCGGTCGCTGTAGTTGACCTTATTTTTGCCTTTCCTTCAAAGGAGGCTAAAGAAATGGCCATAGGGCTGGCTCGTGCAATCTCCGATTCATCGATAATTACTAGCGACTCCAAAACGGTCATATATAATGTCGGGGTGAGCTGGGCCACTAAGTCAGCTCCTACCCTACTGTTGGTTCCTCAGCTACAACAAAATGTATAGCACTAATCTGGGCTCCAACGCACGCGGGCCTTGCCGTAAACGAGGTGGCTTATTGCCCGAGGATTCACGGCGTGGGCGCCAGGATCCCATGCCACAACTCGCTACAGAAGAGGCGCCGCTTACAGCGCGTAATTGCCTTATTTTTTTCTACAACGTCCGCACTCCATCGAAAACGTTTAACCTTTCCGCCAGCGATACGCAAATCTCCGTGCAGGTGTTTATTTCCGTGACGGCAGCTGCTGACTCTCAGTTTTTTTTTTACTTTACTTCTCTCAGTGCTTTGATCTTTTCAGATACTTTCTTCCTCTTGTCCTTTCTGCACCTCTCCTACTGCATATTTACCCCCCAATAAGTGGCGTTGCCCTATAAGCACCTTCTTTCTCCTTTCATCAAACGCTTTATTTTTAGTGAACAGGCTGCCTTGCACAGCATGACGCCCAGCATTAAAGTGGACATCCTGGAGTGGGCTCAGAAGATATATGACGCCCACTTCAAGTAGTTCGTTCCCGTGAACCTCTGCCCCATATCAACCTTCCCTTTAAACAAGGAAAAATAAAGTTTTTCATTTATTTACTGTTCCTTTCCAACGCATTATCTTCGCCAGGCACACTTTAACAAGGCTGATACTTAGGGGTATTCTTTATTTCAATACAGAAATGATGTCGACCAAACTTGCAATGACTCTTACTTCTGTTAGAGATGTGCAGACAGGTTGGTCTCGTTCTATGTGTAAGCATTTGCATTTCTTTTAAAGTGGAGGATCCGTATTGCAGAGAGTGTTTTTTTTTTATTTTGTATATAAAGTTCTCGAGACACAAGGTTTGGTAATCAGGGTGCGCCAGAGGCATTCTTCAGCACTCCGTGCAGGTGTGCAGCCCGGGGCCTAAGATGTAGTTCCTAACAGGCGCGACGTGATTTCTGCCCAAACACTCGATAAGACCACTCTCATCGTGACTGCCGACGTTCCCAAATGCCGCTCATATGAACACTTCATATCATTATTACCACAGCGTTGTATCACTCGTAAAATAGAAAATGCAGATTTCATATTTATTATCGAAAAAAAGAGAGAATGCTTATTTTATCGCTGCAGGGAAACTGAAGATACGTTGAAGGGACACCACAGTAATGTTTTTCTGATGCATAGCGCAGAAAGTAAAGTGCTTTAACGTTAAAAAAACAGCATTCAGATTAAGAACAGCAAGAACGCACATTCCAATGAACGCAGTATTGTAATCTGCGTTAATGGTAGTGGCCAACGCTATGCAGTAAACAAGCACCCTTATTTGCGCACAAGGATCCATTACGTACTGACAATTAGCTAGCCGTACTCGGGCCTGCGCGATTTGCTCACCAGCCGTTGCGGAAAGTAAAAGCATCCATGTAAAATTCCCAGTTCTGGCGCTGAGCTTTCTATCGAGTTTCTGCTTTTATCTCCGATGTTGTATCTTAGAGGAGTGTCGTTAGTCTTCACACACTAGACAGAGTAGACAAGGCACAACAGGCCTCGTCTTCAACACTGCCACCGATCCGTGATAGCTTACTAATGAGTACCTTATGACAGTGATTTGTGGATCACATCAATCTGTTAGCAGTTTGGTGCTAAGACAAGCTTTACCTAAAGGGACACTAAGTGACCACGCTTTTACAACAAAATCACTCTTCGAAGGTATTAGAAACAACACGCTTGGCAAGATAAGACACTTGGCAAGGCAGAATCGGCACAAAATGGAAATACTGGGGACTATGCCACCTTGAATTTTCAGCACAAGCTCGCCATGATATCATGGATTCAAAGTGCATCCGCTAGAAACGCTGAAGCTGTGCCTGCACGCAAAAATGGTGAAAGACTCAAACACACTAAATTACCGGTATATTTACTTTCTCTGCACCTTGCGAATTACAGGTCTATTTGCTTAATATCTGGGTCTCGCCGTCAATCGTCGGACACTATAGCATAAGGCATTTTGTTTATGGCAAGGTCTGCATGCGCGGAATTTCAGATTGCTGCTACAATATGTTCGAGGTGATGGGCCAAAAGCAGGGAAGAGGCTGACTTAACGACCCTGCAATTTAAACCAATTTGAAGAGTCACCCTAATAATAGTAATTTTGTATACAATGCTGCATGGCTTCAAACACCCGTTTTTGTGCGGCACAAGAATTATAAATTAATCGAGCATTGCCGACTTTATCAACTCTAGCAGTCATATCGACTGTACCTTTAATTAATAGACTACACTCCATGGTTCCAATGAGTCACACTTGGCTTACTGTCTCAAAGGCATTAAAGCCTGAGCGACACTCTTATTCTTTTGCTTTTAATTTATCTACATGACAGACGACAACGTGCGGTTCTTGATGGATAAACATCAATTTGGATGCGCAGCTATTCCTTGGATATATTAATTCTGCCTTTCAACGGCGATGCCCCATAAGGTCGAGGCTTGTCTGGCGTTGGCGTGTGCCATAGCCGTCACTGATAATAACGATGGCGATACTGCTGATGTCGATAAAGAACACCCGTGTTCCAGACCACACATTCTCTTTCTGCCATCACGGCACAACACATGCAATGTACCGACTACACGCCATGACGAGGATGCCGATGACGATGATTATCATGAACAACGACTTGCTTGTGCAGTAGATGCCGTCTAGATATGCTTTACGATGCATTTAGTGTAAATGAAAACAACCAACAACCACCAGGAGAACATGCACAGACCTCGTCTTTGCCAACTTCAGTAGATCCGGGACCACCAAGTAGTAAAAATGAAGTCAAAAAAATTCACAACTCAACACAACAAACCAGTTATGACAATAAACATTGTATATAACTGTACACCTCTTAATACTCATTTCTATGCATGAGTGGCCAATGTCACGGATGATTTATGGTATTCACACACCACATGGTGTGTAAATACCGTAAGATGAAGGTCATATTGTTAAGAGTACTGCTTGAGGGAGTTGGTAGCTATCCATTGTTATTGCGCACCGCTTAAAAGACGAAGATTTAGAAGACAAAGAACTACACATTTTTTTTCTAATATTCATCGAAGGACCTCAGTATAGGAGCTCATTTTATTTCAATTCAATGGCGAAAGTGCAAAAAAAGAAGTGTCAAAGCCGTCAAGTGCGAGTGGAGTTGCAGGAATTTGTCGCACGATTCAACAGCTTTTATTTTTAAACACGGTAGTCTTTCTTATGGTACTTCGACGCAAAAATTTTGCTCCGTCTGTCAGTTCATTTCTTTGTTTGTCCGCCGAAACGATACCAAAGGGGCGAGAATGCCACCCCATTCACGGCGCCCACCAATATTGCTCAAGTTTCAGCATTCATATGTGTGCGATTGTAAATTAAAAAGCAATTACTGCGCATATTTGAGGCAAAATAACAACACTTCGATATACTGCGGTGTGTTTTTTATACTAAAGAAGGCATACAGAAGTCTTTCTAAGGATTGTAGCATTTATCACGCTGCGCTGACAATGCAACGCTATGCACAAAAAGGCAAGTGCTAGGATGACACAGTGGCGGCACCTACCCATCATTTGCGTTCTACTCCTTTTCGCCTCCGAGACAGGTGCACACGCCATCCTTTATTTTCAAAGATAACTGCCAGATAGCGCTCATATCTCACGTGCCTCGACGCTATCGTTCGCCTGCGATGCACGCATCGCGGCACTCTAACGCAGCGCCTCCAGAATGCCATTCACCCATTTTTTCGCACAGAACATCAAATAAAGGCTTTGTTCACTCTCTCCAGACGCAAGACTTTCGTCTTTCGACGACATTTGCAGTTAAACAATCAGATACGGGGCCACATTTTTTTTCGACGGAGCGTGGTGAAAGCTTTACCAGGAGGGATAACACCGGAGAGAAAAGATATGGCGGTTCCGTTTGGGGAAAGCGTTGGCACACTTCTTGTGTTATTTCAGTGGAAGCTAGGGTGCCTACTCTGTGATTTTAGCACACAATAAAGTTCAGAGCCAGCACGCGGTGGCGCCCCACGGCAAAAAGCATACCTGATTAAAATACCACTCTTTATTGACATCTGCTTTCGGCCACGACGAGCAATCTGTTCTATGGTAAAACAGAGCTGGCGCTGCAGGCAGGCAGGCAGGCAGGCAGACCAACACTATTCCGTCAAAAGTCCTAAAGAAAGACAATGGTCTTTAAAAAAAAAGAAGCGGTGGGGAGGCGAGAATGTACATGTGTCGCAGAGTCACGGTTGTCGAAGTTTCCCGAAGTTGGCAATGGCAGGTGTAAAATTTCTAGAAGGAGGGCGTGACTCGCAGCGATTTTATTTTTGTGTATGTACCATACCCAATTATTTCAAGAGTCCCTTTAGAAACTTTCAAACCTACTGGCTGGAGAGTATTGAACTTGTGAATAAGGTACGACTCTGCATATTTTCTGTGTCTTGCGGACCGGAAGTTTCCTGAAAAATGTACAGTTTGAAATCCTCGAGAACTAGTCCTGCTAGATTAGAATTCTGTTCTCCTACTTTCAGTGATTTCTTAGCCGTGTCCACGCGATGACAGGCGGCACAAAACAGGCTGTCCTGTTTCGCCAATATACTGTTTATGACAATATGAACATTCGATCATGTAGATAACGTGTACATTAGTCCAGGTAAAACTAGATTTAATATGATGGACATAATCACTCCCGGTGTTTTTGTATATTGAGCAAGACCTGCTGTTCGACCCTTATTGGTAGCGTTGATTACGGTCGCCTTAAGTTTAAGTGGCATATATTGTGTATCTCTATGCGAAGAGGTAAACGAACTCGAGTCAGAAGAGTACCCATTCGTGTATGAGCGCAAACTCCACACTTTCTGAGCTAATTAAAATCAATAGAGAATGCCTACCTAATTATTAATATTTTCAATATGTTTGGTTCCTACAGATTGCCGTCCTGGTGCTTGTGATGCTTGCTACCATCGTTTCTGCTGGCTACTACCATCACTATGGTCATGGTCACGGCTACGGCCATGGCTATGGCCATGGCCACTACGGATATGGCCATGGTCATTACGGAGGATACGGCCACTACGGCGGTTATGGCCACTACGGTTACGGCAGACGTTAGTTAGCTTGCTTCACAAGCTATATAACATGCCGCGTCGCTTGATTCAGCCACCACCAAGCGAGTGAAACCAATAAGCAAAATAAATTACTTTGGTGGTATTTTGACGTTGTTGGCCTCAGAGTGGGCATCTCAAGTGAATGAATATTTCCAAATCATCTAAAGTAAGTGCTATATTTGTCTCTAAAGTTAAACTGAAAGATTTAAGTGTAGTTGATATCATAGGATACAAACGACACAAATGCTACTTGTTCCGAGACCACCAGAAAAGTAGAAAATCGCCGCAGTAGTTCGTCAACATTGTGACTCAGTAAACTCAACTAATGAGAACAACCAGCGTGCCCACTATAGTCTTATCTAAACAAGTGGAATCACTTAAACGTGCGTACATACGTACGTGTTATATTGCCTCAGATAGCAAGGTATACAGTCAACCGGCGTTTATACATACATGTTGGAAGCAGCATGGCACTCCTTAGTCTAATAAAGAGTCATACTGCTGCACTCCGACTACCAATCAACATTTAACACAATAGATGATTATGATAGACGCTGCAGGTGAGGGCTCCGGAAATTTTGAACACCTGGGGTTCTTTAACGTGCACCCAAATCTGAGCACATGGACCTACAGCTTTTTCGCCTCCAACGAACATACAGCCGCCACCGCTGAGATTCGATCCCGCGACCAGCGGGACAGCAACCGAGTACATTAGCCGCTAAAGCAACGCGACAGGGCGCATCTGGTTTGTGAAATCAAAACTAAGATGATGCCTTTGAAGCTTGTGCCACCTGCTGCAATTGTGATGAGTCATTGATTGATTGATACGTGGGGTTTAATGCCCCAAAACCACCATATGATTATGAGAGACACCGTAGTAGAGGGCTGCGGAAATTTCGACCACCTGGGGTTCCTTAACATGCACCCAAATCTGAGCTCACGGGCCTACAACATTTCCGCCTCCATCGGAAATGCAGCCGCCGCAGCCGGGATACGTATTGTGATGATTCGTCATTGTAAGTCAAAGCAACAAGTAATTGACCCCACCTCATGCCTTCCAAGTGCGAAAGATTGTGTCATCTTATGTAGATGCAGTCATATACTGACAGTGGCTAAGCTTGGCTCTTGCGTGAGCTTACTTGAGGAAACTTCCCAACTTTAATATTCAACCAACAAGATACATTTTTGGGGTGATCAGAGTGTAAGCGATTGCGCACGTATTGCAGGCAGCAAACTCTCGCCTTACACTACTTTTCTGAAGAAATCGGAAGCAAAAATTTCACTATTGTCAACCCTCAGCGCTAACTGTGTGCAGCACAGAAGACCGACAAAATGCGCGTAACGGCATCGTGAGCCAGAAAAATGGTTCAACCACTATTCTCGGGCACTTGGTTTCAAAGTGCGTTTAAAAAGTAGCAACGACCAAGACAATTTTACTGCTGACGACTGTGTCATGAGCCCCATTTTTTTATTTATTTTAATGCTATATGTTGTAACGATTGATTTAGTGAATTGTTTTTTTTTTCGCATGACCTCACACTTCTGATCCAGTAAGACGCCGATGAGCCACCGTTAACGCTGACTGCCAAATCTGTGCATGAGGGGAGTCACGATGCATGAAAAACTAAAAGAATGGTTCCAAAATGGAAATTGGCTTGTCGTTATCTATTACAATAAAACATTTTATACCGGGGTCCACCAAGATTCGACATGTTTTTCTCATGGAAACATTTTATTGGAGAGCATATGACACAGAAAACAGTCACAGATTTGCCGCAAAGGCGAAGCAATGAACGCGATATCAACAAATTGGATGGTCACGCGCAGAATGGCAAGCAGGTCAAAACGCGCCCCGTGTTTCTCACGCACAAAAACGCTCGAAACGTACTCACAGGTACATATGAACGCGAATAATCGTCTCAGTTCTTATTTCCCTGTGTCTTGCCGCTCTTTTCGCAAACAGAGACTGTGCAACTATTGCAGTGACCTTTGTGAGCCCGGCAACTACAACAGAATCCTTCCGGTGAAAGCTTAAAGACAGCCAAGACATAAGATGCTCCCAACAGCGAAATAAGGGTGCGCGAATGTGCGTTCAGGTGTTTTACTATCACCCCCTCCTCTCCGTGAGGCAAAGTACACGTGGGAGATAGATGGCGCGTGCGCCTCCGCGCGCTCATTGCGTCATCTTGCTGTCAATACTGATAACACGATAGTTCCCCTCCGAGATGCCCATTACCAGCGGTGAGTGATAGATATAAATAGCTTCTTATTTGCACGTTGAAGGATGTCTTTTTGGTGGCTAAGTGGTTAACGCCTCGAACTTATGGCGCAGAGGTTCCAAGTTTGATTCTGCGCGCTGGAGTGTTTTTCTGAATTTTTTGACTTTTTTATAAATATATATACGCACACAACTACGATGAGTAACATGGGTGGAACCCATGTTATAATACGATAAATAACATGGGTACAACAATAAATAACATGATAAACAACATGGGTGCAACCTACGATAAATAACATGGGTGCAACCGTGTAGCACACGGCATCTGGGCAAGTGAAAGTAGGTTCCGACTCTTAAGCATGATGTTTCACAAATAGTCCTCTTCCACATCTCTTTTTTTTTTCGTTCCACAGTGACATTCTCGGCGGGGAGCGCTGTCGCCGTTCGAAGTTGGTGAAGTCAAGGAGTGCTTCATGCAACTAACGAGCATGGAGAGTTTCGGTATTTCTATATCTTTAGGTGCAGAGAACACGCCAGTCCGAAGCGGGACTCCTTTCCGAGCTCACAGCTCAAGCTACCAACTCTGCATGGTCCCGTTCCTTGAGCGTTATGGAGTATATAAGCATGCGCATAGGAGTAGGTTAGCCTACTATTGGGGAGTGTACACAGCGTGGCATTTCTCTGCTGAAATGACGACACTAAATGTCGGCACAGAACACATTTATGTGAATAGAGCCAGTTTTGTGGATACCGACGTTGCGATGAGAAGGAGGAGTATGTTGTAGGTTACCTGTAGCCTGGTGAGATATACAGGCAATATCGCAATATACAGGCAATCGTTTCAGGTCATGTTGAATTATTTTTCAGGTTATGTTCATTCATATGTGGTGCTTAACGTTCCAAAATCACGCTATCATTATGAGAGATGCCGCAGTGGAGGGCTCCGGAAATTTCGACAAGATGGCGTTCTTTAACACACGCCCCAGTGTAAGCACACAGACCTACAGCATTTTCGCCTCCATCGAAAATGCAGCTGCCGCCACCGGGATTTCATCGCGCGACCTGCGGGTGAGCAGCCAAGTACCTTAGCCACTAGACCACCGTAGTGGGGTGTTTCAGGTTATGTTGAAATAATAACGCTACTTGAGCTGCTGCAAAGAAAGCGACGTGAATTTGCACTGCGTGGCGCAAAATGAACTCCTACGCTCGAAGCGGCTCGAAGCGGCTGAAACTCCTACGCTCGAAGCGGATACGCTCGAAGCGGCGAAGCGGCCTCTACGCCAGCGACGCGAGCCAACGTCTTGCTGTGATTTTAGCCGACGACATTCAATGCGGCGAGCTTCAGTGGCCGTTACTGTAGTTGTAACTGCCACTACTTTCCCTGTGATATAGTCGGAGACAACTTTTTGTCGCAATGCAGTCTAGGCTACAGAGCCCAACCACACCGTTTCATTAGTGTCGCTGCGCAGCTGGAAGTAGCTCCAGCTGCGCAGTAGCTCCAGCTGGGAGCGCAAACTAATTATTTAAAATGTGCAGTTATAATTTCTAATTTTTGATTGATAATGCCAGAAAATCTTAAGTGATTATATGTGAAATGCCGTTATAACTTGAACTATTATGTTTTTTTTTTTCAGTTGCCATGTTCTCTACTGCCTTGGATTGCCTCTCTTCCTTCACAATCTCCCTTCAGAAAAAAAATGCCTTCGCGTCGCCAGTGCGATCTTGATCTGGTTACTCGCCTATTCGCGTGCCACACAGAACATTCAAGAATCTTGAGTACCAAAAGCTGTCGAAACAAGCCAAGCACATGGTTGGTAACGTGCACGTCCAAGTGAGACTGACACAACTGAGACGCCCTGTTTCTTTCGTGTATCCTTCAGTTAGCGAGCTTACCGGCGTGAGCGAGCGTTCTCTCACATGACTCAAGGTGGATGTTTTGAAGGGTACCCGAAATCCCCGAGGCGTAAAAGGCTTAGTTTCATAGCCTAATCAACAGCAAGAGTTACTCGAAAGAAAAAAAATGCAGTGGTACCATAGGCTTACCCTCTCGGCTATTCACCGGAGATTACATCAGTATATAACCGGCACCATGCAGTGTCGGGAGAAATGACCGCATGCCCGTACCGTTTTGATAAAGAAGACCGAAACTGGCAGGCGTTGGGATCGAGCACAGGATTTGTGGGTTCTGCAGCGGCATGACGTGACTAGTACACATGTTCTGAGCCACGGAGCATGTGGGCAGTGGGCCACCGATGCCTTTTGTGGTCGGCGTAACTCAACGTGATCCAAAATGATTTTCACTTCGCTCCACAGGATGTGCGAGCTAAATACCTTCAGTATACTGCACCTGCCTTATATGTCAGCACGCTACACGCGTCAGTTTTCAGCTCTAGATGAGCTTACATATCAGTGCATTGCCCCCCCCCCCCCAAAAAAAAACTGCAGTGCTGAAAATATTCACGTCATTTCTAGACGACACAGAATGACACATACAAATTAGGCGTAGGGAAGGCTACTCCAATACGCGTGCAAAGTCAGTAATCGTCCCTCAACGCAATCACCCAAGAATCACATGCGAAAAAATGAACTGCCGGAAATGCGCATCTGTCACGCCGAAACTGAAACCGAAACAAGTTCATCGGGGACTACTTAAGCGTAGTCACACAGAGCAGTTAACTCCACCCTCCTTGCTTTCCTTTCATTGCCACAGGAAGTTGTCACTGAGTATAGTGTCAGCGGCCGCGCAATAAAGGGGCTCATTGTTTTAATGTCAACTGCTATGTCAGGAGGCCCGTTTTTACGCGGGTGATGTGAAGTGCACTAACGCAATGCGGACCACTCAAACGTCATTTTTTTTTCAAAATAAGCATTCCCTTGGCAGGAATGTATTTCTGCGACGTTTTTGGACCGCTGCCTCAATAATCAACGCAGGCTTAAAGGGACTGTCTACCGTCCTTCACTGCTTTTTTTTTGTTTTGTGTCGCAACATAAAGCGTATATATGTATCTGAAGTGTCTCAACTTGCAGCGGTTTCTCCGGAAGGTTTGTACAAAATTATAAAACATAATTTTCGATCGGCGTTTGGTCTCCTTCCAACGGTCGGATGAAGGCTCAAAACTCTTGTCTGTGGAGGCGATCACAATTGTACTGCCGCTAAAAGTCGAAAACTGAAACCGTGTGCGGTTTTCGCAGGCTTCATCAACTTTTGTTTAGTAATAAACAAATTGATTGATATGTGGGGTTTAACGTCCCAAAACCACCATATGAATATGAGAGACGCCGTAGTGGAGGGCTCCGGAAATTTAGACCACCTGGGGTTCTTTAACGTGCCCCCAAATCTGAGCACACGGGCCTGCAACATTTCCGCCTCCCTCGGAAATGCAGCCGCTGCAGCCGGGATTAGTAATAAACAAATACATTATTGTTCGTTTATGCCACGCACAAATTTTTTTGCTGTTCTTATGAGTGGCGGTGGATGACGTGCTCGTGTAGCTTTACCGTTTGCAGGCAGGTATGCAGGCAAGCGAAGACACCACCAACAGTCCATGCCATCACGCGCCCCTGAAAACGGCCTCTGAAAAACGCCTCAGGAGAACGCGTGAGGAAAAACAAACAAACAATATTAGTCTCTGGCGACACCTTAAGCTGCCTCAACTGCGTAAAACACAGTTTGAAGTCAGACGTGTTTTTTTTTTTTAGTCAAAATATCTCTACCTGTGAGGATTTCTGGTCCTACCAGTAGATTGAACACATCGCTGTTGGGTGACGCTAGTGGTCATTATTGTCGACTTTCAATATCAACTTAAAATAATGTATCGTTTTTACGAGACAAAGGCATGCTCGTTCCCGCCTATGTGATGACCGATCTTCTAATTTGCGCCACATTCCGAAAACTTTTGTGAGTGGTATAGACCGTTTCTTCAGTATTTGCTTTAAGTGTCCCTTCAAAAAGAAGCACAAGCGAGCTGCCAGTGCAAGAAGGATTCAGCACATTATGTGTATGCCAACTACTTCAACCACAAGGGCCAAGTTAAATCATGATCTTTCTCGTTAATGATGATGATAAATGTTTGCTACTTCAGACGTCAACGGGCATGCATCCAAGTCAAGCTGCTAAAGCTGCAAATAACGGATTGACATTGTGCAATACACATTGTCTATTTCGCAATCTCTACAACACAATGAACAACTATACTCCAGTACAGATACGGTTTACTGTCCTTTTATACCAATTCCTATGATGAAGGGACCAACCACGTTTGGGAATATGACCATGGGAATAACATTTTCACAGTCTGTGGCTAATGTTGGCTTTGTGGCAGTGTATTCATGCTGTGTGCGGAGAAATGATAGCAGCTAAATTAGTGTTTAATTCTTTCTTCCTGAGCGGTCCGTCCACTTGTTGTCAGCATAAGAAAACAAGCTCGTGAATTTAACGGCGCATGAGCGACCATGTGCAGCGTTTCACAACCCATACTTGGTCATTGATTCATTTGAATTTTCACCACCAGTACAAGATGGCGGGTGATGATTTGATTGATATGTGGGGTTTAACGTCCCAAAACCTCTATATCATTATGAGAGACGCCGTAGTGGAAGGCTGCGGAAATTTCGACCTCCTGGTGTTCTTTAACGTGCACCCAAATCTGAGCACATAAGTCTACAACATTTCCGCCTCCATCGGAAATGCAGCCTCCGCAGCCGGGATTTGATTCCGCGACCAGCGGGTCAGCAGCCGAGTACCTTAGCCACTAGACCACCGCGGTGGGCCTGGCGGGTGATGTATACAACGATACAGTGGCGCATGTGTTCAATCGCGAATGGCGGTAACCCTGTTGGCAGAAAACTTTTGAATCGGTCGAGGACATATTCCTTAGCGGTTCCAAATTGTCATGCGCGGCGCGCTCAACGGCCGACGGCAACAGCACGAGAGACCTCCGTCCAGGTGGGTCTGAAATACTCATAGCAAAAATAATGTGAAGTTGAAAGAGTCGCAAGAAAATGTAGCTCTTGGTAGGAGCCCGCGTTTTTATGTGGTGCACCCTCACTGATTTATGCAGCGCGTTCTAACCCTTTACGGGTATTCTGCGACGCAAGACCGTCTTAGAGCACTTTAGATGTGACAGCTTTAACTGATTCCAGCTTTGCAAGATCCCAGAAATTATGGCTCGTGGAGAACGCCAGCAAGAACGCGCCACCGTGGAAGTGATCGAAGCCACATCATTGGATGCGCACAAGCGCGAGAAATCGGCGCACATGGTGAGTATTGCAAACGTCGGAAGAGAAACTATTGTCATCGCCACTGACGGAACACCAACTAGGTTAATAAGCGGGTCACACTAAAAAAAGACAGCTTCAAACGACATCTTTTTAGCCTGTTAATTGTGTGATAAATATAAAGATGAAATATATATTTGCGAAATTTACACACATGTGAAAACTAAAATTGTGTGATACTTCTTATGCTTAGCTAAACGCGTATTTGAATACAGAAATATTTTTGTTTCCACTTTCATTTATTCAGGTCACCGCGTCCTGGATCAATCCTTTGGGCAGCACTGCCTGCGCTGTAAGGCTCGTTAACACCGAAGGCGGGGCGGCCATAGCGGCAAGGCGGCAACGCGGAGAGCGGGAAAAATTTTCTCTCCAGTCGGCAAAAGCAGGAGAAAAACCAGGCAGCAAGGACAAGCAGCTCTTGCCACCCGCCAAAACTCGCCCCTTTAATTGCCGCAAGCAATCAGAATGGCACGTAGCGGAGGACAGGTCTTGGCGCAGGTGTACGCTTGGGAGGAATATTGCCACGTCGTAGTGACACGTGCGCAAAAGCTCGAGATGCCCACCTCTTGTGTTGCGCGGACAGCCGAAAAGGGGGACGCAGTCTGAACAAGTTCACGCACTCGCCACCTCGTCGCTTCAAAAAGCCCGCTTGGCCGTTTTCCCGTGCCGCCTTCGGTGCGAATGGGCATGTAGGCTTGGGCTAAACTGGCAAAGCCAGAGGAAGGGAGGAGAGGAGGGATTAATACTACCTTAATCCCCGACAAATATGTTTGGCTTAGAGGTGCTAGTTCCGAGTATAATAGGCAGATTTTGGACTTTTTTTGCTGATTCGCTAGTTGAAATATTGAGCCATTTGTCGCAATTTTTAGGGGAGGGGGCTTTTTGAATTTTACCACCAATAGAGTTGTTTCAGAGATCACCGCGTTCCCCACTAGTGCTTTTGTTGTTCACTATTAGTGTATTCGATGATGACATTAGGCAGTTGAGTATAAAAGTCACACATACGTTGGGCAAATCTACAAGTAATGGTAATCACGCAATGACAAACGTGCATTGAAGCTAACGAAGACTAACTACACCACAGACATTGCTAGGGGATAAATATGTGGTGTCGTTCATATTTGCTTATATTTTCGCTGTATAATTAGTCAAGTGTTTTTTTTTTAACTTCATACTCGAGTGACATTTTTTATTATATTTAAAAACAATTTGAGGAACGGGATAATCGGTTTAGAAGATAATAAGGTAGATCAACTTAAAAAGCACGTTATATTTCATTTTATTAAAAAAATACTACACACTCCAAGGAGCCAAGCCATGCATTATTTGGCGAGTGCGTAAGAGTGCTCCAAGCCCTTTAGAAATGGCACCTATGATCGCGCTTCCTAAATGATCCGTGGACTTTTTTCTGTCATTGTTTTTCTGTGTATTATTTATAAATATGGCTACATCGCTTGGATATATTCATTTTCTATCATGTACAAACTTTTTGGTGGCAAACGTTTCCCTCGCAACATTTTTTAAGGCAACTAGACTATTGCTGTGCATTGTCAGCATGTTCCGCGCGTCCCCACACTTTTCTTTTTTTTAGGTAAAATTGTGGTTTTGTCACGATCATTTATTAGAAAAGTTTCCAAACCTGATGTGCCTTTCCTCCAGATCTGTCTGACTGATCACACTAATATTTTCTCACATTACACCTAAGTTCATTCCAAATAGTCGGAATCTAAAACTTTTAAAAGGTGTTTAAGCTGTGATTAAGAAAACAAAAAGACCGATTGGAAACTCTCCTTCACGGCAAGCAACAAATGAAGACAATTTTTTGGGGTACATGTAGCAGCCGTTTTTAAAGGTTTATATTATTAACAGTATAATGTCGAATACACGTGCCAAATTTTGGTCATACTGTTTTTCGTTTTTGAGAAAAGATAGAGTTAATTTGTGTCCTAGTCTGAAGTTTGGTACTCTACCAGTAGCAAGTAAGAAAAGGTACCTGGCCAATTTGGAACATGCTGAAGGAACAAGCTTTTCATTGCTCGCGCAAAATTTTCTTGCAATGTACGGTACAGTTTCTGAGATAGAAGACTGAAACCGGGAAAAACTCTTTACCCTACCATAGCCCCTGAAATTTCTGCCTCTTTTGGGCTTCTTTGCGAAAATCACGTCACTTTTTGGGCTTCTTTTTTGATGATTACTCGATTGTTTGCTCAATATACAGCTTCTATATGCGCCTCTGCTCTATAGGACTCATAATTTAACTGTGGTAGCGTTAGGACAAATACACGAACGAGTACAGACACGACAAGTGCTGGTGTTGCAAAACAATTCATTATGAAGCCTAACCAACTAGGTCACCTTTCCGTTATTCTGCTCTATAGGATACCTGGTGGGTTTTAATGCCCAGTATTGCATCAATATAGACGACAGATAGCCTCTTTCTCGCAAATTCTGGTGCTGGAGCGCAACAGTTCATTTGTGATGTTCAATACTCCAGAGTGGCACAAGCTACGAGAAGCACCGAAGTGATGAATTCCAGATAACTTCGGCCACTAGGGGTTCCTTAACGTCACCTTCGTTGTAATGAGACCGGCGAGGTCGAAATTGAACTGCAAGTCTTTCGGGTCACCATCCGAGAACCACATTCATTGAAACACTGCGGCGACTTCCAGCGAAACTAATTCGTTGCTTTACAGCCGTCGTAGCTTGCGTCGTACAGTACGCAGAGTGCTCAGCAAATTAAACGCCAAAGTCAGTCCGCGTAGCAGCCAGAGCTTGTTTTGCGCTACTGGTGAGCGCTGTGTGATTGTGTGGAGATAAAATGCCATCGTAGTTGAAAGTAAGGCTCATACTTTAATTGTGGACCATGAGGATCTGTTTCGTGTTCCCCGAAATCACCGCGACGGTGCAAGAGAGCACCGATCACCCCGAGAACGTTTCACGTTTCATTTTCTGAGCACATCATGTATTGTTCTGGTAAATCAGTGAAGGTAGTTCTGTCTCGAGTATGTGCGTTTGAAGAACGCAAGACATTAAAACTCTTTGTCCGCTAACATTCTACACAAAGTAAGAACTGAGTGCGGCTTAAAATATAGCATTGCCGGCCTGTGGGGAGGTTGCACATACCTGAGTCATACGCCGGAAAAAAGCAATGAAAAGGAGTGGCACATTTTCCCGATGTTCGTGAATACGCACCACATCTTCAGTACAGAGAAAGCCTGTTCTACTTTCCCCCACCAATTGCTCTTTCTTTAAACAATTTTTTTTCTCCTCAGCATTGGTATCATCAGATTATGGGCATTACTGAATCCTTTCTAGCTTGAAAAAAAACGTTCTCTGGTGAATGTGCTCAACCGGCCACCGTTTAAGAGAATTAATTTCTGCGTTATACAACTTCGCCTCATTACCTCCTTTAATTTCACACTGTACAGTAATTTTCTCTTTTTTGGTACAGAAGAAATATAGTTGCGTAAAAACAAGGTAGAAGGCAGAAAGTAGGAACCATTTTTCCCATGATGTGATGCGTTAACACTAAAAGAGAGCCTTTCTAGGTAGACGTACTTGGGACAAAAAGCCGGAAAAAAGCGAATTCAGGTTTGAGTCAAGTTGAACGTTAGTACAAGGGTTACGCAGCCATTCACAACGCCAGAAACGGAAATGAAAGCGGGAAAACCGAGACACCTCTAAAGACTCGCGAGTACAGCAGATTCATGCTGTCATTCTTTCATACTTAGTGAAGCAGTTATAACGAAAAGCGCTGGGCATGAGTGGTACTTCACAAGTTGTAATTTTTGCTTAATGTTAATTGCCTATAGTTTTCTTCTGCTTATCCTCCGAAGTCACATTTTCCGCTTATCACCAGTTTGTATCTTTTGCGTTTCCGCAGCCTTAATTCCGATTTCCAAAAGATGACATAAAATAAATTACTCGAAGATGCCCAATTTTTTTCTTTAAAGTGTACATAAAGCAGCTCAAGCGAAATCGCGATTTTTTTTCTATTCCTCGTTAACAGTCAGACTCATTACTACGAGTGAGACGCGTTATCTTTTCATGATCGAATAATGCGAAATGCAAGAGCGCGATGCCATCCATTGTCTGGCCCCGCCGTGGTGGTCTAGTGGCTAAGGTACTCGGCTGCTGACCCGCAGGGCGCGGGTTCGAGTCCCGGCTGCGGCGGCTGCATTTCCGATGGAGGCGGAAATGTTGTAGGCCCGTGTGCTCAGATTTGGGTGCACGTTAAAGAACCCCAGGTGGTCTAAATTTCCGGAGCCCTTCACTACGGCGTCTCTCATAATCATATAGTGGTTTTGGGACGTTAAACCCCACATATCAATCAATCAATCCATTGTCTGCATGAACTCTAACAGTAAAGACAAAGATTGTCTTTATTATCACCTGACTCAAAGCTCAAACAATGTCTTCCTCATCATCAAACACAGCAACGTAATCACTTTTTGCTTGAAGGAGAGACACGCGCGGTCATTTGAAGGGCAAAACGGGAATTTGACTCTTAATAGCGCAAAGAGAACAGCCTCAGGATATTATTACCAAGACTCGAGCCCTTTTCGTATTATTGGAGTTAGCTTTATGCACACGTACCCCTATAGAAACAGGGCAAGAATTTTGCAGGCGCGAGTTGAGATTGTCTGTCAGTTATTATTATTTCCTTGTTTTTTTTTCTCTTTTTTTCTTTCGTTTTTTTATAGTTTGTCTTCAACTTTAAAGGATGCTTTAAACAAGAACTGTCTGAGCTTTGCAGAAGTCGTTCGGCTCGGTGGGGACGGCAGTATGTTTGACATTAAAAATCTCGAAATTGAGATACCGCGCTCAGTTCATTTCGCCCGAGGCATCTATATCAATGAAAAGCCGTATACATCCATGCACTTCAAAAGGTAGTTCAGGGTAATGTGTGCTCTGGATGAAGAGCTTCGCGTCACCATTCGGTGACCTGCCGTCTCAGGAGCCGGAAATCACGCTTTCCATCTGAGGCATTGCCTAAAGTGTGTGGTGGCTCGCAAAAATGTTCTTTGTTGGCGCGGTCACTCATCATTTCTGTGAAGAGTCCAAAGATTTCACGAAAGTAACAACCTTGCTCGCGGGCATGGTGGCTCCGGGTCGCACTCTTACTGAAAGTGCTGCCTCGGAATACAATAGTTAATAAAAGAGGCACGTACGTTTTGCAATTCCTAACCTGCCCCTTTTAAGCGCCACTGAGAAGTGAAACTAAATAAAAAACGATAAAGAGAAGCAGTCTTCTTTGTTATATTGTGAGTAACATCAAGAAAACAGAGAGCCTGAGAAACGCATCTGAGAAAGGAAGAACCACACAAGACTTCGCGAGCTCGGTGAGAAAACATATTTTGTGGATAGCATACAGAGCCATGAACATCTCAGCGAAATCTTGTAGTGCGCTTCAAGGACACTTCAAAAGCGGAGCGCAAAAATACACATTTCTCAGATGCCAAAGCATCAGCTCACTTCCTTCTAAACTGCCGATGCTTGCTGTTTGACGTCCAATTAACAGCAGATAGCATGGCATTGACCAACAGCTGGCATAAAGAAAGAGTGGCGTTTCGATAAGCAGTGCTTCTTGTTTCGGGGCACCGCCCAGTGCCGGCGCTATATGCTACTCTGCTAACATTCACACAATAAGCCACACCCACAAGCATGAATCACAATGGGAGTGGGAGATGGTGTTTCATGACGTGTGCTACATTACTTGTTCCCCCATTACCGAATATTCTTGCCTGCGTTGCCTTCAGCACGCTCTGCGGGACGAGAGAAGAGAAAAAGCGTTCAAAGCTTAACAAAACCCCCTAAAATGCACTCGTTATTGAAGTATTCGAGAAATTTCGGCAGCACTAGATATGTGAGGCATTAACCTCAGATACTGAGGTCATCCCAAGATTGCATGAGGAATTGGCTGCTGAATCGTTAAACTTTACTTCGAAAAGACATGTTTCATGACTGAAAAAACACCAAAGGTATAAAAAGAAGTATGTCGTGATCGCGCTAAAGTGAACGAGATAGTGAAAGACGCTAGCATTGCAAGTAACTATACTGATAGCTTATGTGACTATATATGTTACGCGTTCACCCTGTCGTGGTGGTCTAGTAGCTAAGGCACTCGGTTGCTGGCCCGCAGGTCGCGGGATCAAATCCCAGCTGCAGCGCCTGCATTTTCGATAGAGGCGGAAATGTTGTAGGCCTCCGTGCTCAGATTTGAGTGCACGTTAAAGAACCCCATGTAGTCGACATTTCCGGAGCCCTTCACTACGGCGTCTCTCATAATCACATGGTGGTTTTGGGACGTCAAACACCACATATCAATCAATCAATATGTTATGTGTTCATTACTGTATCATATCATAGTGATCAGTCCACATCTCAAGAAGTATGTCAAGTGAAAAATCAGCGAAACTTCTACAGCTCTTCATTAAAATAATTACCTCTCTTCATAATAATAGCTACTAGTTTCAGCTGAAGGATGTCTTTTCTTGAAGCCCTTAAATGAGGAGTGAGGAAAAAAAAGTCGAATGTTTCACTAAGTCGCACAAGGTGTCAAACAGCAAAGCAAGACCATTCTGAAGTCTAAGTTAAATTATAGTAGATTGTTGCTAGGCTTTAGCTAGTCAAGGTGTGAAATTGGGCCAGTTGTTAATCTATGTACAACAACCGGCACAGAGTGGACCAACAACATGAAGAGGAGCAATGTTCGTCTTTGTTTCTTTTCTTGTCATTTTTCCGCGCTGCGCTGGTTGAAAAAAATTTAGCTAAATAATGCTAGGTTGTTTCTAGCAGACACGTTACACAAAATAAATAGTCGATTACAATTGCGATTTTTTTCAAACGTAAATGATTACAGTGGCCAATTACAGCCGCAGAAAAGTAAATATACAGAATTGTGGTTGATTACTTTCAAGTTACTTTCCTTGAAAGTTTCATTGCCGTAATACAATGAAACAAAGTTGCTCAAAGTACAATGAACTACTGTGACTTGCGTGGTAATGAGAAGGCTGGAGTAGAGCACTGCACTGGCCCAGGTCAGACCGAAAGCCCGGACCCGGCTCAGCCCACGGGCCGGGCCGGGCCGTGTAAAGTATTGCTGAATCGAGCCCGCGCCAGGCTCGAGCCCATGTGCATCGGGCTTTAGGCAGGCTCGGGCCTGAGTCAGGCCCGTATCACGCCGGCGTCTCAAACATATCGGTACAATGACATGTGTACACTGTTTGGCGTTGTTTTTTTTTGTGGGGTTTCCCGTTCTGAAGCGATCCTGGTTAAGTGAGATGCCGTACTAGAGGGCTCCAGGTAACGTGGAGCACCCGGAAAGCGTGTGCTAAAATTTGTAAGTACAAGACGTCTAGCAGTTTGCTCCGTCGGTTTTCGACACGTAATTTCAAGACACCCTCAATATAACTTTCCACCACTATTTAGAGTGAAAGAGCCCCACCCCAGTGGTCTAGTGGCTAAGGTACTCGGCTGCTGACCCGCAGGGCGCGGGTTCGAATCCCGGCTGCGGCGGCTGCATTTCCGATGGAGGCGGAAATGTTGTAGGCCCATGTGCTCAGATTTGGGTGCACGTTAGAGAACCCCAGATGGTCTAAATTTCCGGAGCCCTCCACTACGGCGTCTTTCATAATCATATGGTGGTTTTGAGACGTTTAACCACACATATCAATCAATCAGTTATTTAGAGTGAAAAACGCTCTTGCATATTGCAAGAAAAAATTTTCCAGGCGGTACTGCTGCAAGAGCAACAGCGCACTGCCTACGTTAGTGTATCTAAGATGTGCGCGTTTGCATCTAGGGAAAGATTTCGAGTATGCAGATACGTTCGTATGCCCACCATGCCTTTTATGTCTGCGTGACTCCGTAGGCTGGTCAACAATACTCATGAGTCATTAATAGTTAAGGAGCTCTGGTTTATACACTTTCGAATGCGAAATGTGGAGTGACTCTTATCACAGACACGTCAATTGATTAAAATGTTGCCGATTTTTTGTGCTTGCAAGGCCGTTGCAAATATTTAGCATTTGAATATTAGTTAAAAATTTTTAGCATTTAAGAAGAATGCCGATCGTATAGAACAAGTTCTTGCTTATTTTTGTCACCACCGTCACCTTTGTGATACTTCGCCAGTAATTCGTAAGCGTCATCATTTGTCGAAGTCCAATTGTTGTCATGACACTCAAAAACGTGCTCAAGGAACCTGATAAATGTAGTGCTGATTTGCTGCTGCGCCCTTTCGCTTCGGTGGTACAGTTTTACGTGCTGTTAACTTTCCACAGAAGTTATTCTTCAAAGTTATCGTCACTGATGCTTCAACTTTTCCTTGTTAAGACGTCAGCCGCTACGCTGAACACTCTCACAATGGCCCAGTGGATGTCCTGAAGAGAAGGGTTGTATTATCGAGGAGGTTTAAAGAATTGCTGGAGTGGAAATAATTGCCCAGGAGTGAAACCGTGCCTATGAAAATATGGCGGTAGCAGCAGCAATCTTACTAGGGGCATGATAAGGCATGACTGGTCAGTGATTAAGAACGAAGCATTTCCCTCGCACGCCCAACGAGTTTAATGTGGAAAAATTTCCGGTCACAAAATGCTCCAAGTGCGTCTTAGTGTTACCAATTTTTCTTAGTAAGCCTCTGATTAGACGCAAACTTCTTTGGAGATTCAACTAAGCATATTCGTTTCTATTTGTTGTTTTGTCGGGAACAAAAGTCTTTTATTGTAGAAGTACGTAGTATTTACCCTAACATATCGAAGCCACTTGATCTCTAATTGGGCACAACCAGAAAAAAAAACATGTTTCCGACATTTTGGTAGAAAAAAAGCTGGCTTCACTTCTGTTGGCAAGGCAGTGCGAGTGCTTCCACTTTTGTAATTTTTCTTTAAACCTCCTTGGGTATTATAACACAGCAAACCTTGCGCAGCGAATTGTAGTGCAGTGCTTCGATGCTAGTGTCCATGTCCTCAGCGAGTCATCTCGCTTGGCTGCTTCTGGCACTAAAATTATGATGATATATATGGGTTTTAATGGCACAAGTTCCATACTTGGCCAAAGAGCGCCATAGAAAATGTTGATAAAATGACAATGGTGCATGATTTGATGCACTACGCACAGGATATAAACTATGATAATGTTTCGTCGCTGTAAAGACGCCTAATATTCCACGCCCTGAAGTGGGTTAAAACATACAAGTATTTAAAATTATGCAAGTGACGTGAAATGCATGTAGCGGAAGTAAAAGAGAGTGTTCGTGGGGATAAAACTACACTGTGGAAATGAGATTAGCACGAATGCCTCGTCAATGCATGCCCTTTAGCCCAAGGGCAGCGAGGCAGGTGCTCTTTAATGGAATCATTGCAGCCTCGACCTCTGTACAGAGGTCGTGCTACAGATCACCTCGGAATATGGAGTGAAAGCTATCTATATCTTTTTTAAAATCGTGAACAGCGATTGAAGCTTAAAAAGAGCATCTCTACCGATGAACATGACTGGATGTAACGGAAGTTGCTGTCAGTAGGTTAGTCAAAAGTGGTTTTTTCTTAGAGAGTCTAGCTGACTGCACTGAACAAGTGTATGAAAAACCTTAAGCGGTTCCCATCTCTCACAGATGGGTTGTTCACCGCCAGTCGGCAAATATGCATGTGTACTGTGTGTGTGTCCTAATTGTAATCTGGTGAGCGTTACTTGCGTTTAGCGTGATCTAGATACTGCTGGCCAATTTACAAGTATCGGTTTTTATTACATGTGTTTGTTTTGTTTTTGTCTATCCTATAGCCGCTGCCAACACGCCCTGAGCTCCCGTAGATGGAAGGGCTTCAAGTCAAGCGCAGGGACAGCTATGGATGCATTGGTAGCAGCGTTGTTTTGGGCAGATGCAGCAAGTTAATTTGTCAAGACATTTTTCCTGATCTCATGGTGTCCTGGCACCCAGCACACTGCGACATGCTTTTTGAGTGCGTATACTGTGCATAGGAGTGCGTGAAGAGATACAAGAACAGAATTTTTGTGTTTTTTTTCAGGGTTTTGAGGGCTTTTACCACGATTAGAGAACTGTGTATATTACTGCACTTTGTTGTTTTATTTGTTTAATGCGTTTGACAGCCACAAGTATTGCATGAGCTTCTGCAGTAAAGATGCTTGTGTTAGGATTAAGAGTACCAGCCTCTGAAAAGGATGAGCCAACCGCAGCGTACAAGGCAAAAGTGTTTGTTTTTGAGACATCGGTGCAGAATTCGGGACAACTGCATTTGTGTTGGAGTTCATGGAAGTATGAGCGGATGCGTACAACAGGTGCATGCTTTGTGATTTCCGCGAAATATATGTCACACTCTATAAGCTACCACTGCCATGGCGGCAGATATGCAGTAGGAGCCATCAAACAGTGTCGCAGAAGTGGCACATCTGTTTCCTCAGCGAGGCCTCTTACACGAAGTAAGTAGGGCTGCTTCAACGAAGGACGGCTGTCAATCAATGATCGGCAGAATAAGACCGATCATTGATTGTGAAATGAGAGGGGCACTTCTTGTCTGCTTTCACCTTTAAAAAATATACAAAGGACATGTAAGTTCTCTGCAGATGAAGCGACCACTCATTTGAGTCAACGTAAAGACTTTCTACGGGGCTGGTGCGAAAAGCACCCACAGAAAGACGGATGCCCAAATGGTTCACGGGGTCCAGCATCTTCAAAGCACTTTGAGTCACAGACTGATAAACAACGGCCCCATACTCTAAGCGGGTGCGAATGAGGCTTCTATACAAATTCATGAGACATTGCCTGCCACTACCGCACGTAGAACATGACAACACTTTTAGAACATTCATGGCTTTTACACATTTTGTTTTTAAATACTTGATGTGCGGTACGGAGGTCAACGTGTTGTCCAAGATTAAGCCTAAAAATTTATGCTCGGCATTAACAGACAGAAGTTGACCCTTCAGTTCAATGTCAGGTTCTGAGTGTATGCCTCTCTTTCGGGAAACAAGACACATGTGCTTTTTTTGTGGGTTCAGTCGAAATCCGTTTTCCTCTGGCCATTTGGAGACCTTGTTTAAACCTAACTGAACCTGCCTCTCACACATTGCCAGGATCCATGACTTAAAACCAAGCTGGACGTCATTGACATATGTACTGTAGAACATATTGTGGGGGATGGAGAGGTGCAAGAAATTCATTTTGATAATAAAAAGTGTACAACTAAGTACACCACCTTGCGGTACTCCCGTTTCTTGGACAAATGTTTGGTAGAGAACACTGCCCACACGGACATGGATTGTCCGATCGAACAAGTAACTCTCAATTATGGAAAGCATTCTACCGCGCACACCCAGGTGAGACAAGTCTCTTAGTATGCCAAAATGCCATGTTGTGTCGTAAGCCTTCTCGATATTGAGAAACACAGAGAGGAAGTATTGTTTGTGGACGAAAGCGTCTTGGATCTTTGCCTTAATGCGCAACAGATGGTCGGTGGTAGATATACCCTCTTGAAATCCACACTGGAATCGGCCGAGCAGATTGTGTGTTTCAAAGAAAAGTAAAAGTCGGCAGTTTATCACCTTTTCAAAAAGTTTACAAAGACAGCTTGTAAGTGCAGTAGGCCTATAACTCGAAACTGAGGAAGGGTCCTTGCCCTGTTTCAAAATAGGAATAACAATCACCTCGTTCCAGGAAGTTTGGATGGTGCTCAAAATCTAGATCGCATTGTATAGGGAGAGTAAAGTTTTTCGCGTTTTAAGCGGCAGGTTTTTCAATATGTCGTAGCCTGGGGCAGAATTACTGCAGGAGTTTAGTGATGTTTGTAGATCAGCTAAGTTGAAATTGTGGTTGTTATGCCTTGTATTTTGTGCCCTTGTATTCTAGTTTCTTCTTTTCTATTCTTGTTTTATATCTTTGGAAGGCTTCAGTATAGTGGGACGAACTAGACATCTGCTCGTAGTGTGCACCGAGGGAGTTCGCGTTCGCGTGATCCAGGTATTCACCCTGTGTGTGTACGAGTGGAAGTGAGTGTACTTGTCTTCCTGCTACCCTACCAACCATGTTCCAGACTTTAGCCTCTTGTGTATATGAATTGATTCATGATAAAAACTTAAGCCAGCTTTCTCTTCCGGCCTGCCTGCGCGTTCTCCTGCCTTGAGACATCATGTTCCTAAAGCTCTCAAGATTTTCGGCTGTCAGTGAGTTCCGAAGCAACCTCCACGCCTTGTTCTGCTCCTTTCGCTCATTACAACACTCAGTGTTCCACCGGGGAACGCGTCACTTGCCGGGCAGTCCAGATGTTTGCGGGATGCACTTGGCTGCTGCGTCAATAAGGAAAGCGGTGAAGTACTGCACATCTTAATCTATGTTTAACCCACATATGTCTGTCCAACTTAAATGAGTAATGTTATAAAACTGTTCCCAGACGGCTTTGTACGTCAGCCACTTGGGGGCTCGTGAAGGACTTTCGTATGATGTCCGTGTACTCAAAACGACAAGAAAATGGTCACTTCCGCAGGGATTATTTATATAATTTCATTGCAGTAATGGTACAAGTGAAGGAGATGCTATACTGAGGTCTATGAAGGAGTAAGTTTTGTTGGCAAAGTTATATTATGTTGCCTCTTTTCTATTCAACAGATAAGCGTTTGATGAAAAGAGGTACTGTTCAATGAGACAACCTCGTGCATCACATCGACAGTCACCCCATAAACCGCTGCGCGAATTCAGGTCCCCTATATCCAGATAAGGTTCTGGTAACTCATCTATTGAAGTCTGGAAGCCATGTTTTTCCAGGCGGTGTAGCGGCGGCATATATAGAGAGCAGATGGTGACGAGCTTATTCAATAGGACTGCTCGAACAGCCACTGCCTCTGGGGATATCAGTAGCGGTACATGAGTACATGCTACTCCAGGATCAACAATAATGGCTACACCCCAGGATGACGCTACAGCATCATCTCTGTCCTTTCGGAAGATAACATATTGACTCAAAAATTTGTATTTTAGATTTAAGGTGTGTTCCCTGTACACACAGCCCTTTTGTAGAATGTTTGTGTACAAGTTCTTAGACAACGTCGCAGCCTCAAAGTAGTCCTCTGACGTTCCATTGTATAATTTGTGTCTCCATATTGGGAGTATAGAAGTGCTGTCTGTACGAAATGAGTGTGGCTGGGATCTCAAAATAGAAGCGAATTATATTACAGGGCCTTTAAGAGGCCCTCTAATTACTGTTTTGGCTTTTTCGGAACAGTCGAGGAGACCTCGCCACACCTTTGGCGCAGTCTGCACCGACGCACTAGAGATGTCCATCGCCTCAGGACAGACGCCAGACATGCTTTGTTCTCAGGGTAGGCTTTGTCGCGACGAGTGGAGCCTTCATCCCCACCGGGCCGGAGTTCGAGGCGACCTCTTTAGTTTGTGTGGTACCCTGGCTGCTGCCAGGGTTTTCAGGAGCCTTAGGTGGGGCCGGGTTCAGGGAGGGCGTGGCAGCCGAGGCTGCTCCCGCCGTGGGGGCTTGTGGCGTTTGCTTCAGCGCGCCAGGCGTGGTCCGAGGAATTGCCGAAAACCGTAGTGGTGGCGTCCCCCCTCGCACCACTTTGGCGTATGCTCTGTTCGCTGCATAATGGGGGAAACACGCTGTCTCGCTTAGCAGAAGCTGATGTTTAGTTTGAATTTAGTGATGATGATTTCTTTTTCTTTCTTCAAAGCAACGGAGGACCTGGAATATGCCGGATGGTCTCCATCACAGTTGGCCCAATGCAGTTTGCTACGACAGTCGTCATTTGCGGAATGTCCTCTGCTGCCGCATTTAGCACTTGTAAGCTGCCCTCGGCAGCTCTGTGTCCCATGGCCACACCACTGGCCCTTGAAGCAGCGCCGAGGGTTCGGAAGTTAAGGTCTCACTTTAGCTTGAAGTAGCCCGTTGTTATTTCCGTAGGAAGTGTTCTGAAAACAAAAGTAAGTATAATGTGTTTGGTGGGAGTTTCTTGTTTGCCTTTCATATTTTAATGCGCTGAACTTGGATGAAATTCTCATCTTTCCAGCCTTCTAGCAATTCGTCATTGGATAGTTCCATTAGGTCGCCATCAGATACGACACCCTTTGCAGTGTTCCTTGTACAATGTGGGGCTATGGTGATTGGATTGTCACCGAATGCAGTCAAGTTGCATAGTCTTTCGTATTGTACATGGTCTTTCAATTCAAAAAGCAGGTCACCACTGGTGGTCTTGTTGGCCTTGTAGCCCATGCCCACTTTTTTCATGAGGCACTTTGATACAAGGAACGGTGATATATTCCTCACTTTCTTTTCTGTATTCTGGCATTGAATAATATGATATTTCGGAAAGTAGTCTTTCTTCATTGGCAACCATTCAAAGATTGCATTGGTCCGCCACCTCTTCGAGGGGCGATCAGTTTGGAAAGGGTTAGAGTATCTCATGAAATATTTATTGATTCGGTGGCCATGCCAGCCACCCATCATGGAGCCCTACAAGGAGACGCTACAAGACCCGTTGGAAACGTAGGCGCCAGCTGTACATGGCCGCTATAACCTAATATATCTACCGAAGGTAGGATATATACACCAGGTTAACCCTTGCTGCCAAGGAAAAAAGCGAAGTAAATAGAAGAGAAAAAATTACAGGAGAGTGAAAAATTAGAAAAAGGCGAAGATTTGAGAGGAGAGGGAGACAGGAAAAGGCGATTGCCAATTTCTCTGGGTGGGTCAGCCCAGGGGTGCTGTCTACGTGAAGCCGGGGCCAAAGGGGTGTGTTGCCTGTGCCGGGGGCCTTAAAGGTCCAATCACCCGTGTCGGCTCCACCCCCAGGATCCCCTTTTCCCCGGAATACGGCAACGCCCCGCATGGCTAGGCGTGGAAGGGAGTCAACCCCCCCCCCCCATTAGCTCGGGTCCGTGGTGTCGCTATTCTGGCACTAAAATAACAAGTAAGGTCAAAACAATTGTGAAAAAAATGAATCTGTAGCAACCTCCCGTCTATTTTTCGGAACAATAGCTGCCCTGGAAGGCCTGTTAGTACAAGAGTTCAGAAAAAAAGTAATTTATTACCGGTTATCAGCCACAAGAAAACGTAATTGAATTACCAAGAAAGTTACAGTTTCAAAAAAGCAAAATATCATCTAACATAGAAAATAAAGTATAATTGCTTACAAGTAATTGTTCACTTTTAACACGTTATGCAAAACTTTTGAGTTTCTAGGCTGTCGCTTAGCTCTTATCTAGGTAATGCTAGGTTTCTTCTAGGTAGCTGCTAGATTCCTACCTATGTTGTTTGATAGCTTGTTTCTAGGTCGTTTATAGACTTTATTGAGTTGTTTTGGTTGTTTTTAGGTTATTGGTTATTTTGGCGGACTTAGGAATTGTCAAGCTTCGTCTTTTCAAGCCTAGCGAGACTTTGCGCAGGCTGTTGCATTTTTTGTGTCTTTTTTTCTATTTTTTCTCACTTTACATTGTTGCAATAACAACGATGCGCACTCTTAAAATCTTTATTTTTTCGCTAAGAAAGTCAAACACCCGAAAGAAGACAGGTCGGTGATATATATTACTTTTGTTTTCTGCAGTATACTTTTAAAACCTACCTATCTGCTCTCCTTGTATAATTCAGTATTGATAAGTTGCAATTCCTCCCCTGAGTTACTCAGCAATGCAGTGTCATCCGTGAAGTGCAGGTTACTAAGTTACTCTCCATTAACTCTTATCTCTAGCGCTTCCCATTCTAGGCCTCTGAAAACCTCTTCAATACACGCGGTGATTAGCATGGAGGAGATTGTATGCACTTGTCTTACACGCTTCTTGGTTGGTATTCCTCTCGGAATCACCTCGGAAGAGAACAGCGCTTTAAAATAGGTAGTAGTGCACTTCAAGTTGTAAAAGACTACGTCTTCTCAGGACAGGAGTAACCACAGTGCCGAACCACGAAATTGAAAGAATGGAGTGCAGCACATTCAGTAAGCACTCTCAAACTATGACTGATAGATTGACACTATCTATCAAGCATAAGGCAATTAACAGCTGCATCTTGCTGGTACTCACTTACGGAGCGAAAACCTGGACGCCTAAAATGAGTGTTCACCTTAAATACAGGACGACGCAACGAAGCATGGAAAGGTAATTGATAGGTGTAACCTTAAAAGAAAAGAAGAGTGCAGAATTGATGAATAAACAGACCGGGGTTAAGATATTATAGTGAAAATCGAAAAGAAATTGACATGGGCCGGGCACGTAACGTAGGCAGGATAACCGCAGGTCATTAGGGATAACTGACTGAATTTCCCAGAGAAGGCAAGCGGGTTAGAGGGAGACAGAAAGTTAGGTGGGCAGGTGACATTAGATGCATTGTCCTGCAGTGGACTCAGTCAGGTTTTCTCTAAGAAAGCCGAACAACGTTTGCGCTCACGCACACAGGACACGGAAGAAATGTTGACTAGTAACATTGAAGACGTTGTCAATCTGTGCAGACGCGTCAACGCTGACATGACCGAAACGGATGAAATAAAGCACATCATGAGAGGAAATACTTACGATGCCTTTGAGATGTTGCTCTTGACTGTTTACAAGGTACTGAATTCTTTTCCTCATTAGGCTCATGGTCGGGCTACTGGCAGTTGCCGATGGCCGTAGGCAGATCACCTCAAAACCGCGTTTGTAACGCCGCATGACTTGTATGAATTTACCGTCATAGGTCATCCCAAATAATAAGTCCTAGGCGAAAATTCGACCACCAGCGATTCTGCTGAAAAAGAATTGAGCTGAAAGGTGACAGGGATTTTAGTGAAGCATTTTAGTGAAGCAACTATGACAGAGGGATTTTAGTGAAGCATTTTTCTTCAAAAAATTAGTGGTCAGGTGACCACTTTTCCAATGTGCCGGCAAAAAGAAAAAAAAATAGGCGGGAATAAATTACGCGTATCCAGCCATTAAACCGGGCATGGCGACACATTTGATTTTAAAGCATCATGTTGTCATTGTTCTTTCACGTCACATCAGAGCTATAAACATATGTTAGTAGTATGGCCTAAATAGGCTTCGCAAAGAACCAAGAAAACACGTGAATTCAGGCAATTTTTGTAAAAACTGAGGCAATATTTTCGCCACAAAACTTTTTATGCTGTCGTAATATCTTCTAAAAGATTTAATGGTCTATAAAACATTTATTTTGAAAATACTTGCAAAATCGCCAAAAAGTGAATTTTTGGGGAGATTCAAAGGTAAGTTAACCAACAAGGCCTTCACGTTAAAAAGCATAAGTTCATTATGTGATCCAATGCCTTTTCTTCCGATCTTGAAAATCTTATTCCTGTAAATTATTTCAAAGCGAAAAAATAATTTTCAATGTGCACAAGCAACGTCAGCAGCGCACATGTGTAAACGGTGTACATATGCGCTGCTGTCAGTCTCCTTGTCGTCTGCTCGTCTGCTACTTTTCTCGTCGTCAGCAAGTATATACACACAAATGGACGAATTCGAGCCACTTTCATTCACTTTTGTGTTAGAGGAGGAAAATCGCCGTATGCTCGTTTTGGGGAGGTAATATTTTGTTGTGCTTACATGTCTGTTTAAGCATTTGGCAGTGCAGTGAAGTCTCTGCAACGGGTGAGTCGACACTCAAAGAGGACAGTAGGTGAGGTAATTGTCGGGCTGGTAACAATATTTTAAGCATAGTTCAAGTTCACGGGTGCCTGATATCTTAGAGTAGGCTACATAACTTGCTGGCATAGCTTGAGAATGGATGACGAAATTGAATGCCTGTGAAGGACCTCCCTGAGCCTCCATCCTGGAAATTTAAAGGTGAGAAAATTATGCTAGAATCATCTGGTAATTTATGGGGGCACCGCTATTCGGCAAGATTGGTTGTATGAATCCTAACTGTGTTCTTTATACTTGAATCATCCCGGAAAATGCTTCCCATGTATGCAGTATGCAGAATTTGCGAAATTAATGATTTCTTACATACTCGTTTAAGGTACGGCGTATGACTCAAAACAAGTGAATACTTCATGTGGAGACATAGAGAACTAAAGTATAGTCAAATATGGTTATTGCTAGTGATTGAGACATACGTTTGGAACTGTTGTTTCAGAAAACTAACCACAGCCATACACTTTCGGGCTAATTAAGGTACTGCCACAAGATTTATTACTGAAGTTGGTGGGAACTAACAACTGTTTGCAGTTTGAGTGACACAGATCAGCGCCTTCTCCTGCTACGCTCGAACCTTATTCTGCGTGAGGGTGCCCCGATTTGTCAACACAACAAGGGACTTGAACTTCGCCGCTACACTTCAAAAATTGCTTCAAAGCTGTGTTCGGGCCAATTTTTTAGAACTTATAAAACGCCTTCGCGAGTCGACAGTCATCACAAAGGCCCTTTCAGATGCCCAACCCTCTGTGCACCTAGTTCCAAAAAGTCGAATCAGTGAAAAGAATCGGTAAAAGTTTGGGCAGCTATTTCGCGTGACGGCCTAAGTCCCCTTGTGAGAATCTCCGGGAGATTAACAAGTGATGCGTACTGCATGCTGCTGGAGCACGTGATGTTTTCATATGTATTGAATGGCGTATACACCCGGATGGATGCTATTTATAATAGCATGACTTGTGTCCCTTGCGTACAGTAAAGGACATCGCACGTATTTCAGATGAGCGAGGGGTAATGCACCTTGAGTGGTGCGCGAAGAGTGTGGACATGAACATTATTGAACACGTGTTGGCACGTATGAAGACTAACCTATCTAAGATTTCCTTGGGCTTGGTGGCAGCTGATCAACTGTAGGAAGCTCTACAAGAGTAGTGGAAACATATTCAATAGAGTGCCCTCATGCCCGCTCCTTAATATTCAAGCTGACGCAGCCTCCATCTAGGCTATCTACAGGTTTCTGGCAGAAAGAATTGTGACGGTCCTGAAGCATCACCAGTTATTAGCCCAGAAAATGCGCATTAAAAGGGCGAGCAAGCTGATAAAGTGTGTGCATAAACTTTTTTTACAATTTTTGGAGTATTTAATAAATGCTTTAATAAAAACTGTGCTATGCTACTTTTCTCTGAGCACGAGACGAGCAAACTGCACGTAGTCAGAAACAAAAATACTGTTCTTTTTTCTAAGCTAGCACTTCAATATCAAATTGGCATCTTTGCAAGACGTTCTCCGCTAGCAATGAAAAAGATACAGGGGTGTTTTGTGCAGAATCCTAGGCCACACATCGCGACGTTCTGCATTCTTCAATCGCCTATCATTGCTAGCGGCCGATGGCATGTAATCAGCTGCCGTTTCAAAGCAACGCCAGCGAAGCGGCAGTGAAAACACTTAGCGGAAGGGCACCCTTCCTTTCCCCGCCGGTTTCGGCAGCGCATCCACGTACGTCACTATCTCGGTTCTGAGAATATTTGCCACGCGCTTGCGCGTTCGAGCTCATGATGCTTATGATGGTACATCTGTTTCCCGTGGGAATTCTCTATGGGAAACACCTTTCCCGTGGAAATTGGGAAGCGTTGGTCAGAGATCCCGCAACGGTTTGGCATGAAGTCCTTAACATATACGTAACACGCAACACATTATCTGTTTATTGCTGCTCGGGTTATCACACGTCTGATAACTCAATGGCTATCAGCACATGCCGGCATTACGGGTAATGACTTGGATAAAGGCTTGGGCCCGATTAGGCCATGAAGGAACTCAAGCGGTTCCGATCTCCGCATTGAGATCCGACACTTCAACGAAGCGTCACCTGGAACTTTTGATTGATTTGTGGGGTTTAACGTCCCAAAACCAGCATACGATTATGAGAGACGCCGTAGTGGAGGGCTCCGGAAATTTTGACCCCCTGGGGTTCTTTAACGTGCACCCAAATCTGAGCAAACGGGTCTACAACATTTCCGCCTCCATCGGAAATGCAGCCGCCGCAGCCGGAATTTGATACCGCGACCTGCGGATCAGCAGCCGAGTACTTTAGCCCCTAGACCACCGCGGCAGGGCCACCTGTAACTGTTATCAGGAATAAGACACTCAAAGCGACGTTGCCTTCTCGCCTCTCTGTCGGGTTGGCATTATACAAAAACTTCCTATCTCTGCATTGCAACACACCTGCACGTCGTCTCTGCGTAAACGGGAGTGCTGCTGAAGTTTTTTTTTTTTGATTCTGTTACAGCTTTGAGAGCCGCCCTTACGTATTCAGCGGCAAACCAGATAGAAAGAAAAAAACGTTTCAGGATCCCCTAAGGTGACATTAAGGAGAAAAATCGAGGAAGTGCATGCTCCCACAAAAGGGTCATTATATATACCTTGATGCTGACGTTGAATGAACGCTGATTGAAAGTACTCACGCAGACACTGTCTCACACAGACACTGTATAACAGTTCGAAGGTCAATTTTATACTGTTTTATTTTCCATGCGCTGCGCCATTATGTAGTGTACTAAACATACATGAAAACTACAGGAAGCACCCCCAACCCCCTTTTACAACCACACTATTCTTCTCCAATTGAAATTGCTTACATTCCCCGGATGGCTTATTTATGCTTTATACAGTGACACACAATTTTTCTCCCGAAGTAGCTATGATAACTCCTTCACAAATAACTCTCTCCCTGACATCTCTAATTTTTTTATAACTGTATGTTTCTTTCTCGTTTTTTTAAGAATCGCGTTCGCATGAATGTTGGCTGCAATGCTTGCAAAATTTTCGTTGTTAGTTCTTTCTTGTATCTGCACTCCCCGTGTCTAGTGTGGAACATGGCGCCTTGCCTATAAATTGCCTTCTGCGTGTTAGTATACTCGTCCTCGAGACTCACGAATGCCGACTATGTTGTGTAATAAAGTGCAAGTCTACAACGCAGCTTCACACCCGCGTCTGTAGCGCTACAAACAGAACAAGCATATTTTGCTAAAAATACTAGGCACCGCGAAGATCAAAGTACACTCTTGTCACTCAGACAGTGAACTGTTTACACAATTCTGCAATTCTCAAGCCTACATTTCAAAATCTCCGTACAAACAATTTTTTTTCCAAATTCAATCGCTTAAAATAGAGTTAAAAATGGCCGCATTTAAATAGTAGTGTTTGAAAAGCAAAAGACCGTGCGATGAAAAAGGTGAAATCTTACGGATTGTTCCGACGGAAAACTAAAGCTTTATTCTTGTTTGTTAAGTAGTTTTTTTCTCGGTAGCAGGAGCTCACGTCTACTGACGTGCAATGGTGCGTCTAAACGCCCAGTGTACATCGACCTAGACATTGTTTATTGGCAAAACGCCTTTCACCCCCTCCCTCAACCCTCGCGGTCTGAAAACAATTGCTTTCGGTGGGCGGACAGGTTTCGCGGCTTGGCCGGTTTAGTAAAAAAACACAAATCAAAGCAAACACGCACGCCACCAGAACCATCAACGCGCACCAAGACTGACAGCTTTCCGTATAGGGATTCTTTCATCACGACGAGAAAGTACAACGACCCTGTAGGGACATTTTAGGCAGTTGCCCAAGAACTCCTCCATTGAAACACTCTCTGTTAAACTTTCGCCGTCAGCCGCTCAAGTCCAATGGCCGCCGGTCATACCACAAAAGCAACATCGCCAAGTCTTTGTGGTTGTGTACATGTTGATAGCACCCGTTCCATACTAAGAACGGTTCCTCAGTTCATAATGCTAAGTAGCCCTACTCAGTCCTGCCCCTTCGGTTCCTTCCCCATAGTGTTTGACGTAAAATGGCTAACCGACAAACCTTTCGTTCACGTGGAATGACCATAAGTGCGTCTGGCTTTGTTATGTTCCAGCCCCTGTCAAGATTTCAAGCACCAAAACACCAAAATGTTATATATATATATATATATATTATATATATATATATATATATATATATATATATATATATATATATATATATATATATATATATATATATATATATATATATAAACAACTAACGGTCATTTTACAGTGCACCGCTGTGCTCTGACTTGCATTGCAACAACGCGGACCAGATCTTGATTCGAGCCAGAGACAATGTATTGCAAATAATAATTTTACATTACAATTGCTCTAATACCTTCCCCTATACATTTCTTGGCATTATTGTCTGTTAGATCTCATTATATTGTGTCAAAAACACGGAAAAACGAGCCCTTAGGTATACACCTCTTTCCCTTATTCATTAACGAGTGTCTCGTACTGGCAGACTTGTTGTCATTCGGTTGCATACGAGGGACCATTGGTCAGCTGCCCGCTCGTAATAAGTTCACTTGCTACGTGACGCCACACAGGCTTATAAAATGGTGTTCCACACTCGCCGCTTGGCTACAGACGGCGCTGACTGACACTCCCACGTTTAAATTTACATATAAACCCAAAAAAGTGGGTTGGGGGAAGGTCGCTGTGATCGCTCAGTGATTAGAGCATCTAACGCGTTATTCGAAGGTCGTAGGTTCGAATCCTGCTCACGGCTGGTTATTTTCTCACCCACTTCTTTTCTTCTTATTTACATTACAATTGCTCTAATATAATAACTTCCCCTATACATTTCTTTTCATTATTGTGTCAAAAACACGGAAAAACGAGCCCTCTAGTATACACCTCTTTCCCTTATATATATATATATATATATATATATATATATATATATATATATATATATATATATATATATATATATATATATATATATATATATATATATATATGCATGGACGAGTGATAGCAGACGATGCTCGGCGGTGCGTGTCTGGCGCCTTTGCGCGAGGAACACGAAGTAGATCGGCAACGAGCCCGTGGGCACTCGATGAACATCGAATGAAAAAAAAGGGGACCTGATCTTGAACGAGTGTGTACATCGATCTTAGGCTGCCTCAGAACCCAGGATATCCGAAGGCCACAGCGACACGTCACAATCGGCTCCCAACGGTTCAAAGTGAACTAAGGCAACGTTTACATCTTCTAAGTGTGGACGTCGCTCCCTACGCGCTCATTTGGCTCAACCACTGACGTTTAGAGAGCATCGGCTCCGTGATCGCAAGATGGTGACGGCCGTGTGTTTTGTCGACGTGTTCGAGCAGCTGGATGATGCCGCCCGGGTGGAAGCCTACCAGTCAGCTGTGTCCGAAACTGATATCCTAAGAACCGAGGTGGGTCAGCTTCGGAACGGATTGGATGAACTGAAACTGATTATTCTCAAGGATCATGACGCCGCCAAAGACGACGACGCACCATAACCACCTCTTAATTCACAGATGAAGGCAACGCCAAGTCAAGACCTCTTGTGTAACACACTTACTCCACTTGTAGAGCGCTTGAGAGTCTAGAGTTAAAAACGCATGAACATTCTGACACCAGACCAAGCACGAGTGCAGAAGAGAGCAGTGCGTCGATGATTCTTAAACGTGGCTCGAGAAGTCAGCAAAGACGAGCCCGAAGCAATACTACTGTGTGGCATGTCTAACAGTGAAGACGTTCACGACAAACTTTCGAGTTTCGCGGCGAGCTCCTTACTGAATCTCGGTTTAAGATCTAAACGACTGGTTTCACAAAGTTGATTATTTGCTTAGAACCTTCAGTGTTCGCGATTAGGTCACCATTCCGTTAATTCTTTCAAGGCTCCCAGCTAAAGACTTTACATGGATGCGTCACCAAATGAAAGGGGCAAGTATCGGTACTTGGGCTGACATGAAGACAGCATTCCACCGACGTTATAACATGGACTGCGATGTAACATCTAAGCAGCGATGGTTCGACGCAACGCAACGCGCAAACGAGTCAAGTACAGACTTCGCATACCGAAAGCTGGACCTAATGGAGCAGTGCAATTATCCTTTACTACAACAAGAAAAGTTCCAAGCTATCATGGCTACTCTGTCACCCAAGGCAAAGAAGCACTTTTTTGATAAAACATTTAGATGGCTAGACAATATCAAAAGCCTTTTTCTGCGCTTTGACCAGATCAGGAATTCGGAGGAAAGCGTTCAATTTTTGACTGCGGAAGAACGCAAAACGCCACCGACAACGCCGTCCACCGAGTGCGGTGTTATGGCAAAGTGTTCGCCTCAGAAGCCTATGCGCCTTCGTGAACGTGTGGAAAGCGATGAGTCTAGCGGTTCCTCAGATGATCAAGTAGCTCAGAAAAAGGTGCTAAAAAGAGGGTATACAAAAGCGAAGCCATCACCGTCACGGCAATCGACTCATTCCGCAACGCGTGTTTTAGAAAGGTCCTAAGTAAATGCCCCGAGAGTTCATAAACTGTGCTTCAACTGCTCCACAAGTTCCCGTTTTGTCACACAGTGTCGTCTACCGCTAACTGCAGAATTTTTGAAGTGGCAGGAAAATTCGAATCTTCCAGCTCACAACAGCGGGGAAACGAACAGCTGGTGATGCCGATGCCCCCGAGCAGTCACCATTAATTAAGCAGGTGTCATGTGTCTCTGAAGCGGGTACTTTTTCTGTTTCTGTCACCATCACAGACAATCGAATAAAGGCATCTTGGACTCTGGAGCTGTCGAAAGCTTGATCACGGCACCAATAGTTGACAAACTTGAACTAAGCATAAGGCCTTCATCCCTACATTTGGTAGGAGCAAGCAGCCATCAGCTACAAAATTTAGGTCAAGGCAGTGATGTTGTGACAGTGGACGACCAAACACTGCAGCATGACTTTGTTGTTGTTCACACGCTGCGGTGAAATTACTGTCAGTCTCTCCTTTTTTCCTTTCTTCCCTCTTTCTCAACTTTCTTGTCCCCTTCCCTAATCCCCGGAAAAGGGTAGCTAACCGTATGTCTTTCTAGTTATCCTCCCTACCTTCTCCATTTTGTTGCTTCCTTCCTTCGATCCTTCCTTCCTGCCTTCCTAGTTAACTCACGAAGGAATACTGCTATAGGCGATGACTTTTTGCGGGCTTCAAGAGCCGTCATCGACTGGGGCTCGGACAGCTTCGCGGTATCGGTCTCCCAAAGGCTACACGACGTATACCTTGTTAGGGAGCAACCTCTGCCAGCTATATCCCGAAAATAAGTTGCTTTCGGAATATGAAAATCATTTATTGGTTATCACCAGGACAAAGCTCTTGTACGACGGCTATTTAGTCATAGTGGAGCCCACGCTAAAAGCTGCATCGGAGAATACATCGAAGATTTGGTCACGAACTGCTCTTCTCTAGCAGTCTTGTTTCGATACCAGATGACCATTGGCCTTTGAAGGAGCAAGCAGAATTGAGGATATTGAACTTTCTGCAGAGCACTGCCAACAGATCCTGCAAGTTTTATGTCTTTTATTTTTCTGAGAAATTTGATGTGCCATCAGCTCATATGGTTGTCGATCCGCAGCACCATTCAGTCGGAACGGGAGACGTCAGCTTTAACATTGAAACAACGTTATCTTCAAATGAACTGCAGGCCGTGAAGGATTTCTTGGCACAATATTTGGTTTGCTTTGCACAGTCAAGTACAGATGTAGGCTCCTTCACAGTTGAACGACACTGCATTCCAACTCGAAACACAAAGCCAATATTGCGACGACCTCGCATATTGTCACCAGCGCAGTTTGATCTCGTCGAGAGTATGATCAAGGACCTCATTGATTTCAATATAGTGCGACCTTCTCGGAGTCCTTGGGCGTCATCTTTTGACCTTGTAGCAAAAAAAGACGGGACGACGCGCATGTGCGCTGATTATCGACGTCTCAACGCCGTCACGGAGGACATTGTGTACACTTTCCCAAGAATTGAAGATGCGCTGCAGTAACTCACTGGAAGCAAGCACTTTTCTGTTATGGACTTGGTATCTGAATTTTATCAGATCGCCATGCATCCAGATGACATACAGAAGTCTGCTTTTGTTACGCCGTGGGGTCTTTACGAATTTCTCGGAATGCCATTTGGCCTTAAAGGTGCCCCATTCACATGTCAGCGAGCCATGGATATGATCATTGACGGTATTAAATACGACAATGCCCTTCTGTATATGGATGACTGCGTAGTCTTCAGCAGGACAATTGAAGAGCACGTTTCGCCCCTTCAGAACATGTTTACCAGGTTCAAAATAGCATTCTTGAAGTTCAAGCCACAGGAGTGCTTCTTTTTTGTACTGCCATCAATTACCTTGGGCACGTTATCACAAAAGATCTCCTGACCCATAGGTCAGGAGATCTCCTGACCCATAGAAACTCCTGACCCATAGAAATCCTGACCCAAAGATCTCCTGACCCATAGAAACTGGCAGCGGTTCAGATTTGCGGCCTCCTCAATTTACAGGAACTACAATCATTCATCGTGCTCACATCGTACTTCGGGAGGATTATCTCGAATTACAGCGTTATCGCAGCTCTTCTTCGATCACTCCAAAAAAAACACTACTTTTTCTTGGAAAGAAGATCAGCAAGTGGTATTTGAGACATTAAAGCGCACATTGTACCAGCCACCTGCCCCTAAGCTATTCTCCGAAAAACCAGAATTCGGTGTCCACGTACGCACAGATGCATCTTAGCTCGGCTTGAGATGTCTATTGCTGCAAGAAGATGAAGATCGACTATAGTGTCCAGTATTATACTTGCGTATATCTCTCAAAGGCACACAGTTTAATTTTTCTTCAACAGAACTGGAAGCTCTTGCAGTAAAATGGGCATTAGAAGAGCTATGACCATACCTCATAGGCCGAAAATTTCAAGCTGACAGCGACCACGATGCATTGTGCTGGGTCTTGCACTACAAGGAAGGATACCAACGCATTCTTCGTTGTTCACTGATTTTGCAGGAATTTGATTTGCTCTCATCTATAAATCAGAAATCCTGCACAGCGCACTAGATTGTCTTTCCAGGAATCAGCCAATTGTTAATAGTGCTGAACCAATTCTTGCAGTATCATATCCATCACTGTGATTCTGTGACAACATGGATGAGGAGTAGCGTCAAGATGCATTTTGCGCTAAAGCACTGGATATTTTCAGAGGTGCCCTGGGCACAAAAAAAAACAACAGAACAGGGTGCAAAGGAGGTTATCACGCATAACGATGTGTTGTACAAAAGTCAACAATGCCCAATCAGCAGTCGATTTCTCCTCGGCCTTCCTTCACAACGACATGCTGATGCACTCCATGAAATGCATGAAGGACGATATGGTGGCAACATGGGCATCAGGCTAACATTCGATGCTCTAAGGTCTAAGTATTATTGACCGAAGCTCTATGCAGATGTCAGAAGTTCGTGCGTCACTGTGGCCTTTGTCAGAGGATGAAGATGTCGACATCGGTGCCTTACAGTCAATTACAGCCTGTAGAAGTCCACAGCCCATTTTACAGAGTTGGGCTGGATATAATAAGACCATTCAAGAATTCAAGAGGTTACAAGTGCATCATTGTAGCCATTGATTACCTCACATAGTTCGTGGAGGCAAAACTACTCCGGAGCATAGAGGCCGCAACCGTCCAGAAGTTTTTCGAACGACGCATCGCCTTGAAGCACGGATGCACAGCCACAATTATCATTGACCACGGTACTCAAATGATGGCGCGCTCTACTGAAGCATACGTCAAGAATCGGGGCATTAGAAATGCTCCCACTACCGCATATCAACCCGCAACAAACGGCTTGGGCGAAAGAGCCAATAATACAATCAAACAAATAATATCCATGACTACCGCCGGGAGAAAACAAATGGGCCGATTTCCTCCCTTATATTGTGTTCTATCATTACACTGGGTGCCAAGACACGGTTTGCCGAGAGCTTGAAGAGCTGAAAGAAGAATCAAACTATATTACGGTAGTGCGTGAATGACTACAAAAAGCCAGGGAGCTTGCAGCCACGCACAAACGACTGGCTCAAAAAAAAACAGAAGCAACACTCTGACAAGCACCACAAGAACGTTGTGTTTGAAAGAGGACAACTGGGGCTCCTCAACTCTCCAAATTCAGGTGTGAAAACAACTACATCATACACCAGTCCATACAAGATAGTCAACAATCTGTTTCCCGTGAACTACGATATCAAACTCATGAACAACATGGGAAGTGACATTGTGCATGTTGAAAAATCCAGACCATATCTTAGCCCCGTTGCTCACATGGAACGACTAAGGTGTGCATGGGTGCCGTGCAGTGTAAATAGTTCTTGGTGCTTGTATATAGTTTCGTGTGCCTGAAAGTGGATAGATAAGGTTTTGTTGACTTTTCTAAATAGTTACAGATAGGACTATTTAGCTTATTTTAGTTATGTCTGTTTTCGTGTTTTGTGTATGAAGTCGGGATGACTAGTTTCCAAACCTGGGCATGTGACGAGCGATAGCACACTGCGCTGGGTGCGTGTCTCGCGCCTTTGCGCAAGGAAAACGAAGTAGATCGGCGCCGAGCTCGCGGGCGCTCGAGGAAAAACGTCAAATAAACAAGAGGTCTGGCAGTCCCTTCCTGACGTTCAAAGAGTGTGGACATGGCCGCCTCGGAACCCAGTATATCCTCCGACGGCCCTAACAGCACGTCACTATATATATATATATATATATATATATATATATATATATATATATATATATATATATATATATATATATATATTGAGCGGACCTTGAGAGTGTCATTAGGTTGTATACGAGGGACTACTGGTCAGGTCGTAATAAGTTCACGTGCTACGTAACGCCAACCAGGCTCATAAAGAGTGTTCCACACTCGCCGCCTTGGCTACAGGTGGCGCTGACTGACACTCCCACGTTTAAATTCTCATATAAACCCAATTAAGTGGTAGGGGGGATGGCCGCCATGGTAGCTCAGTGGTGGAGCATCGAACGTGTTATTCGAAGGTCGCATGTTCGTTTCTTGCTCACCGCAAGTCGTCTTTTCACCCACTTTTCTTTCTTCACATTTATATTACAATTGGGTTTAATCCCTTTTCCTATATATTCCTTGGCAATATTGTCTCTTAGATCTCATTATTATTGTCTCAAAACACGAAAAAAACGACCCCTTAGGTATACACCTAATTCCCATAAATATATATATATATAAGAATTTTTCTATTATAAATGACCTCGTTCTTATTGTGGTAGGCGATAGAATTGGTAACTGCAGTTTTTCGCACTCCTTCGACGGTTTCTTCTCGTTCTTCCAGTACAGTAGAATAAGATGGAGTTCCATACATCAAGAAGGAAGGTACGTAGCCGGTCACTTCGTGGGGTGTTCAATTGTATTGGTCAATTACCTCCGGAAGTAGCTTAGTTCAAGACTTCTGTGGTTCTTCATTGATCTTACATTTAAGTCTCGTTACGGTAGCCTGGTTTGTCCGCTCAATCATGCCGTTGAGTTGTGAATGATGAGATGAGGTGAATAGTTGGTGTATACAATTATGTTTTAAAAACTGCTTAAATTTTCCTGCAATAAATCCTGTTCCATGATCTGAAAGAACCTTTCGTGGTTTTCCAGAAGAAAAAAATTGTTTTCAAGCATGAAACGTAGGCGTAGCTATTCTCACCTTTATTAGCTAACGCCCATACGTAGCGAGTCGCAATATCAATAACCAAGCGTATAAACCTTTTTGACGAGCCATATCCAGAAAATCCTCCAATGTTGTCTATTACAAAGAGGTCGAAGAGCTTTTCAGCTGGAGGCAGTGATTCAAGCGTCCCAAACTTTTTGTTTTCGTCTTCTTGCATCTCTGGCATGTATCACGATGCCGAATGTAAGTGGAAACATCGGTTACCATATGCGGCCAGTAATATTGCGGAGACAGGAGTGATAGCGTCTTCTCCACTCCGACAAGCCCAAAATGTTGATGTGCATTCTTCAGAATGGTTGGGCGTAGTTCATGGGGCACGTATATTTTCCGTAGTCCTTTTCTTTTGATGATGTTGGTTTTATTTTCCAATGAATGCGTTCCTTTTGGACGCTCATTGTTGCATCGCTGAAGGTCGTCGTGTGACTGAAGATTAACTATTGGGACTCTGGAGAGCGCATCTGCTTCGACATTACTTGCCTCCTTTTGATGCTTGATGTTCGCATCATACATTGATAGTTTCAAAGACCACCTGAAGAGAGGACCTTCAGGATTTTTAACATTCTTCGGCCACTGGAGTGCAGAGTGATCTGTTACAACAGTGAATGACTTTCCATGAAGGTAGCAATGCCATTTATCAATGACATCTACAATGGCAAGACATTCTCTTTCTGTAATAGCATAGTTCACCTCATGCTTAAGTAGTTTAGGGGAATAGTGGGCAACAGGATGTTCTTTGCCTCTGTCATCAGGTTGTTTCAGCACTGCACCGATGCATTCGCCAGATGCGTCACAGTACAGAGTACATGATTTCGAAGGGTCGTATATGCGAAGCACCAGTTCTTCAGTTATGCGCTCTTTGATTTCACGAAAGGCTTGCTCGCGTGCTTCTGTCCACACCCACTTGCTGCCTTTGTGGAGTATTTTGTGAGAGGAAGAGCGATATCGCTGAAGTGGGGAATGTACTGACGGTAGGTGTTTACAGTGCCCAAAAAACGCTGGAGATCTTTTTCTCGTTTTAGTGTCACAAATTTTAGTATGGCAGCCACATTACTTTGCTTAGGTGCCACTGTTCCTTGTGAAATTTTGTGGCCGGCCCAGGTATTCAATGCTGCAGCGTGCAAATTGGCACTTTTTTCGTTTGAGTTTTACGTTCTCGGTTTTGAGAGATTTCAATAGCGCCTCAAAGTGTCCTATATGATCAATAAATGTCTCTGACTATACAACCACATCGTCCAAGTAATTACTAACATTGGTGAGCTGATGCTTCGCTATTATTGATTTCATGGCTCTTTCAAATGTAGCTGGAGCGTTCTTAAACCCAAACTGCATTACCGACCACTCAAAATGACCATCAGGCATGAGAAATTCAGTTTTCTGAACATCGTCAGGATGCATTTGGACATGCCAGTATCCCGACGTTACGTCCAACGTACTGAAAAACTCCGCCTTTCCCAAGTGGTCAAGAATATCATCTATACGTGGAATTGGTTGGAAGTCGGGTACCGTTATGGCATTGAGTTTCCGGTAGTCAATACATTGACGAGTGCGTCTTTCACCTTACTTTTCTGCTAAAGTGACAGGTGCGGTGTAGGGCGATAATGAAGGCCTCACACCACCTTGCTTGAGGAGAGCGTCAACTTGTTTGTTGATCTCCACTTTGTCTGCCTGTGAACATCGGTATGGTGCTCGACGAATAGGGACAGCATTCGTAAGTACGATCCTATGTTTCTCAGTAATGATGCACCCAATAACTGTCTGAGATTTCGAAAATATCTCGTCGTACTTGCTTTAGGAAGAGTCGAGCACCGCAGACTCATCCTCTGATAGGTTTTCTGAAGTCAGGGTTCACATCAGCGGGGCTTGAATAGTTTTCTTTTCATTGCGATGCAGAAGGTTCATATTCTCACGTGCTTGTGCCACTGACTTGCTTTCCAGATTTACAGAAAGATTGAAGTAAGAAGCGCTGTCTAGGCCAAGAATTAATTGCGTTCTCATGCCTCGCAGCACATGTGCATAAACTTTCTTTATGACGTTCCGAATTTGTAACTGAATGTTTACGCGACCCAAAGTTCGAATGCTTGATGCAACTTGCTGGACCATGATGCTGGAGTCTCTCATCAACTGAAGTTTTGATGTTGGTACACATCCTCGCTGATGCAAGTAATTGTTGCTGCTGTATTGAGAATAGCATTTGCTGGCTTTCCGTTGATGAGAGCACTGAAGTGTATGAATAAAACTCTGGGTCGCCCTCCTCGTTTCCCCGTTCAGTATCAATAGCGGACACATTGCCGCGGCGCGGACATTCGTTGTGCCAGTGAAACTGTCGTGGGAAACCAGCAGCTGAGCAGTATCTACATTCGTTTTGCGGGGCACGCGGTTGAAGAGTTATTGTTGGCTGCTGCAGTCTGATGAAGAGACGTGGAGCTCTTGACGCGATACTAGCGTTACGAGTAAAGGGAACTTCTCTCACCCTTTTTAAAGATGTCTCGACCCGTTGAGCAGCAGTGAGCCACTCTAATGACGAGTTGAAAGACAGTCCTGCAAGCGCCAGTTCCACATCAGGAGTAACACCATCAGTCAGTCCAGAAATGATGTGGCAATTTTTCTGGTCAGCCAAGGAACCCAGTCGCTTTTTCTCGTCGTAGTAGTCCTTGATGGTCTGCCCTCCTTTCAGTCGGTAGTGAATTAAGAGACAGAAGGCACCTCCATCAGTCGTAGCAAAGCGGGATTGCATGTCGCGCTTGATATCGTCCCAAGTTATCTCGCCGTTGCCGAAAATCTCTATCAGGTACCACTTGAACGCTTCCCCTTCAATGTATTCGCTGAAGTGACTAACCCGATCACGGTGAGTTCATGACGCCTCGGCTGTCTTCATGTCGAAAAGAAGAAGCCACTTGTCGACGGGGACGTCTTCTGCTGTTCCCTTTAACTTCTGTATATTGAGCAGAGGCTTTGGCCTAGCCATGGCACGTTGATGAAGTCGATCTTGCCGGCTTGTGTGACGCTACAAAATGGAGACACGTTGTGGTCCAGATGCAATGCGTTTATTCTAATGCACGCCCACTTCCTCTTCGTTGGCTTCTCCTAGAATCACCTTGTTAATGCGTCACACACACACACACACACACACACACACACACATATATATATATATATATATATATATATATATATATATAGACAGTAATGCCAAGGAATGTACAGGGGAAGTTATTAAAACCAATGGAATGTAAATAAGAAGAAAGAAAAGTGGATGAAAAAATTACCAACTGTGAGCAGGAATCGAACCTACGACCTTCGAATTACGCGTTCGATGCTCTATCCACTGAGCTATCACAGCGGCCCTCCCTCCATCCACTTTTTGGGTTTATCTGTGAATTTAGAAGTAGGAGTGACAGTCAGCGCCATCTATAAGCCAAACAACGAGTGTGAAACACTCTTATGCGCATGTTTGGCGCCACGTAGCACGTGAACTTATTATGAGCGGGCAGCTGATTAATTGTCCCTCTTATACAACCTAAACACACCAAGTCTGCCAGTACTAGACCCTCGTTCAATGAAATAAGGGAAAGAAGTGTATACCTAAGGGCTCGTTTTTCCGTGTTTTTAACACAATATTAATGAGATATAACAGACAGTAATGCCAAGGAATGTACAGGGGAAGGTATTAAAACCAATGGAATGTAAATAAGAAGAAAGAAAAGTGGATGAAAAAATTACCAACTGTGAGCAGGAATCGAACCTACGACCTTCGAATTACGCGTTCGATGCTCTATCCACTGAGCTATCACAGCGGACCCTCCCTCCATCCACTTTTTTGGGTTTATCTGTGAATTTAGAAGTAGGAGTGACAGTCAGCGCCATCTATAAGCCAAACAACGAGTGTGAAACACTCTTATGCGCATGTTTGGCGCCACGTAGCACGTGAACTTATTATGAGCGGGCAGCTGATTAATTGTCCCTCTTATACAACCTAAACACACCAAGTCTGCCAGTACGAGACCCTCGTTCAATGAAATAAGGGAAAGAAGTGTATACCTAAGGGCTCGTTTTTCCGTGTTTTTAACACAATATTAATGAGATATAACAGACAGTAATGCCAAGGAATGTACAGGGGAAGTTATTAAAACCAATGGAATGTAAATAAGAAGAAAGAAAAGTGGATGAAAAAATTACCAACTGTGAGCAGGAATCGAACCTACGACCTTCGAATTACGCGTTCGATGCTCTATCCACTGAGCTATCACAGCGGCCCTCCCTCCATCCACTTTTCTGGGTTTATCTGTGAATTTAGAAGTAGGAGTGACAGTCAGCGCCATCTATAAGCCAAACAACGAGTGTGAAACACTCTTATGCGCATGTTTGGCGCCACGTAGCACGTGAACTTATTATGAGCGGGCAGCTGATTAATTGTCCCTCTTATACAACCTAAACACACCAAGTCTGCCAGTACGAGACCCTCGTTCAATGAAATAAGGGAAAGAAGTGTATACCTAAGGGCTCGTTTTTTCCGTGTTTTTAACACAATATTAATGAGATATAACAGACAGTAATGCCAAGGAATGTACAGGGGAAGTTATTAAAACCAATGGAATGTAAATAAGAAGAAAGAAAAGTGGATGAAAAAGTTACCAACTGTGAGCAGGAATCTGAACCTACGACCTTCGAATTACGCGTTCGATGCTCTATCCACTGAGCTATCACAGCGGCCCTCCCTCCATCCACTTTTTGGGTTTATCTGTGAATTTAGAAGTAGGAGTGACAGTCAGCGCCATCTATAAGCCAAACAACGAGTGTGAAACACTCTTATGCGCATGTTTGGCGCCACGTAGCACGTGAACTTATTATGAGCGGGGCAGCTGATTAATTGTCCCTCTTATACAACCTAAACACACCAAGTCTGCCAGTACGAGACCCTCGTTCAATGAAATAAGGGAAAGAAGTGTATACCTAAGGGCTCGTTTTTCCGTGTTTTAACACAATATTAATGAGATATAACAGACAGTAATGCCAAGGAATGTACAGGGGAAGTTATTAAAACCAATGGAATGTAAATAAGAAGAAAGAAAAGTGGATGAAAAAATTACCAACTGTGAGCAGGAATCGAACCTACGACCTTCGAATTACGCGTTCGATGCTCTATCCACTGAGCTATCACAGCGGCCCTCCCTCCATCCACTTTTTTGGGTTTATCTGTGAATTTAGAAGTAGGAGTGACAGTCAGCGCCATCTATAAGCCAAACAACGAGTGTGAAACACTCTTATGCGCATGTTTGGCGCCACGTAGCACGTGAACTTATTATGAGCGGGCAGCTGATTAATTGTCCCTCTTATACAACCTAAACACACCAAGTCTGCCAGTACGAGACCCTCGTTCAATGAAATAAGGGAAAGAAGTGTATACCTAAGGGCTCGTTTTTCCGTGTTTTTAACACAATATTAATGAGATATAACAGACAGTAATGCCAAGGAATGTACAGGGGAAGTTATTAAAACCAATGGAATGTAAATAAGAAGAAAGAAAAGTGGATGAAAAAATTACCAACTGTGAGCAGGAATCGAACCTACGACCTTCGAATTACGCGTTCGATGCTCTATCCACTGAGCTATCACAGCGGCCCTCCCTCCATCCACTTTTTTGGGTTTATCTGTGAATTTAGAAGTAGGAGTGACAGTCAGCGCCATCTATAAGCCAAACAACGAGTGTGAAACACTCTTATGCGCATGTTTGGCGCCACGTAGCACGTGAACTTATTATGAGCGGGCAGCTGATTAATTGTCCCTCTTATACAACCTAAACACACCAAGTCTGCCAGTACGAGACCCTCGTTCAATGAAATAAGGGAAAGAAGTGTATACCTAAGGGCTCGTTTTTCCGTGTTTTTAACACAATATAATGAGATATAACAGACAGTAATGCCAAGGAATGTACAGGGGAAGTTATTAAACCAATGGAATGTAATAAGAAGAAAGAAAAGTGGATGAAAAAATTACCAACTGTGAGCAGGAATCGAACCTACGACCTTCGAATTACGCGTTCGATGCTCTATCCACTGAGCTATCACAGCGGCCCTCCCTCCATCCACTTTTTTGGGTTATCTGTGAATTTAGAAGTAGGAGTGACAGTCAGCGCCATCTATAAGCCAAACAACGAGTGTGAAACACTCTTATGCGCATGTTTGGCGCCACGTAGCACGTGAACTTATTATGAGCGGGCAGCTGATTAATTGTCCCTCTTATACAACCTAAACACACCAAGTCTGCCAGTACGAGACCTCGTTCAATGAAATAGGGAAAGAAGTGTATACCTAAGGGCTCGTTTTTCCGTGTTTTTAACACAATATTAATGAGTATAACAGACAGTAATGCCAAGGAATGTACAGGGGAAGTTATTAAAACCAATGGAATGTAAATAAGAAGAAAGAAAAGTGGATGAAAAAATACCAACTGTGAGCAGGAATCGAACCTACGACCTTCGAATTACGCCGTCGATGCTCTATCCATGAGCTATCACAGCGGCCCTCCCTCATCCCTTTTTTGGGTATCCTGTGAATTTAGAAGTAGGAGTGACAGTCAGCGCCATCTATAACCAAACAACGAGTGTGAAAACTCTTATGCGCATGTTTGGCGTCACGTAGCACGTGAACTTATTATGAGCGGGCAGCTGATTAATGGTCCTCTTATACAACCTAAACACCCAAGTCTGCCGTACGAGACCCTCGTTCAATGAAATAAGGGGAAGAAGTGTATACTAAGGGCTCGTTTTCCGTGTTTTAACACAATAATAATGGATTTAACAGACAGTAAGCAAGGAATGTACAGGGGAAGTTATTAAAACCAATGGAATGTAAATAAGAAGAAAGAAAAGTGGATGAAAAAATTA